>CM071938.1:24105000-24450000 GCA_036784905.1 Acrossocheilus fasciatus
AGTATACTGTATATACAGTGTTGGGTAGTAACGAGTTACATGTACTGGTGTTATGTAATTTAATTACAAAATAAATGGGAAAAGAAGTGTAATTGAATTACAGTTACTTAAGGAAATGTTAACGTTTACAAAGTGGGTTACATTTACATTTACATTTAGTCATTTAGCAGACGCTTTTATCCAAAGCGACTTACAAATGAGGACAATGGAAGCAATCAAAATCAACAAAAAAGCATTGATACGTAAGAGTTATAACAAGTCTCAGTTAGCTTAACGTAGTACATGTAGCAAGTTTTTATTTTTTTATTTTTTTTTTTTTTTATAATAAATAAAAAGAAAACAGATAGAGTAGAAAAAGAATAGAGCAAGCTGGTGTTAGAGGCCTTTTTGCTTTTGTTAATTGTATAATAAATAAAATGAAAAGGAATAGATACAATAGAAAAATAATAGAGAAGCAAGTGTTACATCTGAATATTTTCATACACACTCATATACAGATTGACTGCTCTAAAATATGAGACACCAATGTTTCTGGAGTTTAGGACATGCTTATTCGGTAATCTGCTTACTTTCCTATTTGGGTTTATGTATATGCTTTATTTTTTAAAGGGGTTTATAAATATATAAATATATAGTGGTACTTAGTTGTCATTGTATTCATTTTTATTATGTTGCATATGCTTTGTGACTGTATATATAATTATATACATACACTCAGTCACTGTAATGTCTGTTCCCTTTCAGTCGGTCACTCCGAGTCACGTCGGTGACCGACAAAATGGGATCTCGCCAGAGAGACCAATCCACTTCGAGTGTAACTAAATGAGCCAATGGACATTGGCATGCGGTATTTCGCATCTGGCTGCCACACCCTGCAGTGCGGGTATAAGAGGCAGCAGGTGCACCACGTTAATTCATCTTTTCGCTTCGGAGCCGAGCGGTGGTGCATCACTACTGCTCTCCTGTCCTGCGAGTGACTGAGAAAGCGAGCGAGTGTGGGCGTTACGGGTGGTCGCGGTCTCACGGTAAAAAAGGAAAGATCTTTCTCCGTATAGACAGCCACACAAGGAGTGTGCAGTGGCCAGTTTCCCTGCGTGCTTCAGCACTAAAAGAGCATTTCTCTAAAAGAGCAACAAGGGTGATCGTGTCTTTTTAAAGATATCTTATCACCCGTGCGTTTCTGGGTGTGGTCGTTTCCTGGCGCCTCTGGATGGTCACAATCGCTGGGCATTCAGCACGCTGAGGAAGCTTTCGTGGATGGTTCTTGTTGCTCTTCAGGTCTGTCTCGATCCTCCCGCAACACAGGCCATTCCTACGATTTGCGTTCGAGGGTTGGGCATATCAGTACAAGGTCCTGCATTTCAGGCTGTCCCTGTTGCCTCGTACCTTCACCAAAGTAGTAGAGGCAGCCCTTGTTCCCTTGAGAGAACGGGGGGTGCACATCCTCAACTATCTCGACAACTGGCTCATACTCCCACAGTCTCGCGATCAGTTGTGGGCACACAGGGACCTGGTGCTCAGACACCTCAGCCAGTTGGGTCTTCGGGTCAACTGGGAAAAGAACAAACTCGTGCCAACGCAGAGGATCTCATTTCTCGGCATGGAGTTGGATTCGATACCAGACAGCGCGCCAGGAACGTGCTCAATCGGTGCTGAACTGCCTCAAGATTTTATCAGGCAGGACAGCGGTCCCACTGAATTTTTTTTTTTCAGAGGCTCCTGGGGCATATGGCGGCAGCTGCGGCGGTAGTTCCACTCGGTCTGCTGCATATGAGACCGCTTCAGCACTGGCTCCATGGCCGAGTCCCGAGGTGGGCGTGGAGACGCGGTACTCACCGGGTTCAGATTACACTGGCCTGCCGCAGAACCTTCAGCCCGTGGACAGATCCCTCATTCCTTTGGGCAGGAGTGCCCCTGGAGCAGGTATCCAGGCATGCTGGGGTATTCACAGATGCCTCGGCCACCGGCTGGGGGGCCACGTACAACGGGAACGCAGTGTCAGGAGTATGGACAGGTCCCCAACTGCATTGGCATATCAATTGCCTCGAGTTGCAGGGCAGGGACGTTCTGGTCCACACGGACAACACTGCGACCATTGCTTATATCAACCGGCAAGGCAGTTTATGCTGCCGTCGCATGTCGCAACTCGCCCGCCACCTCCTCCTCTGGAGTCAAAATCATCTGAGGTCCTTTCGTGCCATCCACATCCCAGGAGTGTTCAATCGGGCAGCCAACAAGCTGTCTCAGCACTTCTAGGAGAGTAGAGACTCCATCCCCAGGCGGTTCAGCTGATTTGGAGGCGGTTCGGAGTTGCTCAGGTAGACCTGTTTGCATCTCCAGAAACCACCCACTGCCAGTGATTCTACTCCCTAGCCGAGGCAACGCTCGGCACAGATGCACTGGCACAAAGCTGGCCCCGGGGCCTGCACAAATATGTGTTTCCCCCAATGAGCCTACAAGCACAGATGCTGTGCAAGATCAAGAAGGACGAGGAACAGTTCCTGTTAGTGGCTCCATATTGGCCCAACAGGACCTGGTTCCCAAAACTCATGCTCCTCACGACAGTCCCTCCCTGGCCGATTCCTCTGGGGAAGGATCTGCTTTCTCAGAGACGGGGCATCCTCTGGCACCCGTGTCTGGACCTGTGGAAACTCCACGTGTGGTCTCTGGAAGGGACGTGGAGGTTCTAGGTGACCTACCCCAGGAGGTAGCGCTCAGTATCGCTTCAGCATGAGCACCGTCCACTAGACGGGCCTATGCTCTGAAGTGGAACCTGTTTGTCGACTGGTGTTCCTCTCACCATGAGGACCCCTGGAGATGTTCGATCAGAGCCATGCTTTCCTTCCTGCAGCAAGGGTTGGAGTGTAGGCTGTCCCCCTCCACCCTTATGGTTTACGTTGCTGCTATTTCCGCCCACCATGACCCTGTAGAGGGGAGGTCGTTGGGGAAGCATGATCTGGTCATCAGGCTCCTTCACGGGGGGCCAGGAGGTTAAATCCTCCTAGGCCTCCCTCCCTACCCTCTTGGGATTTGGCATTCGTGCTAAGAGCCCTTCAAACTGCCCCCTTCGAGCCTTTGCAGTCAGTCAAGTTGAAGTTTCTTTCTATAAAAACCCCACTCCTGACTGCATTGGCATCGATCAAGAAGGTGGGGGACCTGCAGGCATTTTCGGTCGATGAATCATGCCTTGATTTTGGGCCGGCTGACTCCAGTGCAACACTGAGACCCCGGCCTGGCTACGTGCCCAAGGTTCCTACCACTCCCTTCAGGGACCAGTCCTTAACGCCTAAATTCTCCAGAGAGTTCCCTACCGAGCTAATTCTGTCGAGTCATCCAGCACTCTGGTGGCCAGACGTGGCGGAGCATCCGGCACCAGGCCTTTCAGCCAATGAATTCTTGAAATCTGGTGTGAGGCTAGTGCCCATATGATTGACCCTGTTGGGATCCCATATGTATATTCCACGGTACACTTACTAGGGTCGTGTTTTCCCTGGCAGACCGCATTCTGCCATCTCTAAATGTTGCAGCCTGAGCCATCTCAGAGACTTCCATGTGCAATAGGGCCCTACAGGGTTACTCGTCACTTAACCCCCTCTGGGAGGAGGTGAATCCACAGTGTGCCTCTTCCAGGTGGAAGGGCATTCTTTCCCAGTGTTATCCAAGTCCTACTGTTTGGGTTGCTCGAGGAACAGCAGTAGTCTACCTTCTCTGTGTAGAGCCCGGTCCTATCATCTGCCTTATAGGAAGGACCAGGAGGCCTACACAGGGCACTGGAGGGGGCTGCTCCTGTGGCGCTTTGGTAGGGATCCCATTTTGTCAGTCACTGATGTGACTCGGAGTGACCGAGTGAAAGGGAACGTCTCGGTTATGTATGTAACCCTCGTTCCCTGAAGGAGGGAACGGAGACTTCATGTCCTTTCGCCATAGTCGCTGTGCCACAGCTGAGCTGCCAGGTCACCGGCTCGGCTCCTCAGCGAAAACATGAATTAATGCAGTGCATCTGCTGCCTCTTATACCTGCGCTGCGGGGTGTGGCAGCCAGATGCGAAATACCACATGACAGTGTCCATTGGTTTGTTTAGTTACACTCGAAGTGGATTGGTCTCTCTGGCGAGATCCCATTTTGTTGGTCACCGACATGATGTCTCCGTTCCCTCCTTCAGGGAACAAAGGTTACATACGTAACCGAGACGTTTTGGGTTTTGTTCTTGTTTTGGGGTTTTGTTCTTGTTTTGATTTTATGTCTTATCTTGTAATTTCAATAGGCTTGTTTGAGATGCACCTCGCCTGAAATGTAGGCGAGAGTAGGCGGCTGCAGTGAGGGGAGGAGTGAAATAAGCGCAGTCAAGACGGACAGTTCTGCCCTCTCGAAGTGGAACAGATACCTATGAGATCAAAGGCAGATATCGCGTTATTCTCACTCATATGCTGTGCTGCTGATAAACATGATAGAATTTCAGTTCTGTTGCTTTTATATGAATATAAAAATGATGATAAGACACTCAAAGTGCTTGCTATTTAATTCCATACGAAGGGCATATTTATCATCCATTTTTATTTTAATTCAAACATGTATTTTAGATTTTTATAGAAACTATGACAACAATCACATATCTCACACAGAGATTGCACTGTCGTAGTGTTTGGGAATATTCATGCACAATTTAAATACATAATAGCATGGAATCAGATTAAAAAAATAAAACATTTTAGAAGAGAATGCAGCATCACGATTGTCTGAACCAATGAGCATTAAACTGTCATCAGTCAGTCGTTTCCCATCATGCTTTTGATCAGCGCAGTCGGTGGAGAGCAACTGCGCACAACTGCTCAATCCGACACATCCGCCTCGCCGTCAAGAGAGTTTTTTGGCACACGTCAGCATGACGTCAGATCAAGGCGGACGTAACTCAGACACTTTTCTAACCGGCATGCATCTCGCGGTGATCACCGGTGATCGGTTCTGCTCAGATTTTGCTCATCTCAAACAAGCCTATTGTGTCTGTGTTTGCCCTGTCTCCCTAGCTTGCTTGTTTGTTGCTATAGTTACCCTTAAGGGGGCCCCACCCCCTCATTACCTTGTTAACCTGTTCAGTCTTGTGTATTTAAGCCCTCATCTCCCTTTGTCTCTCTGTCTAGTTTTGATGTAAACTGTACTTTAACTGTATGCTCACCTACTGTAACAGGTGCAGCAACATATGAAGCATTCATTTGCAAAAACAGATAACTCCGTTTTTAACAGTTCTCAGAAATCATGTTTTTTTTCATTACGCATTCCAATTAATCTCAATCAAAATGCACTTGGGTTATTTTGACTAGATTAAAAAAAAACAGCTAACACAATAAAACACAATAAAAACATGATAACATAAAAAAAACATGATTTTTGAAAATTAAAAAAATGGAGGTATCTGTTTTTGCAAATGAACTCTTCATATATACTATATATATATATATATATATATATATATATATATATATATATATATATATATATATATATATATGAGTAAATAAAGTATATACAGCAATGGAGTGCCATTGAACCACTTTACACCATATTTTGACTGCAGGCAATAATGTAATTCCCCAAACCTGCAGTGGAGCTACAGAAACTCTCCAGAGGCAAACTATGCAGTTTCTCATTCCTAGCTGAAGCCACTCGTTACTAGGATCTGTGGAACAAAATAGGAAACCATCAGAATGTTCACCTCCACAAGATGTACCTCCTGCATACTTCACGGATGTACTGCATCAAATGTTTCCAAGATTCTTTTAAAGCTGAGATATGTACTGAATTCGTCAAAAATAGCTCTCCTCATGTTCATTGGAGGAGTAAATGCTTATAGCCTCTTATTTCATCCACAGTGGGCTGAGTTCAAGTACCACAGTTTGGGTTTTAGTGCTGTGTTATCACCAACCACCTACACAAAGACTCACATATGCATACACACACACACACACACACACACACACACACACACACACACACACACACACACACACACACACACACACACACACACACTGTTATGCACATGCACATATAGGCTCTCAGGGGAAGCTGAAGAGATGGAGAACACACTAGGGATGGAGGCAGGTGTATTTTTAGCTGTGTAGTGCAAAAGAGTTAGCAGAGAGCTCTTGTCAATGCTAAGCAGGACATTTCATCCATCTGCTGTTATGTATTGGTGTGTGTGGTTGTGTATGTGTGTAGCTGAGTGCTTTCAAGTATAATTATCTCACATTACCTGTCCAGTAGTGTGAGGATGATTGTGGAGGAGGAAGAATCAAAGGGGGGAAGCTCTGTTCCAAAACCTAGTGAGCTGCTTCACTTCCTACTGCCTACATTTTCAGTATCCTAAGTGAAATGGAGCCTCATTATGGGGCGTTCACACTGACAACGATAAATTGCTGAGGTCGCTGAACCACTGTGCTGTTGGTTTGTAGTAGGTGTTCCTCTTTTGCCGCATTAGGCGGTGGATCCCTATCTCCACTTCCATTGGTAGTTGTTGCACTTTGTCTCTGCTCATTTGCATCATTTTTGCATTAACTCTCATTGATATTGAATGATGCCTAAATGTGAACACCTCTTTAGTGCACATCATTCATGCAGTTAAACTGCATGTTATACACATGTGTTCTGCTGTCATTACTCACAATTAGTTTCAATACAGATGCCCAGAGAGGAGCAACATAATACTTTTAGTATAAATATAGCACACAACAATTGCATAAAAAATATTTAGTTTTTAATTATTTGTATTTTAGTTATTTTTTATATTATATTGTTTCGCAATAATTTGGGATATCGAATGAATTATATTTATAATACACACAAAAATACATAAAAAAGAATTAAGTTTATTTATTAAGACAAAAAAATAAAAGTAAGTTGGTAAGTTTTATGTTTCTGAAAAGTCTCTTATGATCACCAAGGCTGCCTTTATTTTGATCAAAAGAGTAATATTGTGGAATATTATCACAATTTAAAATAACTGTTTTCTAAGTGAATATTTTTAAAATGTAATTTATTCCTTTGATGGAATGCTGAATTTTCAGCAGCCATTACTCCAGTCTTCAGTGTCACATGGTCTTTCAGAAATCATTCTAATATGCATTCTACCGCATTACTATTATCAGTGTTGAAAACATTTGTGCTCATTGATGTTTGTGGAAACTTTTACATTTACATTTTTGGATGTTTTGATGAATAGAAAGTTCAAAAGAAAAGCATTTATTTAAAATAAAAATAGTTTTGTAACATTAAATTACTTTATTGTCATGTTTGATTAATTTAATGCACTCTTTCTGAAAACAAGTATTCATTACTTAAAAAAAAAAAAAAAAAAAAAAAACATTTTAATGTAGTGTAAATTCAATGCATTTGTTGAATATTTGTGTATAAACTGGAAGCATTATGGTAAATAACATACTCCTCCTAGCTGTAAATGGCATCAGGTTTGCTGCTTTTCCTTTGGACACTAATGATGAAAATTTTATTTATTAAAGTCTTATTTTTTTATTCTAAACTTTTCTCAAGTTTTGTCCACCGTCTTGGATTTGTATTATTATTTTTTATTTTATTTATATTTTGATTAAATTGATTAAAATTACTATTATTTGATTCATTGCTCTTTATCATGCATTCTAGAATTGCAATGCAATGCTGCCTACTTTGTTATCTTAGGAGGCAGCACAATTTTTGCCTGATTTTTGGTACAGAGTAAACAGAGTTACAGTTTTGGATAAATGTCCTCACACACACACACACACACACTGAAACAGCAGCAGGTATATGCATGCACACCTGCTCTTCCTTTGCTGTGCTTAGACATATTTGCACATCCCTGTTAGCTCAACATTCTGTGCCGGTTCACAGCTGTCATGATCGAGTCACCTTTTCTGCCAAATCAATCTCTTCACAGTCCTTTATTCCCAACACTTCCTCACTTCGGCAGCATTTACACACCCATTTAATGCTCTGTGCATGCGGACACAATAGATCTGGCTCTGATGTAGACAGGAAGCGGCACAATTCTCTGTTGCAAATGTCTCCCAGCTGATGAATGTGTTAATTGCTTTTCCACAATCCACTGCCATTGCTGGACAAAGTTCAATAGGGTGCGTATGTGCATGTGGGGGAGAAAATGCGTGACAGAGAGTGTTTTGCATGTGTACGCGTGTGTTTGTCTTCCAGCGAGGCTTGGCCCAGAAGCTTGTGACATGCCCAAACCAGACAGCCCTCCCAATTCAACACTTGCCAGAATATCTATATGGCATGAATGTACAATCAGCCCCTGGTTCCTCTCCAGAAAGCTCTAACAGAAATCAATAGTCATTCCCGAGGCTGATTATACAAAAGATCCCCACAATCCTCTTTGCAATTCCAATGCTTTCAGACTGCTAGGCCTTAGTGCATGAATTTGTCCTTCCCACCTGACAGGGACGTAAGTGATGACAGAACAGTTGACATCTTCTTCATCTGCGTTCAGTGTATGAAAAGACAGATCTTTGCATCATATTCTGTTTTATTAGATGAGCCTGAATGACCTTGCTTTGGTGATGAAAATAAAGAAGTCAGCGCAGATGTGGAGAAATGTGCCTGTGCTCGTCTCTGTAGACTAAGTGGGTTTGCATTGATTGAGAGGGAGGCATAATCTATAGTTGTGTGTCAGTAGCTGGCAAAGACAGAGAGGAGAACACACAGGTGTGCGTAGATGACAGATAGATGCGGCTCTGTTTTAGTCTCTGTAAAACTCAATGATGTTCAGTTTAATCTGTGCCACAGAGGAGATAGGAGTTTGTGAATACTTAAAGGAAAATTCCTGTTATCATTTACACCCTCATGTTGTTCCAAACTGATTTTCTTTCTTCTGTGGAACACAAAAGTATGGAGCCCCTAAAAGGACATGGTGGTGGATTAAAGATTTATTTACTTTATTTATTTTTTATTTATTTATTTATTTATTTTTCAAATCTTTTGCATTCTCTCACAAAACTTTTGCATTCCCTCGAGAAATTTTGATACTCTCGCAAAGATATTTGTGTTTCCTTGCAAACCTTTTGCGTTCTCTCGCAGACAATTGCGTTCCCTCACAAAACTTGTTCTCTCCCAAAGATATTTGCGAAACAAAAAGCAAAACTTTTGCATCCTCTGGCAAAGATAATTGTGTTCATGTGCAAAACTTTTGCATTCTCTCACAAAGATATTTCTGTTCCTTTGCAAAACTTTCGTGTTCTTTCACAAAGATAATTGCATTCCCTCACAAAACTTTTGCATTCTCTCGCAAAACCAGTTGAGTTCGGACAAACACTTCCCGTTTACTTTACAGCTTGCAGTGGTCCATTTAGCCTAAGGAAATACAGTCAGTGCTTAGTTCAAGGCACAGTTTTACAGTTTATTAATAAAGTATATTCTACATAACCTACAGGAAAGCAGTTAAGCCCAGAATATTAACAGAAACCGCAAAATTTCACATTAAGCAATTTCCTCTCATAGAAGCTGTTAAAGAATATGCTTAACGTGGCTTAATAAAAACAGTGATTAAAAAAAGAAATAAATAAATCATGCTATACAAATTATGAAAAAATATACTGTGTAAATATGCAAGCAAATGAGCCTAAAATATGAGCTGAATTGCACAAGAAGCGTTTTTGTTCCATAGAAAACCACACATGGCTTAATATAAGAAGATATAAAAAGCCCAAATTTATTTATTTTATTAAAAATATATACAGGCGGCAACATGCTAATCCATAAAGCCAAGTTTAAGAGTTTTCTTTGTTTTTACAACGGGGGAGAAAACACATGAAACTTTGCGTGTTCCGTTCATATTCTGGGTTCATCTGTTTTCCTGTAATTTTATTAATAAACAGTATACCAGATTTGGTCTTTTTATATTACCGTCTTCATCCATTAGCCTACCTTAAGCATTTTCTATGGGGGAGAAAAAAACTTGACATGCATTAGCACGTTGCATTCATATTCTGGGCTATTCTGCTTAATTAGTAATTTTATTAATAAGGATATTAATATCAATAGTTTTATTAGTATTCATAGTAATTATAAATACCAAATTTGGTCCTCCAATGTCACTGTTTTAGCACATTAAGCCTCATTAAATGTTTTAGAATGTCCCAAAACCATGCCATGAACCAAGTTAATAAAACTCCACTGTAAACATATGGAGCTGTATGAACCTCTGCAAGCTGTAATGCAAACAGGTCCTTGTCTGAACTCAACTAGTTTTGCAAGGGGCTGCAAAAGATTTGTGAGAGAACACAAACGTTTTGCAAGGGAATGCAAATATCTTTGCGAGAGAATTCAAAAGTTTTGCAAGGGAATGCAAATATCTTTGTGAGAGAAAATCATAATTTAGAAGTAATAAGCTTTTCTCTCTCCTGTTTTTAACCCCCCTCATCAGAACACTCTGTTTGAATAGGTGAGCTGGTTTGTAGACTCGGAAATAAATGGCCACTGCTATGATTGGCTATCAGTTGTGTATGTTTGACAGTATATATTCCTCATAGATGTACACTGCTGTGATTTAGGTCAAAAACGCACAAATAACTCAATACATATCAAATGATCTGTAAGAAAATCAAGAGATGAAAACAGTTACTCATACTTGTGTTGCGACACTGTCAGATTCAATATAGTCAGCACAGCATCGTCTTTTAATTTTCAATCTTTTTGAAAATCCTGCATTGAATTGTGCTTTGTTTGTAAACTAAACTACGGTACAATGAAGTGAACAAAGGACCGAGTTCTTACTGATGAAGTCTGGATCTTCATTAAAAATAGTTCATAAAAAAATAATTAATCCAGAGTTCTCTTTCCTAACGTTGGGATCAAAAGGAAGGCAACGCAAGCTTGGCACTGCACAGCATCTTGTTGTCTTCAGAGCCATCTTTATCACTTGGTTTCTGCGTAGACCAGGGCACTGCTTTTGCAAATAGGTGGGCGGGGCTAAACAGGCAGTGATGTTGAAGCAGGCGTTGATCTTTTGTGGAGGCGGTGCTTATCCACACTATTACATCATAAAGTAGAACATTCCAAAAGCTGTCGTTTTGAAAGACTGCCTTCAATGTAAGCTGTTTGTAGACTAAGACTTTGTAGACTAGACTAAGTTTTGAGTTCTGAAACTTAAAGGATGTTTTACAGTACAATGACCTGTCAATGTCTAAAGATCAAGGGAATTTTGGTTTCACATTGCATTACCCCTTTAAATAAACAAACAAACAAATAAATAAACCAAGCAGAAAAAACAACATTTTACAATTATTTTTAAAGGACCATGTGAGACTGAAGAATGAAGCAAATTCAGCTTTGCATCACAGGAATTATGTACATTTTAAAATATATTTGAATAGAAAACAGTTATTTTAAATTATCATACTATTTCATAATATTACTGTTTTTACTGTATTTTGCAAAACAAACATAGTGACACAAACTTCATGACTTATGGTTGTGTGAAGCGTGAGAACCAAATAAGCATTTTACTTTTAACATGATCAATGTTTTGAGAGTGAATAAAGCGTTGTGTAGGACTACTAGTCATGTGGATTAATTCCACATTACTTTTATATCTTTTCAGGTTAAGTCAAGTCAAGTCATGTCACTTCTGGAGCTTATAACTTTTGGACACCATTAATTTTCACAATCTGGATAAAAACTGCTGAAACAATACAGGTGCATCTCAATAAATTAGAATGTTGTGTAAAAGTTCATTTATTTCAGTAATTCAACTCAAATTGTGAAACTTGTGTATTAAATAAATTCAGTGCACACAGACTAAAGTAGTTTAAGTCTTTGGTTCTTTTAATTGTGATGATTTTGGCTCACATTTAATAAAAACCCATCTCAGCAAATTAAAATATGGTGACATGCCAATCAGCTAATCAACTCAAAACACCTGCAAAGGTTTCTTGAGCCTTCAAAATGGTCTCTCAGTTTTGTTCACTAGGCTACACAATCATGGGGAAGACTGCTGATCTGACAGTTGTCCAGAAGACAATCATTGACACCCTTCACAAGGAGGGTAAGCCACAAACATTCATTGCCAAAGAAGCTGGCTGTTCACAGAGTGCTGTATCCAAGCATGTTAACAGAAAGTTGAGTGGAAGGAAAAAGTGTGGAAGAAAAAGATGCACAACCAACCGAGAGAACCACAGCCTTATGAGGATTGTCAAGCAAAATCGATTCAAGAATTTGGGTGAACTTCACAAGGAATGGACTGAAGCTGGGGTCAAGGCATCGAGAGCCACCACACACAGACGTGTCAAAGAATTCGGCTACAGTTGTCGTATTCCTCTTGTTAAGCCACTCCTGAACCACAGACAACGTCAGAGGTGTCTTACCTGAGCTAAGGAGAAGAAGAACTAGACTGTTGCCCAGTGGTCCAAAGTCCTCTTTTCAAATGAGAGCAAGTTTTGTATTTCATTTGGAAACCAAGGTCCTAGAGTCTGGAGGAAGGGTGGAGAAGCTCATAGCTTCAAGTTGCTTGAAGTCCAGTCTTAAGTTTCCACAGTCTGTGATGATTTGGTGTGCAATGTCATCTGCTGGTGTTGGTCCATTTATGGTTTTTGAAAACCAAAGTCACTGCACCCCGTTTACCAATAAATTTTGGAGCACTTCATGCTTCCTTCTGGTGACCAGCTTTTTAAAGATGCTGGTTTCATTTTCCAGCAGGATATGGCAACTGCCCATACTGCCAAAAGCACCAAAAGTAGGTTAAATGACCATGGTGTTGGTGTGCTTGACTGGCCAGCAAACTCACCTGACCTGAACCCCATAGAGAATCTATGGGGTATTGTCAAGAGGAAAATGAGAAACAAGAGATCAAAAAATGCAGATGAGCTGAAGGCCACTGTCAAAGAAACCTGGGCTTCCATATCACCTCAGCAGTGCCACAAACTGATCACCTCCATGCCACGCCGAACTGAGGCAGTAATTAAAGCAAAAGGAGCCCCTACCAAGTATTGAGTACATATACAGTAAATGAACATACTTTCCAGAAGGCCAACAATTCACTAAAAATGTTTTTTTTTATTGGTCTTATGAAGTATTTTAATTTGTTGAGATAGTGAATTGGTGGGTTTTTGTTAAATGTGAGCCAAAATCATCACAATTAAAAGAACCAAATACTTAAACTACTTCAGTCTGTGTGCACTGAATTTATTTAATACACGAGTTTCACAATTTGAGTTGAATTACTGAAATCAATGAACTTTTCCACGACATTCTAATTTATTGAAATGCACCTGTTTGTCCTTTTGTATGGAGCCCCTAAAGGGACACGGTGGTGGAAAATATCAGGGTGGGGGGTGGGGGGGGGGGAATTATCTTGAGAATCGTTTTTTATGTTAAAAATTTTGATAACATTATATGTGGACCTCAGAGAACAGCACAAAAAAAAAAAAAAGTTCATAAACCCTTTAATTTAATTTTATTTCATTTCAATTCATTTAATTTTGCAAGCGTGGTGTTTTTGAGTCAGTCAATCTATAAATCTATAAAAATCTTCTAGTGACAGTAATTTATTAATTTGTGCCAAGAGTTATGAAAATCAACAGCAGAGTCTGTACATTTAATATGAACTATTAGCCATATCAGATTTATCCATTACGGAGGATAAAAAGAAAAGAAAGAAAATCTCTTGTACAGTTGTTATGAAAGTGCTTCCCGAAACATCGTCTCTCAGGGCTTTTAGTTCACAATTAATCTTAACACCACTGACCTTAACCTAATCTGTGGTGAGCATTTGATATAGACAAATATATATATATTTGTCTATATATATATATTTGTCTATATCAAATGCTCACCACAGGTTAGGTTAGATTAGGTTATCTTATATATATATATATATATATATATATATATATATATATATATATATATATAAACATTTAACACATCAAAAATTTTTATATATACAGAGGCAGACAAAATACACAACTTCATTACTTGAGTGAAAGTACAGATACTACTGGTCAAATATACTCCACTACAAGTGAAAGTTGTAAAGACAGATTTTTACTTAAGTAAAAATACGGAAGTACATGTTTTTAAAAGTACTTAAGTATCAAAAGTAAAAAGTAAATGCATTGTTTTATTGTTGCATTGTTGTATACTTACAATACCTTATGCCACTAATGCAACCTACTGAATACACTGATTAGCTTGTATTATCTTTGGATTTAAGAGCTTTTATGTTACCAAACCTATAGAAATGGAACAACTGAATGAAGATAATCATCTTTATTTTTTTATCTAACACTCCTACAGCTACATTGAACTCATTTTAATACTTTCAAAGAGATATTGAAGTCTGTGATATGGTTCATTTTAGGCAAACAAAGCAAACATTGAAAAGCAAACAAATCTTTAGTCTCTTCAGAAAACTGGAGCATACTCTCTCAGTATGGCCATGGGTGTGCAGGTTGCGCCAAAGAACCGTCTTTTTGAATGTTGCCATCAACTGATCAGTGTTCATAAAATGCTCATAAATTAGTGAACTTCACAACATGTGGCTAGGGTTGGGCATTGTTTGAATTTTATCCATTCAGATTATGATTCTGCTTATAGATTTCAATTCTTATTGATTCCCAGTTTAGATTTCAAAGTTTTCATTTAGACTACTTTTTGATCATTTGTTTGCAAAAAAAAAAAAAAAAATATATATATATATATATATATATATATATATATATATATATATATATATATATATATATATATATATATATATATATATATATATATATATATATATATATATATATATTGTGACGGGAGGAGCCAACGACAGACACAGTGGGTGTGGCGTCAGGCCTCGGAGAGGTTTTTATTAAACAAAAATGATAAAATAAAGTGTCCAGGGAGAAGAAGTGTCCACAAAACAGGGGGGGGATCTGGTGTCCTCGTCGTGCTTCGGGGCTTGTGCAGGAGGGCAGTGTTCCAAAAGGGAAGGGGTCCAGGGAAGGGGCGGAGTCTGGTGGCGGTCCGGGGCACGAGGGGCGGCGGCTTCTCTGGAGCGGCGGCTCTTCCTGTACCACTTACTGGGCCATTGGCGGGATAGACGGCCCGGCATCCTGGCCCGACGGCCGTTATACGGGTGCGGCTTGCACGATGACTCTGGAGGTTCCGCGGCTCACATCCTCGGCGGCGCGATGTCCCTCAACGCACCCTTCCTGGACCCACGAGGACACCAGCGTGCATGCACGGGGTAAGAGACCGGTCTCTCGAGGAGAGGCGCGCTCGGCATTTAACGGCGGCGGTGATGAAGCTTAATTCAGTCCAGCTGTGCCTCATCACACGCCGCCAGCCCACGTTGGTCCCACGCCCCTCCTCTCATCCACCCACTCCAGTCGGGAGCCTGGTGAAGGGCGGCGAATAAGGGACGGGGTGGTGATGATGATGAGGGGGAGGGCCACCGATCCGTCACAATATATACAGGTGCTGGTCATATAATTAGAATATCGTCAAAAAGTTGATTTATTTCACTAATTCCATTCAAAAAGTGAAACTTGTATATTATATTCATTCATTACACACAGACTGATATATTTCAAATGTTTATGTCTTTTAATTTTGATGATTAGAGCTTATGAAAGTCAAAAATCAGCATCTCAAAATATTAGAATATTTACATTTGAGTTTCAATTAATGACCATCCCTACAGTACAAATTCCGGGTATCTCTTGTTCTTTGAAACCATAATAATGGAGAAGACTGCTGACTTGATAATGATCCAGAAGATGAACATTGATGCCCTCCACAAACAGGGTAAGTCACAGAGGGTCATTACTGAAATGTGTGGCTGTTTACAGAGTGCTGTATCAAAGCATATTAAATGCAAAGTTGACTGGATGGAAGAATTTGGGTAGGAAAAGGTGCACAAGCAACAGGGATGACCGCAAGCTTGAGAATACAGTCAAGCAAAGCTGATTCAAACACTTGTGAGAGCTTCACAAGGAGTGGACTGAAGCTGGAGTCAGTGCATCAAGAGTCACCACGCTCAGACGTCTTCAGGAAAAGGGCTACCAAGACACTTCTGAAACAGAAACGACGTCAGAAGCATCTTACCTGGGCTGTGGAGAAAAAGAACCAGACTGTTGCTCAGTGGTCCAAAGTCCTCGTTTCAGCTGAAAGTAAATTTTACATTTCATTTGGAAATCAAGGTCCCAGAGTCCGAAGGAAGAGTGGAGAGGCACAGAATCCACGTTGCTTGAAGTCCAGTGTTAAGTTTCCACAGTCTGTGATGATTTGGGCTGCCATGTCATCTGCTGGTGTTGGTTCACTGTGTTTTCTGATGTCCACAGTCAACGCAGCCATCTACCAGGAAATTTTAGAGCACTCCATGCTTCCTTCTGCTGACAAGCTTTATGGAGATGCTGATTTCATTTTCCAGCAGGACTTGGCACCTGCACACAGTGCCAAAGCAACCAGTATCTGGTTTAAGGACCATGGTATTCCTGTTCTTAATTGGCCAGCAAACTCGCCTGACCTTAACCCCATAGAAAATCTATGGGGTATTGTGAAGAGGAAGATGCGATATGCCAGACCCAACAATGCAGAAGAGCTGAAGGCCACTATCAGAGCAACCTGGGCTCTCGTAACACCTGAGCAGTGCCACAGACTGATTGACTCCATGCCACGCCGCATTGCTGCAGTAATTCAGGCAAAAGGAGCCCCAACTAAGTATTGAGTGCTGTACATGCTCATACTTTTCATGTTCATACTTTTCAGTTGGCCAAGATTTCTAAAAATCCTTTCTTTGTATTGGTCTTAAGTAATATTCTAATTTTCTGAGATACTGAATTTGGGATTTTCCTTAGTTGTCCGTTATAATCATCAAAATTAAAAGAAATAAACATTTGAAATATATCAGTCTATGTGTAATGAATGAATATAATATACAAGTTTCACTTTTTGAATGGAATTAGTGAAATAAATAAACTTTTTGACGATATTCTAATTATATGACCAGCACCTGTATATATATATATATATATATATATATATGTGTGTGTGTGTGTGTGTGTGTGTGTTTATGTGCAGTGTTTTGACAATAAAATAATGTTCAGATTTATATACTTCCCTGACCAGTTTTTAGCAGCAATTTATCAGTAGGCCTAAGTTTATATATAGCCTATATAGTAAAGTGAGGGCAGCGATTTTTGACAGATATATTAGACTACCATTTGTATTGCCATAGTTTAACTACAAAAATCAAACTATAGTTAATGCAATGAAACTATGGTAAATTTGTGGTTACTGAAGTTTTACTACAAATATCATGTGGTTACTATAGTTAGATAATAGTAAATTTGTGAAAATTTTCTATTGAATTTTCTATTCCCTTTGGAAAATTAACTATGTTTTTACTATAGGCTTAGAAATACTGTAACACTTGGCAACACAGGAAGGTCCTGGCAGATCGCAGGCCGGATTTTTTGCAGAAAAAAAAGGGTTCAGTGAATCTGAAAATGCACACACTGTAAAAACTGCTACATATAACAACTTTCTACTTGGGGACCTTGATATAAATGTAGTTGAGTAAAAAGTACGATATTTGTCTTTCAAATGTCGTGAAGTTAAAGTCGCAAGTTTCCAGAAAAAATAATACTCAAGTAAAGTACAGATACTCAAAAAGTGTGCTTAAGTACAATACTCAAGTAAATTTACTTTGTTACTGTCCACCTCTGTGTGTGTGTGTGTGTGTGTGTGTGTGTGTGTGTGTATATATATATATATATAATTTGAAGCTGTTTTGTAAAAATGAATGAACATGAAATCATCTGTGCAGAAACACTTGGCTTAAATCATTGCTGCTGAGAGAAGGGTCATCAGTTCGCATCTCAAACTTAGCACTCTTTTTCAAAGAAGACAGCTGAGTGTTGGATAGACATATTTAATAAAATATCAAATATATGCTTTGTTTTAACTGTTTAATAGATTTTCTTTCAAAATGTTTAGGTTCAAGGTTTCCACAAGAGGAAAAGGTGATTGTGCCATTGTTCTTTTTTCAAAAAACAAAAAAAAAAAACAACAACAAAAAAACAGCTTTGACAAGCATGGCTTTCAGTAATGAAACAGTTATAAATAATAATGAAAAATTATGAAATAACATGATAAAGCTGGTTAGAAATATTTTATCTACTAAATGTAGAAATTGATAAACTCCTCACATGCGCAAGCCTCTGTGAACAGGTCACAGGTCTCTTCCACTGGATGCTGATGATGACTTCTGCTGGGAAAGAGATATTTTCTCAAAATGTGGCATAAATAAATGTTATTTAGGCCAGCTCATTTCTCTGCTTCTTTCTCTCTCCCTCTCTCCCTCTCTCCCTCTCTTTTCTATGTCATTGGACATTAATCATAATCAGCATTCCATTGCTGTTAGTTATGGCCAGTGAATTTTAAAAGCCAATTCAATATTAAATATTTTGAGGATTATTTCTATGGCCGGTGGTTATCTGTTGGTAGGGAGAGTTGATGGGGTGTAATAGCAGTTCACAGTTAATGCTGGCAGTCATAAGATTAGTCCCCAATTCACTTTGTGTTGTCGAGCAGAAGTCACTGACCCCATATCAGTTCTGCCCCTTAGCACAGATCGGATAGGTTTAGCACCAAAAAAAGCTTGAACTGTGTGCAGGTCAGTACTTAAAACACTCAATGAAAAGCCTAGTGCTGAATGTTAGTCTTGAGGAATGAGAAATGTGAGCTTTATTTAGCTTATGGCATGAAATTCACAAGGGACCGTTCTTGAGATTAAATGATTATGTGTTCTTATGATATGTTCATAGCTGGCTTAGTTTGTTTCTAATTATATCTAATGGTTTCTACACATTGTTATCTTGGGATTTAAATAGCTGTTCATATATTTTGTTGCTCCAGATGGCAGAGTTTTGAACAAATATGTCTACTTGGTTACTCAGCATGGTAGGAAGAAAGAGAAAATATGCAAAAGTTTTGTTATTTTCTTTCAACAACAACAACAAAGACAAACAAAGTTTGACAAGTTCATCCAAAATTGTGACCGCACCTGTGAACAGATGAAGCTGAAAATGAAGAATTATGCGGAGTGTTAATAAGAGATCTATTATTTTATTAAAAAATTCACACATGCAGTAACTTGAGTACACCTCCTCATGATTAGCATGTTTTAATTTCAGTGTTTTCTGGGTCAGAAATATCAGGATGATACAACCGTCTTGAAAAAGTAGCTCAACATAATGTTCTGTTATTTCTTTGAAACTTGGAAAAGAAAAAAGATAAAGAAAAAAAGAGAATGATATCCTATAAAATAAATAAATAAAGTCTAGATAGATAGATAGATAGATAGATAGATAGATAGATAGATAGATAGATAGATAGATAGATAGATATGTATTACGTATATTATGTTTAATAATATAACTGAAATTTATTTTTTGAAAACCATTATGTAAAATTTTGGTGTACTCGTATGTGTTCAAAGCATCAGGGGAAAAAAACATATTATTATTATTATTATTACTATTGCTTTGCTTGATGGTTGCACCACACTTTTTAAAATGTAAAATACAAAGAGTACATCTCTAAGAACTTGGCACATATTTTAAACTAGATTTTTTTTTTAGACACTATTATACAGCCTGTCATTGACCCAAGATACGCATGATGAAAGAGAAAGGTGGCAGAGAGGTAGAGAAGGTCATTAAAACCTCTTCTCACCCAGAACAGGTGTTGTTTTAAGGATCCCTCTGAATGTTGAGTGGCCGTATCCTCCCCACCAGGCTGGCTGCTTGTAATTAAAACTGACCATAAAAAAAATCCACCGCTCACCTCAACTCCCTTTTCCTCCTCTGCTTTCTCTCCTCCCCTCATTTATACCCTTTTCCTCCCTCTCTCCATCTCCCAGCTTGAGTTCAGGGAGGGAGGAAAACATGTGCTTGAGCTGTCAGGGCTGAAGCAGCAGATTGGAGCTTAGCGTCGTGCTGTGTGGGGGAAACTGAGGCGAAGTGTACGGCCTGCTGGGGGACACAGGGTGGGAGACCCAGGGGTCCGGCAGGATCATAACCCATATGGGGGGAAAGGCTGGTGCCGGCTCCATCTCTGTGGCCATGTCTGGAAGTAAGACGACAACATCAATGCACTGCTGGGTTGTATGTCTTTGGCTCTGTGTCTGTCTGTGTGTTTGTGTCTCAGTTTCCGATCAATACTATTGACTGTGCACCCCTGCAAGGACACTAATGATGCTTTTATTGTCATTTCTAAAAGGGAAGCAACTCTCAGTTATCAAAGATTGGTCTTTTTCTGCAACTTGTTTACAGTTTGTCCTTTGTAAACCTCCTCGGGCCTCAACTAGATTAAACTAAAACTTTGGACCAATTAACTTTTAGCAAGCTATGATCTTTCAATATGCACTTTATCACAAATCCATTGATTTGTACTTGTGCATTTTTTTTTCTGTCAACAGGTCATTTGTCAGCTGTGTCTCCTGTCTGGTAGTGAGATATGGAATGGTGATGATAAGCATATACAGCTTTGCTGCAGTAACAGTGGCACAGATGCAGAACGTGCATCATGTTTCTAATGGTACAATTAGAAGAACATTTGGAGCCAGATGCCGTGAGTGTATCCATGAACCTGATACAGCCTCTATCTAATGATAGATTGAAGAGAGAGCGAAATGAATCTTGTATCTTCTCACCACACTGTTTAGCTTTTTGATGTATTTGCACGCTTTGACATTGAGCCTCTACAGTGACAATACGGCTAGACTCAAGGCCTTTGCCTTTGTTCGGTGCAGGTTTGTATGAACAAATGTTAACAAATGGCACAGATTTTGTCACAAATGCATGAATTAGATCTTAAGAACTGCACACACAATACGCTAATTCATTCCATATCAGCCATTTATTCAAGTATGTCTGCAGTTATTCAGGGTAGAGGTCTGTTCACTGACCGTCTGAGAAACATTGCACACAAAAATTGGCTAAAAGTTTGCAAGGTTATTGGTGTGTTTAAAGTTTTGAGCTATAGAGACACTAGTAGGAAATTAACTAGTTAAATTCCATCTAATGGCAGAACTGTACATCCAGCTTTGTTTTGAGTTACAACTGTAAAACAGTATTTACTGCCAATATTTACTATTACTTTTACTAATGATAATAATATTAAGCAGTGTTGTTATTGTTAACAAAAAATGAATCTAAAACAATTTAAAAAAAAAAAGTTTTTAAAGGGGTGGTTTACTGCTTTTTTTCTTTGCTTGATTGTGTGTACGGGGTGCAATATAACATGTCTTCGTGTTTTGTTTGTTAAAAAAAAAAAGCCTTATTTTTCATATATTTCACCTTTATTGTAAGCCGCTTTCTCCTCTGTCATTTGAACGACCGGTTGACTTCCTGATTCTCTGAAACCACTCCCTCAGAAACAGGCGATGGCCTCAGATTGGTCAGTTGGGCCGGTGTGTTGTGATTGGCTGAACTGCGTACTGCACATTGTATGGAAACTTCACGCCCATTACCTTTACTGGCGACAGTTACATGTGCTCCGGTCAAATGTAAATAATGGTGTCAATATTGCCGTATCAGTTTGAGCCAGAATCAGACCCAGAAAGCGGTAATGAAGAGAGTCAAGCACAACTTCCGCAAGCACGGCTCTTACAAACATTTCTGAATGGAAGTTTGCTGTTGTGATTACATATTATTTTTTGAAGTTTGTACACGTTTGTCTTATACACACAAAATAGCATCGAACTAACTGGCTACTAACCAAACAGCGTTGGCTTGTGTTTACGTTCTTGATCAAATCGAAAAATTACGTCATAAAGTATACATGGAAAATACATTTACAAAATTAGTACATAATTACAAATTCAGATCCAAAATGTTTGTACGCGTTTGTCATAGACACACGAAATAGCACGAAATGGGATTGTGTAGAGCCCTTTGAAGCATTGAAACTGCATTTTTACATTCAAATCGTTAGCCACCACTGAAGTCCACTATGTGGAGGAAAGTCCTGGAATGTTTTCCTCAAAAAATGTATTTGCGACTGAAGAAAAAAAAAACATGAACATCTTGGATGACATGGGAGTAAGTTATCAGGATTTTTTTTATTCTGGAAGTGAACTTATCCTTTAATGCAAGAATGAAAGATAGGGGCGGGGTGAGCAGAGCTCATTAGTATTTAAAGGGACTTGCACCAAAGCCGGTCGCTGTGAACAGAGCTGATTTTGACAAGGTAAAAAGGGTGTTGTTTTACACTACCATTGAGAAATTTTAACCAAAGTATGTTATAGACTTTTCATGAAGACCCTAAAGAATCATATCAACTTGAGGAAAATGGCCATCCGATGACCCCATTAAAGCTAAATAGAATGAAACAAAACTAATAAAAATAACAAACACATGACAGAATTCCTGAAAATTATACTAAAAGTAAAATTAAAATAAAAAGGCTAAATTAAAAT
This sequence comes from Acrossocheilus fasciatus, assembly GCA_036784905.1. NCBI lineage: Eukaryota > Metazoa > Chordata > Actinopteri > Cypriniformes > Cyprinidae > Acrossocheilus > Acrossocheilus fasciatus. The sequence continues at coordinate 24,127,475 of CM071938.1, forward strand.
ATGAATGCATGTTATAATAGTATATACATAATACTAAAATAACACTGACTTACATTTTCACAATTTTTACTGCCTACAACATCTAAGTTAACTGGTTTCTTGAAACGCGTCCATTATTTGAATGTTGCTGATTTAACCTAATTACATTAATTTATACCAACAAAATAAGCTGTTATGGGTTAAATCAAGGTAGAAATAGCTATTTAAGGCAACAGTTGCAGATTAGCACTTTTTACAGTGTATGTATTTTTAGTCCCCTGTGATGTTTATCATTGTGGTGTAATTACTTCAGATAACTCCGCCCCTAAACACATAAAAACAAAATGAACCATGGCTGGTCGCTTTGGACATTAATCAGGCCTCCTCTTCCTGTAGTGGGCGGTTCTCAAACAGAAAGAGCAAATCAAAAGTATGGCTACACAAGTTTAACCTTGACATTAAATCTATACATTCCAGGCCCCTCTGGATTTGAATGTCTATAGTCTTGATATGTTTCATCCTTATGCATTTTGATCATCACTGTATAGATTTTGTACTCCATCAATAAGGTTGACCAGGCAGTCAGCTATAGACATTATGGGGGCTGTGGGACAGTTCTCCAATATAAAATTTATTTCCAGAACATTCTAACAGTCTTTGTGTGTCTAAATTTTTCCCTGGATGAAAGTATTAGCTAGACTTTGATGTCTGTAACATTATGTCTAGTTTCAGTAAACCTTCTGCTAGATTAGGTATTTACAAGGGTTTTAAGGCTTATGCATTTGTCAAGTATTGAATGTACACCAACATACACATGAATATAATGAATACAATATGAGTGACTTCCATTCAGCTTTTCAATTTAATTTTTTAATTGGTTTAAAATTTATTAATAAGAAAATTACAAATTCTTTAATTCAGCAAGGATGCATTAAATTGATAAAACGTGACAGTAAAGACATTTATAATGTTATAAAAGATTTGATTTTAAATATATTACATTGAAATTTAAATTGTACGATTTCACATTATTTATTTATATAGTTATTTTTAATTTTATTTATTTATTTATTAATTAAATAAAAGCCTTGGTGAGCATGAGATAAAGTAATAAGAATAAGTGTGTTTTTTCATAAACACACTTATTCACAGCACACACGTGCCATCACTTGACCTTGAGATATATCTGTCTTCATGAAACATTTTTTGCTTGTTTAATTTATAAACCATCTTCTCAATTCATGCCACCTTGAAATATCAGTGCATTACAGATCACACATCTTGAATGATGCATACTGATTGAATATAGAAATGAATGTATGAATACAGAAAAAAGCATCCGTCTGCATTAGTCAGCTGCTCTTCCACGCTACTTGTTCATCAAGGGAGAATATATCCAAATGAGTCAGCCATTCCTCTTGGTGCTGATGTTGTGGCTAGTCCTTTCCGCAGCTGCAGGTCCAGCTGTTATGGCCACAGCACCATATTGGGAGTTGCATCATGCGAATAAATAGCAGCCAGGCATGTGGACTTGTAGCGTGACAACGTGATCATGCATATGTGTGCATTTGACTGTTGAAGTGCATGAGGATGTGTCAATCTGCATGTTTGAAGGTGTGCAAACTGTTTTACAAATGTTCTAAATATGTGTGAACATGCGTTAGAGTGTGCATGAATAAATTGTTTTGTAATTACACAAAGGTTTGCGGAAGCATATTGCATGGTAGTCCTTGGGGACAGCGAGAGGGAAGCAATTTAAATCTGTTGCCATAAGTTCATTATGTTGTGGAGTGTTTGTTTTATGATAGGATGAGTGTATGCACACACTCAGATGAGAGTGGATTTCAAGAGCTAGTCATTTCAAATCTACACTGTTTAAAATGGTAAGTACCATAATGGACAAAGGAACATGTGCAATAATCTGTTTTTAATGAGAGGTGAGTGGGTGGACTGACAGGTGTAGTATAAATATAGACTGACAGGGGAAAATAGCATAGAAACAGCAGGTACAATTCACTCAAACATGAAAATTTGCTGAAAATTGACTCACCCTCAAACCATCAAGGATGTAAATGAATTTGGAAAAATGTAGCATTATATCACTTGCTCACCAATGGATCATCTGCAGTCAATGGGTGCCGTCAGAATGAGAGTCCAAACTGATAAAAACATTACAACAATCCACAAGTAATCAACATGGATCCTGTTCATGAATTAATGTCTTGTCAAGTGAAAGTTGTGTGTTTATAAGATACAAATCCATCAATAAGATGTTTTAACTTGATCAGAATCAAAATACGACTAGACTGTTTTGGACTGTTTTCACTTGTAAACAATGCTTGATTAGTACATATTTCTCTCCTACTTCACATGTCGACTTTTTCAATGGAGAAAGAAATATTATGGATAGAGGAACCGCATTTTAGTTGGAAGCCACAGTTTAAATCTGTTCCCATGAAGAAACAAACTCATCTCAATCTTGGATGGCCTGAGGGAGAGTCATTTTTGGCAAATTTTCATTTTTGGGTGAATTATTCTGTTAATGATGATGCGAAGAACTGGTTCAGATGGTGTGAGATTAGGGATTTTACAGTATCTAAAGGAAGAATTTTGCAAGACATTTTACACGCTGCTACAATATGCTCACTCTCGTACTTGCTGTTCTCACAGTATGTTACAATGGCCTTTTGGTAGCCTAGTGAAAGACAACATAAATAACACGCCGGTCAGACCGTCATTCAGCCTCGCTATGATTTGAACTGCAGGTCAAGTCGAGAAAATCACATGTTGTTACTTTGACTTTCTTAAATCAAAGAACTCCCACATATAATCAATACTCAAGTTGAATGAAGTAGTTAAAGTGCTGTGTGTAATTGATATCAAAACACAGTTGAGCTAATTAGACAATTGTGTCTTAACAGAGGTTGAGGGGTTATCTGAGGCAAGACTGTTTTTGTCAGTTATCCGACTGGTTTATTGACCTCATCGGCCACCGCATACTGACAGGGCTCCTTTCAGCTGAAATCCTTTGGTTTCAGGTATGCCCTTTTTGTTGTTACATGTCAGTCTTCCTTTCTGAACTCTATTCTTGGTCTTTCAATCAATACACTCACAAGGCTATAAATTCCCCGCCAGTGTCTGTTTCATTAAGTGCGTCTGATTCTTAGAACAGTGTATCACCTCTTCTAGTGAATCTCCCCCCTAGCCACACTTCAGCAGGCCACAAAATCAATCAATACAGTAATTAATGCAAACAAGCCAGGTGTTCTGTCTAGAGCTGAGAACCATGAGGGGAAGTTAAAGGCTTTGTTTTATCTCCATGTTACATTGTGTGAAAATTTGTGACTCAGAAAATAGATTATTCTCGTTCACTTGACAACCGTTGTATGTTGGATTGATTAGATATGGGCATGAGTGGGATGTTTGCATAAAAAAAAAACATTCAGGCAGAAATTTACTAATTAATAGCAAGTCAGAATCCTTTTGTCTCCATCTGTCGAACTATATACACTACAGTATAAAAATATATTGTCGCTATCCATGGTGCTGAAGTGATAAGCGGACACTATAACAATATAGTGCCGCTGTCCGTGGTGCTGAAGTGATAAGCGGACACTATAACAATATAGTGCCGCTGTCCGTGGTGCTGAAGTGATAACCGGACACAGGGGAAACAGGAGGTCAGTGAGCAACTCAAAAGTTAGAATCACATTCAGATCGCTGTTTTTTCGACCGGTTGTAATGATCTAAACGAGTATTGATTTTGCAGGGGCGCTAATAGTTGACCAACAGACTATTTAATCAACATCGTCACGCTGTCCTCGTAGGCTGAGTTTGGTCCAATGATGCCAAGCACACACTTTCTCCATTTATTTGCACTTCCTCCCTTCTCGTTCTTTTGCGGCAGCAGATTAGAGTTCACACGCCATTAGTCACGGTGGGGTGTTGCGCGCGGATCCTGCGCCGAGAAATCTTCTTTGTGTCAGGATCGCTTTGTCCCGCCGCGGCGGCTTATCTCCGGGACGAACGCACAATTACTTTTTAACGATTTCATGCCGGTTCATTACGAGAGCAGAGGCCCGCGCACAGAGACTTATAAAAGGTAATCAGACATAATTAAGCTCGCACCGGTGCCTGTCGTATAGAGGAATGTGGTCAAACTTCAGTGCCGTGACCCATGCTATTATAGACCTAAATACCAAGAGACCTTTTCACATTAGCGTCTCCCTATCTCTCTCTTTGTAGAGATAGAGCGGGTATGTGTTAAGATAATTCACAAAAATACCTTTAAAGACACTATACTACCAAATTTGGCATAAACGTTGTGTATTATATGCATGTTGACCTTGATTTAGTATTGACCCCCCCACAAAAACAATTGAGAATATCTCCTTTAAAGCACCCAAGGTTTAAAAGCTTAATGGCGCTCTTATGGCGGCTTGTGGAAAGACAGAGTGTGGAAGCTTTCATCTTTTTGTAAAAGAATGAAAACTCTGGCAGGTTTAAAGAGACTGCTAGTGCAAGTACATTATCAATCTTGCAAGTGACAGCTTCATAGATGAGAGTCCAGGAGTCTCGTGGTGTGGAGAAAACAGCTGTGCCTCTTTTAACCATCATTTGATGTTTTCTTTTCCTAGCCAATCATCCATTTTTCATCTAGGAGACGAATCTTGTCATCTTCTCAGTGTTAGGTATGATGTTCTTGAAATCAAAAGTACAAACAGGTTTTGCTCGCTGCCTGTGCACACACACACACACTTTAAACGGTGCAGACTATTGTGATGCATTTACTGTACATGTCCTTTTGTTTTCAGCTGAGGAGATTCAGAAATATAGATCTGTGATAGCTCTGTTCTTTTTCAGACAATAAATGAAAACAGATGGCAAAATAATTTAACGCAGCCATGGTGACAGCTCGGCTCGAGTATTGTAAGTAAAAGAATTATGGAATATAAAATCTGGCCTACAGTAAAAGGATTTAATGAACAAACATTTGATCATGAGAGGCTCTTTGAGTTGTTTATCATGAAGTGATCATGCCAATTACGGTATGTCAGATCTCTTTACATATTTACTGATAAACTCTGACAGCATGCTAAATGAGTTTGCAGCTCATACTGACTCTCTGTCATGCAATTTCCTGAGTGGACACTTAATATTTTTTCACACAAAAGCAGATCAAAAAGAGCAAAATGTGTATCAAAATTGTGCAATTACAGTTTTTTTCAACTGCTTACACACATTTTCAAAACTTTGCCTCTTTTTTTCAAAACTTTACTCACAAATCCAAGAATTGCACACACAAATGCAAAATGCCTCACATCTCTTGCAAAATGAAGCACTGCATTCAAAATATCACAAACACATCTCAAAAGCAAACATTTGCAAACACCCTTGCCATAATATTAATTCCTGTTAAATTTTTGTGTGTTGTGTTTTGCAAAAAGTGTTTTATGAAATTGAAAACTGAGTCAAAGGCCGAGAATTAGTGTATGGTTTTACAGATTTGGTGTGTGGTTCTGGTGTCTGAGTGTCAGGTTTCAGAAACTGTGAGACATGTCAAGATTTTGTGTGTAAGTAGTTGAAAAAAAACTGTAATAGCCAGTGTTTATACACCTAAAGAAAATCTTAATATTAATCATGGAGAATTCTTTATATCTGAAGATCAGTGAGAAGGGTTTTGTCTGGGGCAGCAGGCTCTCAAGTGGCTATAGAGGCCAATCTTGGACTTCACGCTTTAGAGCAGATGGGGCATGCTAAGATCGGGTTGCTGCTGTTGGATAATTGGACAGCCAGACCTTTCCTATGTTTGCAATTCTCCTGTGTAGTTATCACTCTGTGTTCTTCCAACTCCCCAGCAGCTTTCTTTAGGATGGTCCTCTGACTGGATCTGTCTGCAGCCAATGTCTCCCAGTTTTGGGGGTCAATGTCAACCTGCAACAACTGTCGCTTTAGCTGATCCTTGTAACGCTTACATGGGGCTCCTCGATCACGCTTGCCCTGGCAAACTTCCCCATATAGCACTGCTTTTGGCAATCTAGCGTCATCCATGCGTGATCCGTGACCTATCCAGCAAAGCTTTCACAGCAAGACCCATATAATCCTAGATACCTAGATGAGAGACCCCTCATATGATTGTAAAGCACTTTGGGTGTACAGCAATACACAATAAAGTGCTATATGAATACCTTATTCATTCATACATGCATTCATACTAAATTATGTACTTGCAGTATATTCTTTGAATACATATTTAAAGAATTGTGTCTACATTTGGTCCAAATGTTGTGTAATATATGCATTTTGATATTATCAATTCAATATTGGCCTCCCATAAACAAACACAAATAGTACTTTTAAAGGAGCACTGTATAAAAGCTTAATGGTGCTGTAGCTTAATGGTAGTCTGTGGAAAGAAAGAGTGTGGAAGCTTTCATCTTTTTGTAAGAGGGTGAAAACAACAGCAGTATAATGCCATAGCAAAAAATATATATATTTATATTCCTGACTACTCATTGATGTACAAAGCATATGTATATGTATAGGTATAGGTATATGTATATGTATATGTATATGTATATGTATATGTATATGTATATGTATATGTATATGTATATGTATATGTAAATGGATTTTGACTTCACTGCAAACATGACCAGGTGTAGCAAGTGTAATGTAAAAAAATAAATAAATAAATAAATAGAATGTGCTGGTGCTTAAGTTTTTTACTTACATTTTTTACTAGTTTAGTTTGCTGTTTTGTCCCTATTAAACTGCTAAGTTTATATGGATTATTTTTATTTTACTATTATTTTACTTATTTTAATTTAATAATTACTTTTGTTTGCATATATATATATATATATATATATATATATATATATATATATATATAACATTCAGTTAAATAAAATTAAAAGATTTACTGTTAAATCTTTTTAGAGTGTAGAAATAAAAAAAATTCAGAATTATGACTTCTATACTTTATATTGGCAACATCTGTTTCCTTGCCTACATATTGGATGTTCACACACTGTATGCATTGCTACTGCTTAGCCAGCAAAACGTAATTCAAGTCATCTCCTATATTAAAATCCTGTTTTCTTCAAAACCTCATGTCTCCAGTCAATCAATAAATTACATTCAGCATATTGTGTATGCATGATGGCATCGGATGACCTTTAAATGGCTGTGCAAAAATAACCATCCTGAATTGATTGTATGCAGGGGATATGAGGGTGAAGGAGGGAGTTATTTTCACATTTGAGACCATTAGAATCTAGTTAGATGTCTGAATTACACAGGCGTGACAAACAGATATACTGTAGACTCTCACAAGCAGGACATCAGTAAGCAATAGGATCAAGACCACAACAGATAATTCAGGTCATGCATTTGCACAGTTGCCCTAAGTGTGAATTATAACCTGTTTATATTCAGAGGTGTACTGTGTACTGTAAAAAAAAAAAACAACAACAACAACAACAAAAACAATTACTGTGACTTCAGAGTGGACGAGAGCAGGAATGTAGCAGTAATCTAATGCAATGCTGCTATTTTTGCAGATTAAGTGCAATGGCAACAGCAATTTGCTAGTGCCTAGATTCCCATCATCCATTGCGGCATGAATAAATTATGCAGTTGCGTTTTTGTACAACATTGCCATTCTATTTTGCTGTTTCTGTTGTTGTTACTTTTAATTACCTGCATGTTTTATTTATTTATTTTTAATCTAATCTGTTTCTTGATTTTCATCATTGCTATGTATGTTAAGCTGAGTGTTAGAATTTGTGAAACAATAACCCAGAATAATTCAGAAACAATAACTGGCTTACCACAATAGTATTTTGAAGTATTATATATTTTCTGCCCATACATGTGCAATATTCAAATTGCAGTTACAGATTGCCAGCCAGTCTTAAATCAAAGTTTTTGTTACACATGTAAGTACAACCACACTGTGTTATGAAGCACTATTACATCAGCTGCATGGGGAACAAATAATTAAAATAAATAAGGTCCAAATTTCCAGCCACAAAGGAACACTAATCAACATAATGACATAATGAGAATTCAACAACAAAAAAACTGTTTACAAAAATACATTATAGATTTGTAGTGTTATGATTTGAAACTGACCAAATCTGAATGGATTTCATAATCAAATTCTGAATTTAATTGTAGTAAATTGCAAACCACTGGCAATATTTTACAGTGCACCTTCAGTTTTTTTTTTCTTGCATTATTCATAATATAGTTAAAGGATGATACGCTAATAGGCTATATAATTGCAAAAGTTTCAACATCATAAAAATATAATTAGGTATGCATACAGAAATGTGTCAGTCATGATAAAAACGCATGAAATAACATTACTGCACAGATAACCTATGCAGATCGAGTCTCCTTACAGGAGCCGCAGACCAAATGAGACTTACTATTTGTGTGCCATATTACGCACATACGCACGCCGGACTTCCCTTGACAGGAGCTCGGGACGGCACAGCACAGAGTGGAAACGAACACCCTCTAGTGCTGATGAGCTGGTCTTCCGTCTAGATCCGCAAAACTCACTTGGGCTTCTCACCTCAAGATCGCATTTCGCGCGCCTGAGACTGAAAGCGTCGTGGAAGCTTTCGTGCCAGGTCTGTCTGCGTGCGCGAGACTGATTCGACTAGTTTAAGCGCGTAATATACGCTAGGCTTGTCTGTCGACGGCACATAGTGCGTGTGAACGCGTAGAGAAGAGGAAAGCCCGTTAATGGACACTGACGATTGGAGAACACACTTAGTTTAGTTCGTTATTTCAAGTGTTGACAGCTTGACAGCATTAGGGATAACTTCTCTCACAGTCTCTGTCCTATTTATGGGGTAAATTCTGTAAGTTTTTTCAAGTGCCGCCTGTAGTTGTGCGTAATGGGCTGGCATTTCTCTCGCTCTGTATCCGCGTTTTCGCGGTGCGGGGAACGAGGTGGTTGACGCGCAAAATCCTTTACAATAGTTGAATTAATTTTGTTACTGGATATTTTATCTCAGACTCTTTTCTGTAGTAACTGTCACCGACTTGCGTGCACAACTGGATACAAAAATGACTTTTCAAAGATTTTTCTTCATGTTTGCTTTACCGGGATTGGCTTTGTCGGACCCCGGCCATTCAAACCAAGGTGAGTTATAATGAACTGTGATTAATGGGTTGATACTATATCATAACCTACTAACATGCATAGAGTTTATGTATATAATGCGTATTGTCTGTAAAGGAGACGCTATAACCGCGTTCAGCCTTTCAGTTTGCTCAGAACATTATATATTTACACAACTGGCAAATGACAGTTGTACCGACTATTCAGAATATTGTACATTCTTTTGATTTGTGCAGGAAAGATTAGAACGCTGTGTTTACTGTCGTTCTGTAGTTCTGCAGCTAGTCTTATGCTCAACATCACACAGACGGGGTACCCATGTAGGAAAGACCGCGGGGAATGTTGTAACACATTTCAACGTCTGCAACTCAAGTGTTTTTTTGTTTTTTTCTCTGTTAACTGTAAAACACTGATATTATATTCCCATATTTGTCTATTTCATATTAAAGTAGTTTAGAAATTTTAAACTTATCTCTACAACTGTAAATCAAGGTCAAGTATAAAGAGTGTTGTTGTTGTTGTTGGCACTACTGTAGTGGGTTGTTAAACCAATGGAAAACATGGGAATTTTACATTCTGTGCATGAATTTGTGAAAACCAAATAAATTTTGCTCAAAAATACTCTCCTCAACCTAACCCAACCTGCTTCATTTAATTCAAAAAGGTAAACATCGGCTTATGGGAAACATTTTAATTGAAATAAATTGCAAACAAATACAGAAAAACTAGCATATGTTAAAAATTCTAGGATGTGAGCGCACATTGGTCACTCTCAGAGTTGTGACATTGTCCATTTTCTGCAATCTTTGTGGGTCCAGTAGAAATACATTGAAAAGTAGTGCTACCCTCCTTGTCAAAAGCTTGTGTGGATGTTAGAACAAGAGGACCTGGTGGTTCTGATAATAAAGTGATAATCATTATAAATAAAAGGAGTACAACAGCTTGACATTGTACCTTTTGACATCAGTCTGAAATGTAAAGGTACATATTAATATCTTAAGATGTGCTAAAGGTAAAGTGGGTGTATATTTTAGGGTACTGTCCCAGTGGCAAGCTGTTGTACAGATTTTTCACTTTTTATTCATTCATAGCTATGATCACTAACAAATTTAAATCAGACGTAACATCTTAAATCAGAATTGTGTTTTGTCGACAAATGTATACCTTAATATTCTTACACAGAAACTTTTTTTTCAGTCTCTTCAGGAGGGAGGTGGGCATGTATAATTGTGATGTCTAATTTACTCATCCTGCATTAGAACACACCCGTGTCTCAGCTAAGAGACAGAATTGCAGTGATGGTGTCTCATCGCACCTGTCCCATTTCCCCCCTGCATGTGCCCGTAACTCCTCCCTTTTGTTTACACTCACAGTTCACAGTGGTCATTCACACAAGAAATGAGTTAAATGGCAGTATTTTGAATACGAACATTACAAGAACAAGTGACTCTTGTGTTAAGTCTCTGTGTTGTGAAAAGAGAGAAGAACAAGAGCATATTTGTGTGGGATGTGCAAAAGATAGAGACAGAAAACTCAAACCATCTGAGTTGGCTTGCACGGCATTTCAAACTTTTTTTTCCCAGTTATGAGTCATCCTTATTTTTTTCCCCGAGCCGGGATGGAAAGCAGTTATTTAACAGGTCACTGTTTTCTCAGTTTAAACCATCACAAATTAGGCAATAGATCTGGAGACAGTTCTTTCCAATGTGAACCCATAAAAATGTAAATTGAGGGTTTGCAGTTCACTTGAACAAAAATCCCACCTTGTGATTAACACTGATGCTAATGTCCAATTAGTATGCATGCAGAGATGACCCTACATAACCTCGCAATATATTTATCTTTTGCCCTGCCATATAAGAAAGGTCTGCTCTTTTCTGCTATGTACTGTAGCGTTAGACTCAAACTGCTTTGTATTTCAGATGCTTCTGAGGAACATTTCACAGGGCATTCATTGTAGAACTCTTCAAAGCACTTAAAAATCCATTTAAGAGAAGACTGTACTCTGAATAAGCTTATCGCACAATCTTCTCTTCTCCTCGTACTTATAGCAGAATCATGAATGCCTCTTTGACCCCCTTGTAAAACCAGTCACTATTTAAGCGCAGGTCTATAATAAGCCCTGGTTAAAACCACCTTTTTGCACTCATGCTTGACGGGCTGCTCTTGCCAATCATGCTCAACTGTCATCTTGCACCAAGAGAAACTTCAAAATGGACATCAGATCGCTGTAAGATAGCAATGTTCTCAAGCACTCTTCTAATCAGTCCAGAGTGGTGCTTGAGTGTTCTACAAGGGCTTTTTAACCTCCTCTTCCTCAGATATCGGGTTGGTTTTTCGTTTATACCTGTCACTGGTCAAAATGTGAGTTGATAAAGTGTGTGTTATCCATTCAGATGTACAGCAATCTAAAATGAAAGTGCTTCAGATCACTTAATATGACTCTTAGAGAAGCAAAGAAACAATTGATGTGATTTATGTCCCTGTTCTGTCAGAGTTAGAAACAATTCAGAATTGAATAATTTGATCTCTTTCAATCCATGACTAAATTTGAATTTAATAAACTTCACAACTTTAAAACAAGCTTTTGTTTTTTCTTCAAATGAAGTTTGTCTTCAAACCGGTGATATTTTGTCTTAAAGCCAGTGTCATTTTAGTATTCTTTATATTAAATTACAGTGTTTAATATAGTTGTGTTTTTATATTTTAAATATTAATATTAATAATATTTAATTATTTGTTGTTTATCATTCCTATAGCTCAAACAGTAGCGCATGGTGCTAGCAACGCCAAGGTCATGGGTTCGATCAGCAGGAAACGCATGAACTGATAAAATGTATACCTTGAATGTAATTAAGTTTCTGTGGATAAAAGTGTTTAACATTTTATAAAATGCTTTTGCTTAAGTTTTAGCGATTTTATTTTGTGCTTTTGTAATTTTATTAGCATTTTTTTCTTTTTTTCTATTTTGTTAATTTTAGTTTAGCACTTCAATTTAAGCTTTTAGCCAAAAAACGTTTTCAGTTTGATGCCGAGTTAACATTTTTAAAAAAAGTTTTTCAGCTAATATTTTATTTCAGCTTTACTTAAATACTTTTTAATAGTTTTAGTTTTAATTAACAGTAACAACACCGCTTCAAACATTGCTTTTCTACTTCACAGTTATATGAATTTCAATTTCAGTTCAATTCATATTTCAATTGCAATCAAATTCGAATTGCAATTCTGCATACTTTTGCTACCTTTCTTCAGGAATTGGAATATAAAAGTCATTCTCGATTTACTTCTGAATGGCACACAACCCTGGCAGCTACTGACTGATCCTAAGCTGTGTATGTTTGTCCTTCATTCTGATGCAGTCATATGGCTTAGTCAAACAGTGAGTTTTGTTCTTTTGTTCAGAACAAAGTTTCACTTTATTGGAAGTATATGCATATGCATCTGCCTTGTTTTCTCCAGAGAGCTACAGTTTAAAGCGTGTTACAACGGCTCTGAGGATGCACGGGTGTGTGTGTGTGTCAGGAAAGTGCTATGTAAACAGTAATTGTGCGCTGTAACAGAGGCCTGTTAATGCCCGGTGCCCTGTTCGTGTTGCTATCATTGCCGTGTGGAGTGCTCTTATTGATTTTATAGACACTGTGGAGCCGAACCTCTGAGGTTTCTCTCTTTATACCTTTAACACTTCAATGGCTCTTCAAAGAGAAAGAAAGGAGCAGGATAAGGCTTTGTGCTGCCAGCAGCGGTATTTATATGTGCATGTATGTGTGTATGCTTGTTTTCTTGTTCTCTTCATTAGATCAAGGTCACAGAAAAATCATCTTGTCATTTTTGTATTGCTTGCATTGGTTCCACTTGCGTTGCATTGACACCCTGGATATGCGCCGTCCCTCTTGTTCAGAGATTACATTTATTAAAGCTGAAAAAATTTGTTATAGTGGAAGTAACGGAAGAGATGAGCTCTTTTTGTGTATACTGTGGCACACAGACCTGCTCGCGCCTCTCCATTGACTTTCTATTGTCGCTGGAATCAATTTGTAAATTGCACCTTGACATTTCCAGGCCCTGTCTGTGCAATGTGATCTTAGCCTTAACCCCAGCGCCTCCTTTTCCTACTCCTCCACATCGTCTCAGACACACTAAATGCCCAGCTAAAGACCACTAATGCATGCAGCGCTGTCCTTATCAGATCAATTTATCTCAAGCATTCGACAAAGGGCCATTTTTCTCCGGTTGTGACATTCAAATTCCAAATGTCACCTTTCTCGTCTTCATCTCTCATCTCAGAGAAAAAAAAAGAGAGAGAACATGAGTTGCATGGATCTAGGCTTTCTTGTCACACTCGCACACACATCTCTTTTTCTCTTACCAACCATTATTATCTCCCTGAGCCAAGATTCAAAGGAATTGTTTAGATCGTTTGGCTAAATGTCAGAGCTTAGTAAGCCAGTGCACACTGTTGGTTCTAGCCGAGAGTTTATAATGAATTTATTGTGGCTGATGTTTGGATTTTATATTGTAAAAAAAAACAACAAAAAAAAAAACATATTTTCGTGCAATTATAAAAAGTGCTAATATTTTTTGGAAGCTTATTCTGGTCACACTTTATTTTAAAGTCCAATTCTCGCCATTAGCAAAACATTAACTACAAATTTTGCCTCAATAAACTCCTAATTTGCTGCTTATTAGTTACGGTAGTTGTTAAGTTTATGTATTGGGTAAGATTAGGGATGTACAATAAGGTCATGCAGAAAATGTGCTTTATAAGTATATTAAACAGCCAATATTTAATAATAGGCATGCTAATAAGCAACTAGTTAGTCCTAAAGTGTTACCCTTATTCTTAATAAAGTATGCTAATGGTGACAAGTACTTTAAAATGAACACGTCATTGCACACCTGATTGATTTGCCACTGGAAGAGTTCAGGGCTTAATGTCATAATACAGAGGTTTCATGTTTTGAGTACTATAGACAGCATTTACCCATGCATTTGAGAATTACATCTGCAGAGCTGACATCCACTTTCACCATTTTGCCTTTAAGTAAAGCACTTAACCCCAGGCATTCAGGACTTAGCTTTGAATAAAGTGGCTAAATGGCAATTACTTAACATTTTTGTTCAGAAATTGTTCCATACACACTTAAATATTTTCAAATACACTACTGTTCAAAAGAGTGGGGTCAGTATTTATTTATTTATTTATTTTTTCAATTAGTTTATTATTATTATTTATTTTTATTTTTTAAAGAAATTAATAATTTTATCAAGGACACATGCCATTGATCAAACCTGACATTTTACATTTCCACAAATTATAAAGAAGCAAAATTGTTATCTACACTGATAAAACATAATAATTTCAGCAGCATATTAGAATGATTTCTGAAGGATCATGTGACACTGAAGACTGGAGTAATGATGCTGAAAATTCAGCTTTGCCATCTCAGGAATAAATGACATTTTAAGTGAAAATGCGCAGTGAAATGCGCAGTTTGTTCTGTAAACTATATAAAAAGAAAAACAGTTGTTAAATTCAAATCTGCGTTCGCTGGCACAGAGCCAGAGACACACGTTTTAAAGCGCTGCGCATTATAACCAATCACATAAGATTCTGTTGAGCTTATGAATGCAAGGACCAATCAGAAGCGTTCAGATGAGTCATCGCCGAAGCGCCGCTATTTCATGACCGCGCGCGCTCGCTGGCTGAACTCTCTCCTCAGAAACAACAAAGTGAAGATGTACGAATGTAAGTAAGATATTAATTTCACAGTGTAAACAGCTTTAGAGATTATTATGGGAGTTTTTGAGAGCGCTTGAACTCGCTGGACTGAAGTGAAAATGTTCTTTGATAATGTAAACGTTCTTTGCTCTTTTTGTACAATGAAAGTGTTATGGGCTAATTAGTAACTTACAATGTTTTTATTAAATCCACATAAAATACAAAGTCAGTCGTATTATATGTTTATGGTATGACACTCGTTTTATGGTATGACATCTGGTACTTAAGTAAAAAGAGGATTTTTATGCAAAGTTAATATTACACTATTAGGCTAACTTACTTTGCCTATCACCCATTATAGATCAACTAACATAATCTATAAAGGTGCAAAATGCATTTACTTACACATATTTGAGAATCTAGATATTTCATGATATATTTTGGGAATATTTCAAATAATAAAAAAAAATAATACATAAGCCTTTATTAGTTATACAGTGGTATTGTGGCTGCTGTGTGTCTTATGACAAGCATGAGAGTCCCCCCCAACCCCCCCCCCCTCAAAAATGATGCCCCTGACATACAAAATTATTTGTCAAAATAAATGAAACATGATGAAATATTAATTTTAGTTGAAATTGTTATAGATTACTTCTAGAGATTGCAATGATACATGGCATGATTAATAATACTTAAAGTAGGTTAGGATGAATTTTAAAATTGTGCCCCCTAAAAGCACAAGTGGCCCCTCTCTGCCCCCCCCCCTCCAGTTACTGTGGTCTAGAACCGCCCCTGCTTACGATAGAAATGTTAAATGACCCACAGCTATCCAATGATGCAAACTAAATATTTTCTCTAATATTTTTCTCAAATATGGCCATTTTGAGTGAGAGAGAGAGAGAGAGAGAGAGAGAGATGTGTGTGACAATCAACACTATCTCACGTCCAATTCATATGTATTTTATGAGGGACGTCATGCCGAAAAGGTTGCCGACCCCTTGTTTTGTGCCTTTCAAAAGGGTATGGCCTCAGTGACAGCTTTTTTATACCATATTTGTAGGCTTTGGTTCAGTGGTTGAATTTGTGTTTATTTCATTCTTAAAAAGTTTTAGTTTCTTGTAACCCTGTCAGTATTGACCAGTACAGGATATGAAAATGATTTGATTTATAGCTTGAATCAGTCTTCACGGCCATGATTATGGTTAAGGACAAATGGCAGTAGCTACACCATGCTATCTAGATTCATTCCACCTTGACTGAAGATCAATGACCAATCAATACTACATCATTGCTCCCAAAGCTGAAATTGACAAGCATCCCAATCTATTCATATCCCAGAATGTTTTTCTCATCAGTGCCACAGTAGGTTGAGTATGCCATTGTCTCTATCAACATGAAAGCCATCCAGCTGAGACGCACAACAGGAATGACATTTCAGCTAACATTGCACACTCTGTGTTTGATGTTGCTGCTTTTTTCACTAAATTTCCTTTTGAGGATACAAAATTAAAAATCTTTTTAGAAAAGTGTTGTTGTATAATACTATGACTTATTCAGAATGGGTTCCATTAAAAAAAAATGCAAGAACTAAATGGCTCAACCAGTGTAAGCCTGATTTCCGAACTAAAGACTAATGAGAAGAAATCTTAACTACACACATATCTTAAAGCTTCACTCTGAATGGGTTTCGATTTAGATTTAACCTTTAAATGTGTCACTTAATGGGAAGTTCTATACTGGGATCCAGTCATCAACAGCTTAAAAACACAAGGCAACAACAAGATCCAGATCTTCTAATATGACACATCAAAGAAACATCTAAGCTATAGAGGCAGCCCAGATACCCAGGTTTTTCTCCATCTGCCTTTTCTTTTCTTTTTTTTTTATCCTTTCCTCCTTTCCATGTGGCCTACTTTAGGGACTCCAGATTTTTACAGACAGACATAGGCGCTAGCTGCCACTTCTGATGTGTCTCTGTTGATGTCTCACTCTCCACGCTGAGGCGGAGGGAGAGAGACAACAAACATTCAGCAGCTGATTTGGTTTGAAATGAAGCTTGCGGATCTTGTCAACACCAGTTATAAAGATTCGGCTGCAGCAAGACAACCCACTCTGCTTTTTCTAATAAGACCATCAATAATAGTCCCATCTGGAAAGAGCTTTGCCATTGGCAGCATTACTCTTGCCAGCCCCATTATCTATTTCTAAGGGCTGGTAATTTGAATTTGCCGTACTGTTTTAATTTCAAGCTGTTGAACAGTTGTCAGTGGAAGTTTTTCCCTTTTTACCATTGTCAAATGACTTATTTAATTGACACTTGCAGTTTGTTGACCAGCTTGTTTTTGGCGAAGAATTCACTGTAAAGACAATATTTTGGGGGGAGTTTGTGACATTTTCAAGATATCTAAACCAGTGGTTCCCATCCTTATTATTATCTTTGCTATTTTCATTAACAGACTATCCCTACATTAAACTAATTAACCACAATTAATTGAAACTTAATGATGTCAGACTGATGGATAATTTCTTACTCAGAGTTTTGTCTTGTTTTCCAGTACAAATATCTGAGCGTTCTCAAATTGAGTTGCATTTACTTGATAAGCAAAATGACTTAATATATGAAGTTTTTTCTTTCTTTTTTCTTCTGATGATTAAAAGTGAATTCATACTTAAATCAAGAAAAAAAAAAATATCTGTCATTGGGGTGAGAAAAGGAAAGGGGAAAATCTTTTTTTTTCTTTCTTTCTTCAAGGACAGATATTTTTCCTTGTTTTAAGCATAAAACAGTACATTTTGATAAATTAAATACTTTTAAATTTAGATAGATAGATAGATGGCCTTTAAGGAGTTTATGCAGCATTATAGTGTTAATTTTTCTATATATTGTTTGTAAAAAAAAAAAAGAAGTCTGAGGCTATGATTCAAGATTGTACTCAACTGTTTTTTTTGTTTTGTTTTGTTTTTTTTTTCCCCGCCAGAATAGATTCACTTTCACTCTCAGTGTTTGTCGTGGAGTTGACTCATGCATGTACAATGAGCTAGCTTGTAGACAATGTAGAGCCATTTTCGCTCAGATCAGGCTCTTTATCACCGTCAAATCTGGGAAGAGCAGGTTTAGGTTTTTAATGTTGAACTAGCAATCAACATGTCTGTCTTTGAGGCTCGGATGGTGGTTGTGCTACAGGAATTCCAGGTACTAAATATGCCTGTGGGTTAATGGCAGTTGCCTACAGGATCATATGACCGCTCCTGTGGAGAGGAAAGCAGCAGGGATTGAAATGTGCCTGTAAATGATGGTGACTGCATATACTGTACCTTGTCCCTGTGGGGGTCTGAGTCTCATATGATCTAGGTTCCTTTTCAAAATCCCATTTTACAAAAATTATTTTATTTAATCGATATTCATCAACATTTCATTTTTTTCTGTTTTTCTGTCATTTTTGTCTACACTTTTAAGTTTCAGACATTCAAATTTCAGACACTAGCAAAAAACATTTGTCATTTGTAAGAATACACACTGATATCGATGGAAGTGCCAATACTAATCAAAATAATAATCTTTCAAATTTAAAGGGATAGTTCACCCAAAAATGAAAATTCTGTCATTACTCACCCTAGTACTCTCCAGAACGCACGTCGAAGACTGACATGGAAGAGAAGAAACTGTTGAATAAAGTTTTCTTTGCACACAAAAAGTATTCTCGTAGCTTTATAAAATTGCGGTTGAACACTGATGCCACATGGACTATTTTAACAATGTCCTTACTATTTGGAACAACATGAGGGTGAGTAATAAATCACTTTTCATTGATGAATTTTCATTTTTTGTGAACTGACTCTACCAAGGTTTATTTTTCAAGCAAATATTGTGAAAATCAAAATGAAATTTACTCTATTCCTCAGTTATCCGACAAGATCATGAAAAGTAATTATCATTAAAAAGTGTTTAAAATGCTAATTGGAATAGGAATGTGATTTGGGTAACACTTTAGAATTGTGAACAGAACACATATGTGACCCTGGACCGCAAAACCAGTCTTAAGTGTCAATTTTTCGAAATTGAGTTTTATACATCATCTGACATCTGAATAAATAATCTTTCCATTGATGTATGGTTTGTTAGGATCGGAAAATATTTGGCTGAGATACAACTATTTGAAAATCTGGAATCTGAGGGTGCAAAAAAAATCAAAATATTGAGAAAATCGCCTTTAAAGTTGTCCAAATGAAGTGCTTAGCTATGCATATTACTAATCAAAAATGAAGTTTTACGGTAAGAAATTGACAAAATATCTTCATGGAACATGATCTTTACTTAATGTCCTAATGATTTTTGGCATAAAAGAGAAAAATATAATTTTGACCCATACAATGTATTTTTGCCTGTTGCTACAAATATACCCCAGCGACTTAAGACTACTCTAAGACTAATCTAAGAGTTTTACCTGAGCAAACTCCTTATTTGCTGCTTATTAATAGTAAAGTAGTTGTTCAATTTTGGTATGGGGTTGGATTAAGGGATCTAAAATATGATCATGCAGAATAAGGCATTAATATGTGCTTTATAAGTACTAATAAACAGCTAATAAGCTAGTAATAGGCATGCCAGTAAGCAAGTAGTGCATAGTGAGAATTGGTCCTTAAAATAAAGTGGTACTGTGATTTGTTCTAATCAAATGGCCACATAAAAAAGTCATGCCGGGGGCACCAAATAATTGAAACATATATGTGAAGGGGTTAAAGTTTGCGCTTTTTATAGGTCAGATAAGTGGTTTTGACAAAGATTCCTCATGTATTTGATTTCTACTCGGTCATCGAGACCTAACCTTAACCAGTTCAGTGTGCATCATAGACTGGCTTTAGCCCTAATCTGGTAAATATCTCTTAATAAAGTCATTACAATTCGATCACTCTGTCCCAATATGCTTGCAGACATGTTTAATCTCCCTTCATTGTCAGGGAGAAAGTGAGTGCGGAAATTTCGGGGATAATATGTCTCGAGACAGAGACACTGGGTCTAGACAGAGGTGTAATGTGATTTAGGATGAGTGTCCAAAGTGCCTAACCCTCTAATTCACATTTTTCTGTTTGGGTGTGTTAGTAGCACAGATCCATCACTTCCAGGCAGAATTATCAGGCATTGTCAAGCAAATTTGATCAGGGCGAACAGTAGTGCTCAGCCTGTCTGCAGGCTCTCTACAGACAGGCACTCATCGAGGATCATTACGTTAACTCTTTGACAACACATATATGGATAAGCTGATTATTAGCTCAGTATTACAACACATATTCAGAAAGCTGTCTTACACACAGACCGTTTTGCTGAGTGAGAATAATGACCACTTGTTCATAGGCCAAAATCTTAAGTCATACTTACTGTCGAAGTTTATTCAACCAGAAATACGCTATTTTTCCACATTTTAAACACTGGATTATGGCTTAAGCAGGAGAGAGAATGGCACATAACCCTGACTTTCTGTCACGAGTATATTATGCCTGTGACATGCTTTTATTGATAGACATTGTAATTAAGTCCTGGTGTAGAGACAAAGGAAATTGCACATTCATCATATCAAGCTGGCATATGTGGGTGAGCAAATGACTCTTTTTTTATTTGGAGTACTGAATCACCTGCTGGGGGCAGTGGATGTGACTAGCTTCAAAGAGGACATTTTATTAGCATGCAGTATGTTCATTTCTGATTGGTGGTGGATGGTTTAATTTGTGTATTCTTCCGCTGTGGTTTTTGATATAATGTCTTTTGTCACTGTTAATGATGTCAAACACAAGGGATCCATTAAGAGTTTTGTTGCCTGATTATCGGTACTAATTTCTTTGTATCCTTGTTTAATTGCAGGCTCAACTGTAATTGTTTTTTTTTTTTTTTTTTTTTGCTGAAAATTCTGTCATTTATTAATATGTTGTTCAGTTTGTGTAAAAACAAAAGGGGGAATTCTGAAGAATGCTAGTCACTTTTGTCCATGAATTTACAATGAAACGAAACCGGAGATTCAAGCTTTTAAAAAAATATATATTATAAAAGTATCATAAACATTTTCCTTACTAAATTTCTTGCACTAAATTTATAGCCTACTATAGCCTTGTGTGATGAATTATTCAGATTGCATTTTTGAATTTGATCAACAAAATCATTAAAAAGGTTTGACTTGAAAAAATTTAGTTTGTTCACAACTAAGACAATATATATATATATATCTAATGATTTTTTTGACAACCCCAGACCTCATTCACATTTCTGTATGAGCTATTTTATTTTATTTTATTCACCTTATTGAATGTACTACATAAATATTCTTCATTTTTCATGTGGCCATATAGTGTTTTATTCATTGTGTGTTAGAGACTGTTATAGTTGACCCTAGTTGTTATCTTTTTTGTCTTTCTCATAGTGGTTCTCTTGGACACTACAGCTGTGCTGGGAGAACTAAGCTGGAAGACCTACCCAATAAATGGGGTGAGTAATATTTCCCTGTGACCTTTGTACCATATAAACAATTTCCCTTGCAGTATGTACATACATATACCGCGGATATTAAAAAAGAAATTCTTATAAAGCTCCTCTGAAAGTATTCTAACCATGCTTATGCAAACATTACTTATATCAGATTAATCCAAACCACACAATTCGGTGTGAAAAAAGAAGTTTGTTATAATGAAATTTAATCAAATCAGGCCATTGAGACAGCATTAGTGATCCAGAATCTATTCAAAGAGTTTCTTAAAGGGTAATTATTGACACGGGTCTTAATAATTTAATTTTGCCCCTTTCATTTTTGTGAACACTATAGAGGGAATTTCCAAGACATTAAGACCAGTCAAAAGGCTGGAAGCAATTTGAATGAAGCAACCAAGTGTGATCTCACAGCCCAGAAGAGCTTCTAATAGTAGAGCTACTATTATTAAATCAATTTCATGATAAAGAGCAGTGTGATGGATGCTCGATCACTGCCCTTTTTCTGAGGCCAACTGTACCAGTCCTAGTCTTGAGCTGTACTCGAGTAAAAGTTTTGTAGTGGTGGAATCAGAGTCAACCCACGGGGTGTGTGTGTGTGTGTGTGTGTTTTCTTTTTTTGAGGGTGTGCAAAATGACCTATCGCCCATAAAATGATTTCCCAGTGGAGTTGCAGTGCACATCTTCATATTAGTTCTGCTCTTACACAGGTGCTCAAGATGTCAAAGAAAGTGAGTTCATCTTACCAGTAAACACCACTTGGGGTTTCTTTCTCTTTTTTTTCATGCTGTAGGAGGCTGGTGCCTCCGATCAAATCAATAATTCATGCTATAATATCCTGGGTCAAATACCTCTCCTATTAGTATGTCTTTTTCTGGTTCTTTTTGTTAGGTCAGGGTATGTCATGTTAATCAAAGCCTTTTTCATTCTTCTCCCAGAGCTAGATGGAACATACCTTTTCCAGTCTGGGGAGACTTTATCCGCCATTTAATTTGTTTTCTAGCGATGGGAGACCAGTGTGTATGTTTTGTTTACTCTGGCACAGACATGTCCTATGGGGTTTCTATCTCTCTACCTCTCTCGCTCTCTCTGCCACTCTCCCCCTTTACCTTCTGTTTGGAGAAACAGGTTTGTTTGTGCTGTTCCTTTGTTTCGATGACTATTCTCTTGGCTCCACTCCACTGTAAGCCCCTCAGATTCTGTGCTGTAATTACCAAATGTGTCACAGAAGCCTGGTATCTTCGTGTAGTGTACACACTTCTCTACCTTGAGAAAATATTATATGCTTACTGCATGTTAACCCTCATTAATAGTTAAATGAACTCTAGATGTCATGACTAAAATGTTTATATGTAAATTTTAAAAATATAATAATTATTATATTATATTATAAAATATTATATTATGCATGCACTAAAAACACTTTCTTCACCGTATAGTAGGGCTGTCAAAAAAAAAAAAAAATTTGAATATACTTCGAATTTAAAATATAAATCCACATTCCAATGTAAAAACATCAGTGGCACACAAGATGCGTTGACGATGTAGGTGTCGTTGCATTTTAATGCTTTTCACAGCTTATCCAGTTGAACCCACTAGATGCAGCGCTGCTACAATGTTCATTCAAAATATTGTGGAAAAAGAGAAGATCAATGCGGAGAATTTCTTGTTTATGTCAATCTGAAACCAAGCCGTTCACACAGAATGCATATTTATCGCATGTTCTAGAGGGACATCTATCACTGTTGCACTCGCGTCTCGCAGAAGAGAGCTGTTTAGAAAGTTTACATGTTTAGAAAGCCATGTAAAATGAATGTAAGTTCAACTTTAAAAAAAAAACGTCTCGAGACTTTATGGCAGTTTTTCCCCATCCCCCTGCATCTCATATTTTTAAATAAAAACTCTTTGTGATCAGTTTTCGGTCCTTTGTATTAAACTATACGTACATACATGATGCTGTTTTTTTCTAATTGTTTAAGAAAGTTAATTAATTATATATGGTTTATAAACATTTTTTTAAACATTATGCACATTTTTTCAAAGATAGTCATGTTATTTTATTGCTTTGAAGAAATGTGCATTAGTAATATTTTGCTCGATGTGCCCTCTTGTGGCCTCAGGAGAGAAGCCAAAAGCTCCCCCCTCAACTGAAATTATGCCTTTTAAATTTGAATATAATTTTGATATTTCAGTGCAAAATTAAAATTTAGTTTTTCAGCCATTTTGACAGCCCTATCTTATAGAGAGAAAAAGAAAGAAAAAGAAATGTAGGTTTGGTATGATTTTTAATGTTTTTGAAAGAAGTCTCATATGCTCACCAAGGCTGCATTTATTTGATCAGAAATACAGTAAAACAGTAATATTGTGAAATGTTATTACTTTTTTATATGAATATACTTTTTAATATAATATTTAAATAATATTCGACAGCCATTACTCCAGTCTTCAGTGTCTCGTGATCCTTCAGAAATCATTAAAATATGATGATTTGGTGTTTAGGAAGTATTTCTTTTTATTATGAATATTGAAAACCACAATACTTTTTTTTCAGGATGAAAAAAAAAAAGATGGATAGACAAAGAACAGCATTTTCTTAATAGAAAGCTTTTATAATTTACTGTCACTTCTATTTAATGTATTGTATTCTTGATTCATAAAATGAATTAATTTATTTTAATTAATTAATTTCTTAAAACAAACCCCAAACTTCTGACCCCAAACTTTTTAATGGTAAGAAAGGCCTTAGGCTTAAAAATGTTTTTAAAAACTGCTGACCGTTGACCTCATTTAGCAGGTACTTCTGTCCTTTTCAAGATTAAAAAGCTGTGACAGTCATCAAAGATTCTCAATTCATTGTGAATGAGCATAATTAAAAAAACAGTCAGCATGGTTGCACTGCTGTAGTTACGATACAAAGACTTCTGTGTCAATCAAAGAGTGATTAATGATCTCTTAACGCTCTCTCATTCCCTGTCGGCCATTTGAAAGGTTGACCTTTTCTAAAAAGGCCTGTCCGTCTCTTTTCAAAGGGACTGTAGCACTGGGACGTGAATGATTAATACATGCTGTTTTAGAAGAAGTTGTGTCAAGATGAGACATAAAGCCACACTTTTGAGTGTTAATTTCTTATCTGTAATGGGACTTTGAGTGACCTTCAGCAGGACAGATCTGGTATTTAGTGATAGATCACAACAAAATCTGGACCTCATTCATTGAAGCTCAGCTGGTTGGTGTTTTAAGCCAGTGAGTTCAACCAAGGTATCCCATGGAGTACAGGGTACCTTTAGCAGGGTCAAAGGCATACTATGGTTTTGCTTTATTAGACCTATAAAAAATAAATTCAACTACTAAAAGATTAAAAACACAACTCCTGGCACCTCATTTATTGAGGCTAAAGTCATAGTTAACAGTTAGTTAATAGTGAGAATTGGTCCCCAAACTAAAGTGTGACCATTTTCCTAAATGCATCATAGTTCATCTTAAATTCATGTGAACTATAAATGCAGCAACTGCATCTGGAATGCTCACAGATAATGTTACACAAAAGTAATAGTACATACCTCGGTTATTCATGAGATTATAAGGTTTTTTATAAGCCATTATAAATAATACATTAAGAATACCCTTATGATGCATTATAAATACAGGCTTCATCTGGTGTTATAATTCATTAAACTCTTAAAAGTTATAGAGTGAACATTAGACTACTGTAATATTATAGGACACAATTAACATCAGGGTCCAAACTATTTATTAATGTGATTCTAAAATTATACTCCAGGTAACTGTTGAAATATAGTCATTTAAACATTGGCAGTCATAACAGATTTATTTAATCATTAATTGAATCAAGCCTGACCAACCATTACAGGAAAATTCTGCCCCATAAAGTTTTCAGAATGCCCATGCTCTTCGGTTGGCATATACATAAGAACATTTTCATGTCAGTTTTCACCTTTATAAACCCAGATTTGTTCCTCATTTTCAACAAAGGATGTAATCTATTAAATTTAGGATCAAATTTGTCATTGTTTGATAAAAGAGGTATTTGATTATTTTCATCATTTTACAGTTCTGAAACAAAATAATGTGTGATATTTGCAAGTTTGTGTGGATCATGCTTCCTCTAGTCTCCAACTGGGCTGCACTCCCCTGATTCCAGTCCATACAACACATGTTAACACAATAGTACTAATCTGATAATCTATCACCAGCATGCGCTCTCTGATATCTGCGGCTGATTCGGTGGTTATTGATTGAGTTCTTGAAGTGTTACTTCAAATTCGCTGTGAAAACCAGAGCTCCCATTGATTTTGAACACCTTTTTCTTCATCATTGCAACTGACACTAAACACAAAGCTTGATTTTAGCTCGCACCCACATCCTGACAAAATCTCTTATGACACAAGCGAGTTCTCCTTCTGTCTTACTCAGCCTTTGCTATTTGTAGCTGCAGCATTTTGCACTCGCAGTCGTGATCTAAAAGTGACTGATGTGCTCTATACAAATCTGTTTTCATGATGTGGTTCACTGATATAATTTTTTTAGCAGGGAATGTAAGTACACGACTGTGTAGGATAGGGCAGCAGAGTTGAATCTTTCTATTTTCTTTGAGACGGCATGTTTTCAAATAGGTGTGCCAGCAGTTCAAATCTTTGGGTGGTTGATAATGTGATGCAGAAATCAGATTAATACATGAATGGGGTTTGAGTAAGCAGACTGAGGAGAGCAATGTGCAATTCATGGACTCACCTGACTGAATGGACTTTATCTACACTGACAGATAACATCAGTAACCTGCAGCTCTGATTCCACTGTGTGTGAAATATATGCTTTCAGTTTATGGGTTTTGCAAGTAAAAACCATTGTATTCTTTCCCACAAGTCCTTGCGTGACACATCACATAGGATTGCATTTTATTTAAATTATTTTGTTTCTTCTCATTTTTGTTATAAGGAATGAACATTAGGGTGTTTTGTGGGTAACACTTTATTTTAGGGTATTAGCATGCATATTACTAGAATATTAGCCATTAATTAGTATTAATTAAGCACATATTAATGCCTCATTCTACATGACCTTTTCCTACATCCCTAATCCTATCCAATACCTAAACTTAACAACTACCTTACTAACTATTAATAAGCAGCAAATTAGGAATTTATTGAGGGAAAAGTCATAGTTAATAGTGAATAGGTGTTCCCTATTCTAAAGTGTTACCGTTTTGTGTTGTATTTTTCTATCATTTAGTTAATGTTTAAGACATAAATTGCCATATCAGGAGTGATGTTGCCATAAACTTATAAAGCAATATATAATTTTCACATATGTACATTATAATTTATAAAATCTTCATAGTCAAACATGTGTATTTATATATGTTAATGATATCAGTATGAAATTATATGTTAATAATATCAATATGATTAATACCACATATGTCTGTCACATTTATGTTCTGTTTTGGACTCTGTGTTCTGTTCATTGGTTCCTTTGTCCTTTTGTTCCTCACTCCTTAATTCCCATGGTAATAATTCGTGTCTCATTTGTGTCAGGTGTGTTTATCCATTAATCTCGTCATTGACTACGTTTACATGAGCACGGATAATGCGATTATTTCCAATAATCAGAGTAAGGACTTAATCGTATTATGATGTTTACATGTGAAGAGTTCAGATGCAAAAGCCTCTAAGTGCCATTTGAAATTTTCATCTAAAATGAGCATTTTTATCAGATTGCTGTTTAAGTTAAGTTATTTTACTCTAATGGCAATGTATAGGTCCTTTTCTACGCAAATAAAGTGAAATAACTGAACATAAATATAGGAGCCTGATCATTTTAGAAGAAAATTTCAGATGGCATTTAGAGGCTTTTGCATCTGAACTCTAGAGCAAAGCTCTCCACTCCTGTTTACATCCAATTTCCATATTCTTATTATTGACTAAGAATTGTGGTTAATTTTTTACTGCCACATACCCTACTGCACAGCACAAATTATGGACTCAGAAAGAGCGCAGGTGTGTTAGTATCTGCTATTTTATATCTAATGCATGGTTGTATTCCATGCTGTTTCGGCACCAATAGAAATGTGATGGCATTTCGTTTGCTTACGTTGCCGTCGTGTTCTACTTGCCATTTCTGGATGAGTTTAAGGAACAGAGAGACTGGTGGCAGCGAGTTTTGTTTTCCCCAGAAATGCAATGCTTTCTTCCCTGCCATCGTTTCTAATCTCCGTATTATTACAGGTGCGCATCACGTCATTCATGCATGTCACAAGTGCATGCGCACTTTAGTCAGAGCGGCAATACTGCAATTAAGGTGTTTACATGCCTGAATATTTCGGTTAAAATATGCGTACGCCACCTATGTTAATATGATTATGCTTGCTGTGATTAGGACCTTAATCGCATTATTTAGATCGAAGTATTGCGTTTACGTAAGGTAAAGTTTAATCGCAATATTGTCAAAATCTCATTATAATCGCATTAAGAGGGTCCATGTAAACGCACTCAGTGTGTCCTATTTGTCTGTCCCTGAGTTTCTTTCACTGTTCAGTCACTGTTGTATTTTGGCTTAGTTCTTTGCTCCTGCGTTTTTGATTAAAGTTCAAGATTGTAGAATCTCCTGCATTCCTGTCTGTTCCTGTGCCCCGAGAAGCCTTGACAGATGACTGAATCAAACAACACTAACTGGGCTGAGGAGCGCCTGTGGGAACTGCGACAGGGTGGCCGTCTTTTGGAAAGGTATGTGGAGGAGTTTCTCGAGGTCTCTCATCGGGTTAGCCGGCCGGACGCCTCTCTTGGTGCCATGTTTCGGTTGGGGCTGGATGAGAACATAATTCGTTGTAGTTATCCAGTGTGTGATTTCACCCTAGTTGAGTTGGTTAATCTCATTCTCTATTTAAATGGTTCCAATTTCGAAGAAGAAGAAGTTAAAGAGAACTCGACCCGTTCTCATACAGCCCCCTCTGAAAACTCCACACCGGTACCCTCTACATACCGCTCTGATAGATCCGTTTCCTCTGCTCCTCCTGTGTTTCCCCGAGCCCGTATGTGGGTTTCCAACAGCACTAACCAGGGCACTAAAGTTGTGGACCCAGGATTAATATCTGTCCGGTCGGCACTGAAATACGCCTCCCTTCATCCGTTTCCAGCTCCCAGAACCATTCCAGCCCTCAGCCCAGAGCCACCGGCCGCTCCACTCTCAAGCCCGAGGATGACAGTAGCTATCACCTTCACCTCAGCCCAAAAAAGGACGAAGAGGAGGAAAAGACTGCTTTCAACCCTGATCCTCTCTCCAGAGTCTACTCCAGAAAGCCTTCCTTCGTCTTCCACTCCTCCAGAGCGCCCTCCAGAATCCCTTCTGACATAGAAACACGCACCTTCCGGGAGGGGGTGGGGGGGGGGGATATCACGTTTATGTTCTGTTTTGGACTCTGTGTTATGTTCATTGGTTCCTCTGTCCTTTTGTTCTGGTTCCCGCCACTCCTTAGTTCCCATGGTAATCATTATTGTCTCGTTTGTGTCAGGTGTATTTGTCCATTATTCTCGTCAGTGTTTCCTATTTAAGTCTGTCCCTGAGTTTCTTTCACTGTTCAGTCACTGTTGTATTTTGGCTTAGTTCTTTGCTCCTGCGTTTTCGATTAAATTTCACAATTGTAGAATCTCCTGCGTTCCTGTCTGTTCCTGTGCCCCGAGAAGCCTTGACAGAGTCAATAATACTATATAATTTATAAGCAACTTGATCATATCACTTAATGAAATACTATACAGTTATAAGTTGTAAAATATACATGCACCAATATGTCATTCTTGTAAAACCCATTTGATTTGGTGAATTTATAGCAACCACAGCAGCATTTTTTACTGTGAATATTTTTGTCAATTTATATCTTTTGTGGTTTACTGATAATCTTCATTGTCCTGAAAATACAACAACATAACACTCAGACACTTTCACTTAGTACCAATATTGCTTTCTCTGAACACTTTATTGCACTTTATTACACTATATTGGCTGTTTATTAGTACTTATAAAGCACATATTCTACCATATTCTACATCCTTAATCCTACCCAATACCTAAACTTAACAACCACCTTACTAACTATTAATAAACTGCACATTAGGAGTTTACTGAAGCAAAAGCCATAGTTAATGGTTTGTTAATATCGAAAACTGGACCTTAAAAGAAAATCTAACCGCTTTCTCTTTTCTATCGCCGTCCCTCCATCTCTTTTTATCTTCCTCTCTCGCTCTCTCAACTCTAAAGCTTTGCCCTATATCTGTTTTCATGGTTATGAGAGCTTTGTTTTCATAACTTGTCCGATTGGAGGTTAGCATGAGAACCTGGCTGAGTGTAATACATCACCATCAGCCTCTGCTTTACAGGCAGTGACAAATTGCTGTTGCTTCTCATTTACATGCCCGATCGGCCTTGACACATGTTGTATCCTGCGTTTGCGCTCAAGAACAGCAGCAAAGCTTTCCAGGTAATACAATAGATTGAACACTGAACAATCTGTTTGATTTGTGCTGAATACAAGTGACCAGAATGCACAAACAACCAAACAGTTGCACAACTTCTGCATGCGGTATTTCAGCGCAAATATCTGCGTCTTGTTCGATGGAGTTTCAATGAATAGTTCACCAAAAAATGAACATTTGCTAAGGTTGTACTTACCCTCAGACCAGCCAATATGTAGAGGAGTTTGTTTCTTCTTTTTGAGAAATTTATCATTAATCAGTATCCCCTGAAATGAATGGGTGCCATCAGAATGAGAGTCCAAACATCTGATATAAGCATAACGGTAATTCACAAGTAATCCACAGGACTCGCATCTTGCGAAGTAAAAAGCTTTGTGTTGGTAAAAAACAAATCCAGCAATATATTTTTAACTTCAAATGATTCCTCTGTCCATAATATTGCTTTCTCTTGTTATCTTGTGTGAATTAGGAGAGAAATATGCACAGTTTAAGCAAAACGATTGTCGATTTTGATGTGAGAGGACAACAGGGGATGGACTTTATCACTGGAGGAAGCATTATTGTGGATTATGGTCATGTTGTGATGTTTTTATCAGCTGTTTGGACTCTCGTTCTGACCCATTCACTGCAGAGGAGTCATTCGTGCAAGTGATGTAATGTTAAAACTTCGACGAAGAAACAAACTCTTGGATGGCCCAAGGGTGAGTAAATTTTCAGCAAATTTCCATATTTGGGTGAACTATTTCTTTAACCTGGCGCTAAATTACAATTTAATTCAAGTCAGTATACCTTCTTTCTATGTAAATTAGGTTTGCTTTTTCACAAAACTCAGTGAGATGAGGAACTGCACCATGCAAATTGCATTCAGCAAAGTTTTGGGTGTTTGCGCCGTTAATGCATTTGCATAATTTCTGTAGCGAATCGGTGCTAAAACAATGCAGACAGTTTGTGCGAATGCCACAGTTATTTGAGAATTCCGCTCATTATGTTGTGTATCGGTGAAGGAAACTTTGGCTGTGGCCATTCCAGTTGTCAATAGGGAGGGGAACCTTGATAACAGACAGAACGAAATGTCAAATGTGTCCCTTTGCTGTTTCCTTGCGATGGCTCTTGTAGGAGTCATGATGACAAAAGAATGTAGAGATGTCGAAGGATTTCGGGTGGAAGTAGGTCATTGTTAGTGTTGTTCTGGACCGTCCAGAGTGACCCTGATGTCCCGTTGGCCTCTCCTGCTCTTGTTCCCTTTTTCCTTTACTGGTGCATGATGGAAGGGAAGCCTTTTTTTGTTGTTTAAATGACACAGCCCATAAATGTAGTCTTTCATCACTGTCTACCTTTTGTGTTGCTGCTGTTAGATGTTAGATTTCAGCAGTATCTCTTTCCATCTTTATCCACTGTCCCTCTTACTTACTTTCTCTGTCGAGGGTAGATGACATTTTCCTGTCTCCGTCTCACTCACTTTCTCTCTATCTCTCTCTTTCCTTTTCTTCTTGTTTCTCTTATGAGAAACATGGTTTTGATTTGCGTTTCCCTTTTTTCAATGCGGAAATAAAGTCATATCAGAATAGAGATTGTATCTGAGTCTAGGTTGTAAAACAGTCTGGGATAATGAAAGCGAAATAAGACAAAGGATAGATTAGGCAGGAGACGACCTAAAGGCATATTGATGTATGTCTGACTTTACCCAGAGCAAAATTAGACTTTTTTTTCATGTCCTTTTTTGTAATCCAGACTGCATGTTCAAAATGAGATTTCAACACCTTGAGATATCTTGCACAAGAATTATTATTACTGAAACTAATCATAGTTGCTGCGATTCTAAAATTACAGTACACCATGGGATGTCGACCTTTCTGATATTTTTCAGTTCTTTTTATGAGTATCTTTCATTTCCCATGGCCTGTTTGTTTGTTTTTCATTTTATAATTATTTTTCTCACAGTGATCAAGTAAACTGCTGTAATCTTGGCATGAGTTTTGGTATTGGTTACACTTTAAAATGATTTTTAAATATATTATATGCAATGATTAATAGCTCACGTACATTCAAACATACATGATAATATGTTAAAAAACACAAGCACATAAATCAATGATTGTTTTTTTCTGTGCATTTAAATTTACATTTTTGTATAGTTTCTTTTGTTGTAATCAAATTACATGATATGCAGATTGTAAATTAATTAATTATTTAATTAATTAAATCAGAAATATTATTGTGGTAGAATTTGAATAGGCATTACAAAAAGTGGATTTGTATGCCACTAAATTAACAATAAATTGTTCATTTCTGAAAGTATATCAATTGATTGTTACATTTTTATCATATATATATATATATATATATATATATATATATATATATATATATATATATATATATAATTTATCTCTAGCTCTAAATTAACACGTTAAACTGGCAGCCCAAGTGAGTTGTTATAATTATGATTGTTACTTGTGTATTTTTTTAATTTTAATTTTAATTTTATTTTATTTACTCTTAATTGTAACCTGAGTGTGTAACAGAACATATAACGGAAATATGTATTTTCTGTAAAAAAAAAAAAAAAAAAAAAAATCGATTTTTAAACGGCTTTGAAACAATATGAATTGTGTAAAGCACTATACAATTAAACATGGATTGAAGAATTGAATGGTTTAATATTTCATTTGATTTAATTAAAGCAAAAAAGGAAAAATTCTGCACATGCCATAAATTTTGCTCTGAAAAATAAACAGTGTTTGAGCCACAGGCATTGCACAAGGTTGAAGAGATCCATGACACAGAAAGGAATGTTTGTCATTCATTTGGTGTTTTTATTGATGCCGTTTGAAGTGGAAGTCAATTAATCAATCACTGAGTCAAAGGTAGTGCCGGTATCTCTCTCACAAAGCACTTCCATTACCCAAGGTTAATGTGTACTTAATAATTAAAAGATAATTAAACTCACACTCAAGCTTAATTGTATTTCCATTTGCCCAGGGCTCGTTTGCAATTGATAGACCCCCCTTCCCCCAACTCTCTTGATAGCAGACCTTTATTTGGGTTGTGTAAATTCTATTATGGAGTCTCGAAGTGTGTACTTTCAGTGCAAGACGTGCAGAAAAATCAAAGCTTCAGAGATCGATCCTAAGCTGGATCTTACAAACAGAAATCAATGATGATAATAGATGCTTTTAAGCTATTGAGCGTACATATTGACATGCTAGTCAGTTCGGCGGTGCTTGCTGAAAAGGTTCATTTACAGCCAAAGAGGCCAAAGTCTGAAAAAAGCTGGATTCCAAATAGAGGACCACCACTGACAGATTTCAATTCAGTGTTGTTATAAGCATATTGCTTTTCATATGCATTACTGTGTACCGGCATTATCTAAAATATCCTATGTCTTGATGTATGCGTGCTGCTCTTGCCAGCGACTGCACCAGTGATATGCCTTTTTCACAGCCAGTTTCCAAGTGGAGAAATGATGACAGATATCAAAGGAGAGTCAGGCATCTCAGACGTCTGCTGATAGAAACCATTTTTAAACCATTTTAAAAGCAATGAATCCCCCCCTCATCCCCGAGATGCATTTCCTCCATGTTGTCTCTATCACACCGATCTGTGCCGTTTTTGAATCCTTCTCTGTGGACCCCTGCCAACTTAATGTGATGTGTAGCCAGCGATTTTAGCTTCATCCATCTCAGCCACTTTTATCAGTGCGTGTAGCATCTTAAGCCACGTGCTGATATCTCATCCCCACCACAGTGTTCCTAGATATATCCGGTCACTTTCTAGCAGGAGATTGAAAACACGCCGCTGCCTCCCCGTTCTTCTAAATGCCTCGTTTTACCACCAACAAAAAAACTGATGAAAAACAAAGGGCTGGAAGGGAGTGGCAGGGTGAGAGGAGATTATAGGATTGGGACATGTATCAAACTACCCAGAGTCAGTGTGCTGTTCTGAGGTCAATTTATTTCTTTCATGACTTTATGAATGACATTATATGGCCTGTCTGGAGATAATGAAAAGCTTGCTAAACATCATCATCAGCATCATTTTTTTTTTTTGCTCATACTCTACAGGCTCCAGGGTATTTTATAAACCTACGACTGCATATAACAATAAACGGTAACACTTTATTTTAAGGACCAATTCAAAACTTTACACACAAATCCAAGAATTGCACACACAAAATGCAAAATGCCTCACATCTCTTGCAAAATGAAGCACTGCGTTCAAAATATCACAAACACACACACATCTCAAAAGCAAACATTTGCAAACACCTTTGCCATAATATTAATTCCTGTTAGATTTTTGTGTGTTACATAGAGAATTGTGTGTTGTGTTTTGCGAAAAGTGTTTTATGAAATTGAAAAGTCAAAGGCTGAGAATTAGTATATGGTTTTGCAGATTTGTGTTTCTGGTGTTTGAGTGCCAGGTTTCAGAAATTTTGTGACAAGTAAAGATTTTGTGTGTAGGCAGTTGAAAAAAAATGTAACTAGTTACTTATTAGTAGGGATGTGCGCTACGACTAATTTGATAGTCGTTTAAACGGAAGTTTTGTATCCGAGTCTAAAAGCTAGAAACTCCCAAAAAATGGCAAAAGAAAAAAAAACTGTGCGTGTATAACAGCCTACACTTGAAATACTTAATCTTTGCATCACACTGTCAAATCCCTCAATGAAATCTGCTAAAAATAGGTCACGATTATGCCGTATGCTTGCCTCACGTTATTATCATTTAATTTTAGGCGGTCATTGAACAGAAAATAAGGAAGGAGCATAACTCAACATAAACCAGTGCATAGCTTATTTATTCAGATCAGCTGGAGCAATGCAGAAATGGAAAATAGACTGACAGAATTCTTCATTTTCATATAACATTAGCCAACATATTAAAACACAAGTAAAAAAAAAAAAAAAAAAAAGGAAAGTTTATCAAGGAATAGCATTAAAACGGCTTTTAAAAATGTACTTTATGTTGGCTATATTGTCTAAAAACAAAACAATGCTCGTTTTACTTACTCAGACCATGCGCATTTGTTCAGTGAATTTAACATGTTAACGTGGTCTGGCGAAAGACAGGACTAGAGGCGATTCTGCTCTTGAAAAAAAAAAAAACGCACTCGGCAGGAACTGAAGTCACAGGCACGCAGAGAGATAACTACAAACAAGCAGACCGTTTCGAAAAGAGCCTGGAAATCCCGCACCAGCACCGAAGTCGGTCTTCGTTTAGAGGAATAGACGGCGCGGATGGGATCGCGGACCGCAGCGGCGGGTTGTAGTGTATGACTGACATTTACTGGCTTTGTCTTCAAGCTAACGCATACGTGCCTGTATTGAATATGATTACGCATCGCTCCAGTATAGTTATTGTAAGCCAATTGGACATTACACAGTTTACACAAAACTTTTCCGTTTCCTTCTAATTCAAAATAATCCCACACCTTGCTGGTTCTTCGCTGGTCATTTTCTCGCCGCAACTGACAAGAAGAAAATGCATGCAACGTCTGAGGTAAAAATATAGTTTCCGCCCAGATATGCTTTTAGAAATATTTAAATATTTTGATATTTATTATTTTTCAAAAGTTTTATTTTAGCTTGTTGTTTTAAATGTAACCTTAAAATTATGGTAATTTTTTTTCCTCTCGTTTAATCGACTATTGATTTCAGTGTCGACTAGCAGGAGCTGTACCGTTTAGTCGACTAGTCCCGCACATCCCTACTTATTAGCATGCATATTATTAACATATTGGCTGTTTATTAGTACTTATAAAGTATATATTAATGCCTTTTTCTTCATGACCATATTTTAGTCCCTCAATCCGACCCTATATAACAACTACCTTACTAACTATTAATAAGCAGCAAATTAGGAATTTATTGAGGGAACAGTTGTAGTTAATAGTGAGAAGTGGTCCCCAGACTAAAGTGGAACACAATAAACAAATATTGTTAAATATATTTATAGCCGTGCATTAATAAAAGCCTCGTCACACACTCATTCAAGTTTAAAAATCACATCGATAGATAGATAGATAGATAGATAGATAGATAGATAGATAGATGATAGATAGATAGATAGATAGATAGGTAGGTAGGTAGGTAGGTATATATATAATTTTTCTTTTTAATAACAAGAAGTTTTAGCCTTCTATTAGAATCTGCATAATATCATTTCAGAATTTACTGAGAAAATAAGGGCAAACTAGGGTCCAAAAATAATTACAAGCAGGGTCCTAAATTAACACTCCACAAGTGTCAAATGTGAGTAGAAATTGGCTGTGGTAAGTAAATAAAACAGTTACTTGCCAGTTGGCTGGTAGCTGTGAATGAAATGCATTGCTTGCATTAAAGTTGCCTAAACAGAAATATAAAGTACAAAGTCACGCTGGGTCACATATGAATATATCTGACAGCTGCAGTTCCTGGCTCATCTCACATGCTGCATGATGTTGCTAATGTTTGGAAAAAAACATCTTAAATGAGAATAAATATATTAATAGTGCAAATAAAAGTTGCAAAACATTATTTAGTGGCTGATAAGACCTATTTAAGGGTGATACATTTTCACAATTCCTCCATCATCTGCAGATGTGACAAAAAATCTATATAAAATGGGAATTTTAAGTATAAAAAATACGAAAACATTGGAATTTTAGTTCGGATAATATAATTATTTATTTGGAAGAAATAATTATTTTATTTTAAGAAGGAAAACATCTGTCCAGTATGTGTCTAGTTAGATTTAACCCTTGTGACAACTTCCATGTGTGACAGCGTGCCCAAGTCTCCTCTATTTGTTTGTTTATTTATTTATTTGTTTGGTCACACTTTAGTTTAAGGTCCAATTCTCGCTATTAACAAACCCATTAACTACGACTTTTGCCTCAATAAACTCCTAATTTGCTGCTTATTAATAGTTAGTAAGGTACAGTAGTTGTAAAGTTTAGGTATTGGGTAGGATTAGGGATGCAGTATATGTCCTTTGTAAATAATAAACAGCCAATATGTTAATAATAATAAGCAATAAGTCAATAGTTGGTACCCGTAGTAAAGTGTTTGTTTATTTATTTATTTGGTAACACTTTATTTCGATAGTTCGACATTCTACTAACAGTAAGTCACTTTGCAACAACACGTCAACTAGCAGTCATTAGAGTATTAGTAGACTGTCTACTTAATATCTTCTAACACTTTATTTTGAAGGGTCCACAACATACAACATACTGAGTTGGAGAAACTTTGCAAGTATATGTCAACTTATTCTACTAACACCTAAACCTACCCTACTGAGAGTTAGTAGACATGTAGTTGCAAATGAATGAGAATTAGTTGACATGTAGTTGACATGTAGTTACAAAGTTACTTATATTTAGTAGAATGTCTAAAGTGGACTATCGAAATAAAGTGTAACCATTTATTTATCTACTCATTTATTTACATTCATTCAGATATGTTCACATTTCGCTTCTCAGTGTGTGTATAGTTGTTCTGCAGGTCTCATGATCTGGGCCTTGTCACAAGCATTTTAATGCCATATCAAGTCTAAGCTGCAAATTACATACAGGATAAACTAAACATGAGCTGACTTGACCTGTTTAGAAATGGAACCCTTCAGACGCTCTTTCAATCAAACTTTTTGGTTGCAAACAGTGGACTGTTGTGAGGAGCTATCGGCACACATCAGGGCTATGATACAGCAAGTTTCTGATTGAGAGGCTATTAGGGAAGGCTTAGCTTATCACTGCAATAATGAAAGTGAATAAGTGTAGGCTTTAGTGCTAATGAAGTGCGTCCTTTCTAATTAATTATCAGAGGGAGAGAGATTAGGGAGATAAGAAATAAAAGAAAAGAAGAGGAAACAGATGATTGGAGGAAGAGATTTATGCAGAAGACAGAACGAGGAGGAGAAATAGTGAGGAAAACAGTAAAGTGTCAAAAAAAGTGGGAGTACAAAAGAACAGAGTGTGAGAAAGAGACTGAATGGGTGGAAAATAAGAATGCCAGAACCTAGTGAGAGTTTGTGAAAAAGAAAGTGAGAACATGTGGAAAAGTGAGTGAGAGTGTGATGACAAGATATGGGAAGTGTTTGGGAAAGCAAATGTGTGCAATTCAACGTGTTTGGAAAGAGATGTGTGTAAAAGAGAGAAATAATGTAGAAAGTTGCTCAAAGCAGAGTATCAGTGTGATGGCCAGACGTCCTGCCATTACTGTTTGATTCAGCTGTGGTAAATCTATTAGGCTCTTATGCCTTGCTGTGTTCACAGCCTCAGCATAACCAAGCAGATGGATAGCACATCACAGCCTACAGATACTACCTAAAAAATGAAGTAAGTCTATTGAAAATGGCGGTAAGGAGTCTTACGTTGCCTGGATGTGACAGTTAAATAAATAGGCATTGATATTTTGCTATCAGTAGGGGCAAACATTGCGTCACAAATGTTTGTATGAAATCTGTACAGAACATTTTCACAAACAATGATTCATCTATTATTTCCGTGCTAGAATACATTCTGAATTTCCGATAAGTCACAGTTTCCACAAAAATATTAATCAGCACAACTGTTTTCAGCATTGCTAATCCTATTATGAAATATTCAAATCACCATATTAGAATGATTTCAGGATCATGTGACACTGAGGCTGATGAATATTTAGCTTTGCCTCACAGGAGTATACTGAAATAGAAAACAGTTATTTTAAATCATAATAATGTTTATAATAATATATAATAATAATAACTGTATTTTTTGATCAAATAATTGAGAGACTTTTTATATAAGAGAGAGAAGACACATAAGAGATCTCTTTAACTCTTTTTTTTTCCCAGCCACCACCAGCATTTTCAATTATTTTCACAAAATTGTCATAGCCCCCAGAATATTTTGTATGAATGCAATATGTCAAAAGAAAGCTTAAAAACACACACACACACACACACACACACACACACACACACACACACACACACACACACACACACACACACACACACACACACACACACACACACACACACAAAAAAAACACTTGAATGTGGGTAAGTTTCATAAAAAGGATGCAACACTTTGAACAAAAAGCTGAGAAAATCATATCACATCATCAAGCTGCAAAATGTCTCTGTATAACAACAGATACGTGTATGTATATGTGATTAGATGTATTAAAGGTGTTTGAACTAGATTTAGGGATGACACACTTGGCATTGCTCAAGCATATTGCTGCACATCTCTCAGAAGAGAGCGCATCTTTAGAGATTGTCATATGTTTGCTAAAAATACTGTAAATGAAAGGTTGTGCAAAAAGCCCTTATATGAACTGGCCAACCCTAACCTGCTTATTTAGAATAATCCAAATTTGTAAACATTAGAACAATGTTAAGAACAAATTCATGTGTATATGGAGTGCCAGATGTCTATTTTCTTTTTGTTTTTAGTTGAGACCCAATTGAGTTGCGACCCAATTTCTTATTCATGTTATACTGTGGGTTAGGAATTCAAGTTGTACATGACATTTATCATGGAGATGTATTGTTTATTTTGGGAATGGTAATTAGTAGTTAGAGACATGTCAAACCAAATCAGTTCTATCCAACCGATGGACAGATTCCAGTTGACAGCTTTTGTGTATCTGAAACTCTGCCATCCAATAAAAAAGTGCATTTACATGTTCATCACATGTATTCCACACAAGCAGTGAGAAGCTTGTGAGCTGTCAGTGGTTCTGTCAGAGACGGCACCCCAGTGTATAATTAGCGATTTTTCCTCTTTTTTTCCTCAAAAAAATATTCCAAGTAAACTTTCTTCTCATGTGGCTAGGATTGTTGTTTAGTCTGATGCTCATCCCTCCAACGATAACAAGATCTCTCTGGAAGAGAGTACATAGAAAAGATGGGTTGTAGAGGGTTGCAGAATATTGATGGAAATCAACAAATATATGCAGTGACTTGCTGCTTTTACTTACTGTAATTATAATAAACATGAGTTTCCTAGTCAGAAATCAGATATGAACAGCCTTTCAAATTGTATTTTAAAGTGGGAAACTTTGAGATTAATTTGATACCTGAGTTTTCGAGTTGGGTGGGCCATGAACTTTAAACATGGCAGTGGACAGAACTAGCCTATTGCTTTAGTGACTTAAGTTTAAGTTAAATTTGACCCCCCCCCCCCCCCCCCCCCTACAACATTTACATTGCTTTCTTTTGCCTTTACAATTATGTCTATTCATGTGTATAAATAACAATTTGAAGGTATATTATATGAATTTTGCATAGCACTTTACCGAAATTGTCAGCTAGATAGCCTGGTGATGTTTATTTGAATGTCACTGTACAGGATGCCAGATTTTATTCAAAATCTGTTGGATATTGATTAAATATCTGCAATTCAGTTTGCACTTGAATGTGATAAATTTGTTTTTACAACTGAAATAGGACATTTCTGATAGCATGTGAAAGCAGCACTATATCTATAAAATAATTGTGAACATTAAAAAAAGACATCTTGTGTGTATTCAATTATTAATATTATGATTATAATTGTATTTTTATTGCATTTGATTTTGAAAAAAGAATTAATGAATTATTTGGTTTGCATGTAAACATATAGCCAGTGTTTGATTTCTCTGGGCTCCAGCAGCTGCTCTGAATCCCACAGAGAACTCAACAAGAACATTGCCCTTCCTGAGCATTCTCTCCTTTCTATTGCTTTCTCCAATTATCCCACTATCTATCTTCTCATTCCTCTGTCCTTTGCTCTCCACAGTGGGACGCCATCACGGAGATGGATGAGCATAACCGTCCCATCCACACCTTCCAGGTGTGCCACGTAATGGAACCCAACCAGAACAACTGGCTTCGTACAAACTGGATTCCCCGTCAGGCTGCGCAGAAGATCTACGTGGAGCTTCGCTTCACCCTGCGGGACTGCAACAGCATCCCCTGGGTCTCTGGCACCTGTAAGGAGACTTTTAACCTCCTCTACTTTGAGACAGATGAGCCGCATGGCGCCAATGCTCATTTCCATCCCAATGAATATGCCAAAATCGATACCATTGCTGCTGATGAGAGCTTCACACAGACAGACCTGGGCGACCGTGTTCTGAGGCTGAATACCGAAGTGCGAGAAGTGGGCCCAATAGCTCGTAAGGGTTTCTACTTGGCCTTCCAGGACGTGGGTGCATGTATCGCCCTGGTGTCTGTGAGAGTTTATTACAAAAAGTGCCCGTCTACCCTGAGAAACCTTGCAGCCTTCCCCGACACTGTACCGAGGGTGGATTCGTCTTCACTGGTGGAGGTCAGGGGAGCGTGTGTTGAGAACGCTGAGGAACGTGACACACCTAGGCTGTACTGTGGAGCTGATGGTGATTGGCTGGTGCCACTGGGCCGTTGTGTCTGCAGCATAGGCTATGAGGAGAGTGACGGTCTCTGTATTGGTGAGTTCTAACATTAAATCCTGTTTTGTTTTCTGTATCCGCTGTAGGCTTTGGCACCAATGTACATATAAATAGATTATAGAATTATAGAATTAAAGCTGCAGTCTGTAAGTTTTGCCTCTTTGTTGCCATCTCTGTTTGAAACTTGCAATTTTAGTTATTTGTGGAATTATTTTCTTAACGTGGGTTGTGCACCGGCACAGCTCCAGTGCGGATGAATCTAATGTTTTGAGGAGTATGTGTTGCTGTTAGTCACCGCACCGGTGTGGACATTCACTGACCTTAGGAATCACAGATTTTAGCCTACGTCTTGGAAGTATGACACAAATAAGAATTTTCACCGGTTATTGTCATCTGAACGAGTCTGACACTTTTGTTCTGACCAACTGTGGAAAAAAGCATTACAATAAATTGTGCTTCAATGGTGATTAAATCTAATGATCTGTTAGCTCATATCACATCAAACCGTGCAAATGATTATTACTGTTATACTTTGTTCTCAAATTGTTCATGTTAACAACATCAGCATTGATGGTATGTAGTATGAAGTATGTAGTGTGTATTATCGTTACGTCTAGATTTCAATTGCTGTACTGTCTAATATCCAATCATCATTCGAATTTCATTTAAAGAAATTCTTTTAACCCAAAAAGCAAATTATTCTTTCGTAGAACTGGTTGTCTTTAAAATACAAAACTTGTGTAATCCCACGTAGACTATCTGTAATCAGATGCACATTTAAAACTGGAATATAATCTAATTTCAGTCACTTTTGTTTCACAAACAAATAAAACTTTTTGGATTACAATCCGCCATTAAAATGATAAGTTTAATTATTCCAGATGCTGTGAGAAAACGTTATAAGCGATCTGCCACCTGCAGCATCCACACACACGATAGCCCTTTATCCAGGACACCTTCTTTATGTTTACAGACATGACATAATGACACAGCGGCATGCTCGAATTTCCCACAAATTCCTACCAGTACCGCTCAAATTAGAAAAAAATATTATAAGCGTATCTTTGTGAATCGTGCTAAGGTAAGGAGAAAATTTTGATCACTGGCTGGTTATATACTTGCTTAAAAATTGATTTACCAAAAAAGTTACGGACTGCAGCTTTAAAATATTATATGATAATAAGAAGAATATTTTTTACTCACTAATGCTGCATTTATTTGATCAAAAAATACAGGAAGACAGTAATATTGTGAAATATTGGTTCAAATGACTTTTTCTATTTTAATATGTTTGAAAATTCAAATTAAATAATTAAACAGTAATACTGTGTAATATAATGATTTAAAATAACAGTTTTCAATTTAAAATGTTTTTAAATGTAACTTATTCCTGTGATACAAAGCTGAATTTTCAGTGTCATTACTCCACATGATCCTTCAGAAATCAATATGTTGATTTCGGTAACACTTTAGGATATGGAACACTTATTCACTATTAACTACGACTTTTCCCTCAATAAAGTCCTAATTTGCTGCTTATTAATAGTTAGTAAGGTAGTTGTTAAGTTTAGCTATTGGGTAGGATTAGGGATGTAGGATAAGGTCATGTAGAATAAGGCATTAATATGTGTTTAATTACTACTAATTAATGGCTAATATTCTAGTAATATGCATGCTAATAAGCAACTAGTTAAGAGACGCTAAATTAAAGTGTTATCCTGATTTCTTATTTTTATCAACATTGACAATAAGTGTACTGTTTGATATGTCTATGGAAATTGTGATACTTTTTATTTTGTATTTTTCTCTGGATACTTTGTTGTTGTTCAGTTGAACTTTCTATTCATCAATCTATTGAGATGAAGAACTTCCACTAGTAAAATATTTAAATATGGATTATCCAAAAGAAACAACAATGTAGAATACAGTGCAATAATGCAATATTATTTAATGCAATACACAGTATAAAGCATTTAAAAAAAAAAAAAAGCTATAAAATAAAAATCTATGTCATGATTTAGCCCTCTAACCTTTAGAGGGCTGAATCTATGTCAGTTTTAGCCCTCTAACCTTTGATTAATCAAGCGTTTTTTTTCCAGGACCCCTAATATTTAGTACATAGTGAGCTGTGATTTTGCTGTGATTTTGATTTTGCTTGTGGTTTTTATTGATTTATTTAGTTTTGAAAGTTACAGTATCTCTATTTTCTCTGGCTTCAGATTTGCTCAGAAATGGGCAACCCAGAGTGGAGGTAAAGCGGAGTGATTACAGAATGATTTGAGCTGGGAAGGAAAATTACTGTCACTCCATTCCACTCACATATTGTATTCCAGTCTGAACATTGCTTGCCAACGTGCAAAGCTTGATATTTTGCTTGCTTTTTTTTTGGAACTGTTTGTGTTGGCGGAGAACAGGCCAGCTTTTGTCTGAAATGTGCGTCACTCAATATCAGCTCCTGTATGAAAGCAATAGCAAGGAGATATTCAGTACAACAGCACTTACTTGTGGCACATTGCTTAAATATAAAGTTAACAAGATGTAAAATTAAGATTTTGGTCATACCGCCCACCTCTGCTCCGTTCGTGATTGACTTGGAAAAGCCCCATTCCTGACAGCAGATGAAAAGAGATGAGAGAATTCTGCTGTGATCCAATGATGCAAGTAGATCTCCTGTATGGAAAGAGGACGGGACAGTCATGATAGAGACATCAGTGACTGACCCGGTTCACGCTGCGGCAGCCTGTAGGGAGGTTCTCTGCACATGTGAGAGAATAGAAGATGGCAATGGGAGTCAAAGGCATCATTACATTCTCCTCATTATCATGCAGTAACTGAGCATTTCAGCCATTCTCCAAGAGCTTTAAAGATTCTGCAGTGTGAGAGTTTCCAGTCTCTTTCTCAGGATTTGTAAGATGCACCAGATGAAGTATCACTCTTACGATAACACGCTGTCTGTGATATGATTTAGACTTAGTGAGTACATCAAAAGTAAAACTCTGCTGTCACAAGGCCGTTCAGTGCATCTCTACTACCTGCCTCCCCCGTTTCCTGCCACCTCTGTCTCTTTCTTCCTCTTTGCACATTATCTAAGCAGATCACTCCTCAGATTAAGGCTGCAATCGCACTGGCACCTGTCAAAGCCCTAATCAAATCCCCAGCGTCAGGGCGGCTCCTGCTGCAAAGTGAATCCATAATCAGCTCTCCCCTGCCCATCAGAGACCAGTTGCTCAGCATGGTGTTTTTGTGTGTGTGTGTGTGTGTGTGTGTCAGGGACAGAAGCAGTGGAAGAGAGAGACAGATGAATACCTGT
The DNA here is from genome assembly GCA_036784905.1 of Acrossocheilus fasciatus. NCBI lineage: Eukaryota > Metazoa > Chordata > Actinopteri > Cypriniformes > Cyprinidae > Acrossocheilus > Acrossocheilus fasciatus. The sequence continues at coordinate 24,171,964 of CM071938.1, forward strand.
ATTTTCAGAGTATGTACTGAATCTGATGAAAAACTAACTTACTTCCTGACTCTTGGTGAAGTTTGTTTGTTAGTGATACAGATGTGTCAGTTCTAGGTTGGCACTGTCACGTATATTCTTGATTTATGTGAAGTGCTAACAACAATTGTAAAAATAAGTTTCTCAAGTGTTTTAAAACTCACAATAGGAGTTTTAAAATTCTGGAAAATGGACTGTTTTTATTTATTTTTTTCAGGTGCAGTCACATTAGTGAAATTTCATTAATTTAAATGGTAACACTTTATTTTACGGTTACACCTATTAGTTGCTTATTAGCATGCATATTACTAGAATATTAGCCATGTATTAGTGCTAATTAAGCACATATTAATGCCTTATTCTACATGACCTTATTCTACATCCCTAATCCTACCCAATACCTAAACTTAACAAAAACCTTACTAACTATTAATAAGCAGCAAATTAAGAATTTATTGAGGGAAAAGTCATAGTTAATAGTTAACAAGTGTTACCTATTCTAAAGTGCTACCATTTAAATAATTTAAATCAATCAATCCATTTTATGCCAGGCAACTTTCTATTGGTCAATGTAACCAATTCATTTGACCCACTTGAACCTGATGTAATTTACATTGGGAAAAATTCCATCTTTACTCAAAACTTCTACAACCCGAATTCCAGAAATGTTGGGACATTTTTTTTTTTTTAATTTGAATAAAATGAAAACTAAAAGATCTTCAAATCACATGAGTGATATTTTATTCACAATAGAGTGCAGATAACATACATGTTTAAACTGAGAAATTTTACAATTTTATGCACAAAATTTCAAATTTGATGCCTGCTACAGGTCTCAAAATGGTTGGGACGGGGGCATGTTTACCATGGTGTAGCATCTCCTCTTCTTATCGAAACAGTCTGAAGACGTCTGGGCATCAGGTTATGAGTTTCTGGAGTTTTGGTGTTGGAATTTGGTCCCATTCTTGCCTGATATAGGTTTACAGTTGCTGAAGAGTTCATGGTCGTCTTTGACGTATTTTTAATGATGTGCAAAATGTTCTCTATAGGTGAAAGATCTGGACTGCAGGCAGGACAATTCAGCACCCGGACTCTTCTACTACAAAGCCATGCTGTTGTAATAGCTGCAGTATGTGGTTATGCATTGTCCTGCTGAAATACACAAGGCCTCCCTGAAATAGACATCATCTGGAGGGGAGCATATGTTGCTCTAAAACCTTTATATAGCTTTCAGCATTCATGGTGCTATTTTTTGTAAGTGCTAATAAATAGCCAATATGTTAATATTAGGCATGCTAATAAGCTAGTTAATAGTGAGAATCGGTCCCTATACTAAACTGTTACAAAAATGTGTATATATGTATATATATATATATATATACACACACACACACACACACACACACACACACATATACACACACACACATACACACACACACACACACACACACACACACACACACACACACACACACACACACAGTATATGGTCACATATATGTAAATTCATTTTGAGATTTGCTAAAGATTGCATTTAACAATGTTATTAAATTATTAGTGTTGAAGATGTACTTTAGGAGTTTGATGACAGCTAAGGTACTCTACAAAAAAAATAAAAAATAGGGCAACATGGTATGCACAGTTAAATAGGTTAATATCAATGGTTACAAAATAAATGAAGAAAATCTCTAATATTGGCTGATAAGCAACATGGTGACAATTTGTGCTTCCCTATTAAAAAGTTAAGGAACACAAGGAACAATGTTTTTGGTAGATCTTAAGCACTTGAAAATAATTAGCCAACTCACGGTTCTCTGCCAACTTTCAGAATCTGTTTCTTCTCCGCTCCCTTGGCATTGTGGGACAGCAGAAGTGTTCACTGTTTGCACACTTCAGAATCCCAGCAGATGCAGTACATCATCCTTGTATTGTTTGCCTAATGTATCATGAATGATTTTTACATTCTACTCATCTGACATTCGTCTGGAGAGGCTGTCTGTACTGCTGCCGAACTAATGCTCTGGGGCGCCTCCCACTGCTGTGGCGCTTTAGAATCTCGCTGCCCACTGCTAGTCTGTGTTTCACAGCTCTGCTAGAAGAGATTGTAGCCTTAATGGTTTAAAAAGCTTGTCACGCTCTTTTTGTGTGTTGCTCTTTTTTGCCGAGCAAGTTGTTCCACTTAAAAGCACAGAGATAAGTCAATTGTGCCATTGTATGTTACTAATCTCTTAAAGATGAAGTGTGGCATTTTTCATGTTAAAATACTTTATCCTATCATGGTTTAATGTGCAGAGACAGCTAAAAGTGAGCCATTTTAGGGTGTATTCCTGAACAGTTTGATTGCAGCTCTTTTAAAACATTGTCCTGTCTTCGAGCAATACAACATTTCAGCAGCTCAAACTTTGGAGTCTGGCGGATGGAATGTAGGATGAAAAGGGTGATAAAGTCTTTCAGAAACCTTTTTTTGGGGAAAAAAGGCTATGTTTGGAATGGGATACTACCATATTATATACACTGTAAACTGCTTACTATTTTACTACTTATTTTGCTTTTCCAAACATTTTTAAGTTTGTGTTAAAAAAGTGTTTATTCTTGGCAGTTTGATCAAACAGTAAGTCACAAAAGAGATGAATTGAGAGATGAGTTGATAATACGTTTGTATTGCATTGTGAGATATAATATTCCTCACAGTGCTCTAGTGGTTCTCTACATTTCTGATTCAAAAGCCCCCTTTGTCCAAAACAATAGGCCCTCCTATATAAGCTGATATGTACCTTTTGGCACTTCTGTTTTAATAATAATAATAATAATAAACTAAAAATCTGATGTCAATTTAATGTTGTACAAATAAGCTGTATTTTATTTTATTGACATTTTAATTAAGACTATGTTAATGCAAATATATTTAAATAGATGAAGTATACAGCTAGTTCTCAACCCACTAGTTTCACATTTTACCATTCAGTTATGCATACAAAAATTCTACATTTCACATATTAGAATTAGTAAGAGTAAAGACACTAGTATGCAATTCAGAATACTCCAACATATTGCTGCTAATGACAAATAAATTACATAGTTCACCTATAACACAATTCATTAATACAAGCTGAATATAAAATGATCACATTTACAGAGTTGCTCAGACATTTTTAATGCACCTGCAGTTATCATTCATTTGAATGTGTGACATACCTTGATCCTAACTTAAGTTATTCATATTCGTTTTGCACCAGTAAATCAAGAATTGCCGTTTCTTTATAAAAATTCCTTCTATGCACCATACCATTTTTTTTTTTTTTTTTTTGCTATACAGATTTTGCATCTATACAGAGCTGTCAGATTTTTCACATTAATCTCTACTCAGGTTGTACAATTAGCCAAAATTGTGTGAGCATATGTCTAGGAAATGTAACCAGCTTTTGGATTTATATATTTTGATATGGATGATGGAAAACACAAGATGAGCTGATTCTTAAGCCTGCAAAATGCGCTTTCTCCTCAAAGCCTGTTGTTTACTTGGGCCTTGGAAGGAGCTTTCTTCAGTCTTGATCCTAATCAAGTCTGACTGCAACCGGAAAGCAAGGCAAATATTGTTTCATCTGTATTGCATTAATACAGCAATGTCCTGTATCTTTTTCCACACCTCTGATCATAAGCGCAATGTTCATTTGGCATATCAATCTATATTTTTTGTTTCTTCTGCCAGGTCTCACCTACATGCACCAGATTTTTATCCATTATATCAACACCTGTCTGCCGTTTGCTCTCCTTCCCCTGTCATGTTCTGATTCTCCACTGTGTTGCATCAATGCTCTGTTCTGCCAGCTGTGAGGGATTGTTGGAAAGGTACGTACTGAATGTGTGTTCTGACTTTAAGTTTACTTTGCCCCAGGACTGAAGGAGACGAGACGGAGACATTGAACCAATCCAGTAAATGCCAGATAGCTTATTTAAATTCTGCTGCAGAGTGCTGGACTCTCCAACCGTTACCATCAACTATTGTAAAATTAACCTAGTCTGAAATGTAGCTATTTTTAAACACATCAAATCTGGATGTATGTATTTTTCTCATCTACCAGCCACTGTGGCAGCTGACTTTTTAAGACATTTGACAAGAAATGCTTTTGCTTAGACACAAAGATGCACGCTTGAAGAAACACATTTGATCATATCTCGAAACAAGCCATCAATGTGTGTGTCTGATTGGCTGTTTTTCAGGCTTCAGTGGTGCTCTGCCGCTCAAGCATGTCGTGGTTTATGTAAACAAACAAATGTTAGAACTTTTATGTTCATGTTGAGCAACCTCAACACAGTTTTTGTAAGACTTTTGTGAACACTTATCTCAGGAGGTTCTCTGAGCTTAGTTTACTTTAAAGGGGTCATATGATACGATTTCAAGTTTTCTTTTCTCTTTGGAGTGTTACAAGCAGTTCGTTCATAGATAAGATCCCTAAAGACTATAGTCTCAAACCCAAAGAGATATTCTTTATAAAAGTTAAGACTCTGCCACGCCCCCCTAAAACGGCTAATTTAAACACGCCCCCACGTCTACGTCACTATGTGGGAATATTTGCATAACACCACCCAAATGTATACTCAAAGAAAGAGGGCATGATTTTTATTCTCGCTTTAGTATTGTTGCTGCCGCCGGCGCCATGTCCTGGAGACGCTGTGTTTCGTTGTGAAAGCAAAACTACTTTGTTTGGGCTTCCAAAAGAGGATACAAATAGAAATCAGTGGTTAAGTTGTATTTACAACACTGTTCTAGAACAGTTCAACCCAAATATTAGAGTGTGTGCAGCGCATTTTACTGAGCACTATTTCCTGAACCTGGGAGTAGCCTACCAGCTTTGCTCAAAGACTGTTTCTATAAAGTGGGGCGATTCCAACTTTGCAAGGACAGTCTGGCGCTTTTGACTCACATCCTGTAAGTACGTTTTCTTATTTAACCCTTGTGCGGTCCCCATTTTGGGTTGTGCACTCAAGGTCATTGGGGTCTCTGGAGACCCCAAGCAACAAAATGTAACTTTTTAGCAAAATAATTGTTTTTTTTTAAACCAATGTAATTTTACTCTGTTTATTAATGTTTTTACTCCACATTTGTGTAGTTTTTGGAGGATTTATGATATTTTTTTAAATTTATATAAATAAATTAAAAAATATTTTTTATATAGGTTTTTATACAAAAAACAGCTTTTTATGTAAATTTCACTTAATAAAAGACCCACAATTCTAACTTTCATTCATGGGGATAACATGGATCATTTGACATAATTTAGTGTAAAATTTTTGCCCATATTTTGGAAATTGCAGTTTCAAAATTAAAAAATTATCATTTTTACCACTAGATGGCTGCAGAGCTCCACTATTTACTATTTGCTATTTGACCAACTAAAAGATATCTTTTCACAAGTTTTTTTCAGTTGGATTCATATCTACATATTATGAAATCACAATTATAACAATAAAAAATATTTTTGTCAAAGTTTTGCCTTTTTAGAACTGAAAAAAAAATCAATTTTTCAATAATGTTACATTATGATTCAAATCAAACCTGAACAAGATGTTACAAAGAGAAAGGCTGGAGTCTTTAGAGTTTATCATTTATTTCAATCATCTGTGTTTCATATAATTTTAAAAGTGTGTGTGTGTGTGTGTGTGTGTGTGTGTGTGTGTGTGGGTGGGTGTGTGTGGGTGGGTGTGTGTGTGTGTGTGTGCGCATTGTCGATGTGTCAGTATCACCAATTTATTTTTGTGGTGGCTCTGCATTTCAGATTATTTTATTTGACAAATTATAAAAGAGCAGTTTTTTTTAGTCTCACAAATTTATTCCTCTGTGTTTGTGTGTGACTGTGTGTGTGTTCACAGCATGATCATTTTGCAATATTGGAAGTGTACCACTTCATTTCTGTCCATGTGTGTTCTGTGTTGTTTCTGATTTTGAGGATGAATTTTGTCTATTTTCTATGCGGGGTTTCTTCAAATAAAATAATCCAAAATGCAAAACCACCACAAAAATAAATTGGTGACACTGACACATCGACAATGCACACACACACACGAATAAATTTGTGAGACCATAAAAACTGCTTTCTTATAATTTGTCAAATAAAATAATCCAAAATGCAGAACCACCACAAAAATAAATTGGTGACACTGACACATCAACAATGCACACGAACACGCACACACACACACACACACACACACACACACACACACAAAATTATATGAAAAACAGATGATCAACTCTAAAGACTCCAACCTTTCTCTTTGTAACATCTTGTTGAGGCTTGATTCAAATCATAATGTAACATTATTGAAAAAATGATTTTTTTTTTTTTCAGTTCTAAAAAGGCAAAACTATTATAAGTCTTCCAAAAACTACACAAATGTGGAGTAAAAACATTAATAAACAGAGTAAAATTACATTTGTTTAAAAAAAAAAAAAAATTTTGTTAAAAAATTACATTTTGTTGCTTGGGGTCTCCAGAGACCCCAATGACCTTGAGTGCAACTATTTTTTTCACACCAACATAAAATCAAGAAATCATTCCAATTTTATTTTTTATTTGTAGATCTAGAAAGTGTTGACGGCTGTACAAAGTCTCGTGCCATTTAGAAAAAGAGAACATTTTTGAAAAATTTAGCAAACTTCATTTGCGGGTCAAAAAGACCCCGAGGGCCGTGTAAGGGTTAAAGAATTTGCCACTGACGATTCAAACGTGAGTTTTGAGCTGTGTAGAGTAGCGCTTGTTGTTTGTCGTTTCTCCGATCACAAATGCAGACATGGTAATGTTTACGTGGCAAAGCAACGCGATGCATAAAAAGACCTTTCATAAGTTCACTTCAACTCTGCATCACTAGCTTACGCTTTGGGAACACCCTCTGGTGTTACAATTATCTGAAGCCTCTATAAAGTCACAGAAAGTCATTGGTGGATAGCGTATGCAGCACCCACAGAGGCGTTGCTTCACCAACATGCTCACATAATCATAGATGGATTTCTTTTCTTCAGGAAGATGATTCATCTGCTGTAGTTGCAGTATCATATTTCTGAGTTGGGATTGTAGTTTTTCTCTTCATATTTGCAGCTCACATCAAATTTCCATGCATTTATTAACTGTATGGCTGCCCTGGCCTTATTAAAGCTCCAAATTGTGAGAGTGTAGAATTACCTCAATTATTGGCTGATTTTAGCAAAATCGCAGGAGCTAATGGCTTGTCATCAAGACATTCAGACATTTCAGCTTTGTATGGATCAATTCGGAGATGGGCAGGAGTCCATGTAGGCCTGGGTCTCATGTTGTCGGTGTCTCCAGTGTTACCGCTGTGCCTGGTACATATGAGACCATTTCAGTGGTGAGTCAATGGCAAAGGACTTCGTCCCCATTGGCCTGCTTACCAAAGACTCTGAGTTACATGCAGGTGCTGTCACACTCTGCTTGTCTGGAGCCAAGTCTTGTCTAGGTCTTTCCCTTTGGTGTGGTTGTTCATTTCAAAACAATTTCAACAGATGCGTATCTGATAGACTGAGGAGTGGTTTACAAGAACAGTCTGGCCAGTGGCAGTTGGAAGGATGATGTTTGGAAGGCTATAGGCAATTAAAGTGGCACGTTAATTGCCTATAGTTAATGGCAGTTCTCCTATAGCCTTGAATTACTTCCTTCCAGATCTGCAGGGCTTCCATGTCATGAAGTTTGAATCATAGAGTGGATAATTTTTTGAGTCACGGACAGACTCGATCACTTGGTCTATACCAGCACCTGTGGGAATAGATGTTTTGGCGACGGTGGAAGTACAGGTACTTCCGGCTGCTCTGTGGAGAGTACAGAAGGACAAGTTCCAGGTTCTTGGATCTGTTCTCTCTTTTGGAGAAACCTATTGAAGAATGCTGGTCACAGCAGAACTTCTCTCTCAGGTTCTGGGCTTGCTATGGCACCCCCGTTCAGAGATTTGAAGTCTTTGGGTTTGGCGTCAGAACTGGGCACTCTGATATATTCAGGCTTTCGCCTGATATCGCTAATAACGTTCTGAATGATAGATCCCCATCTACGAGACATCTCTGTGCTTTCAAAGTAGCATTTATGTATGTCCTATGCAGACAATATTTTTATCCAAAATATTCACAAATTTGCTAGGTATGTCATGAAATATCTGATATTCCATTTCTCAAATACATGTACGTGAATGTGTTTACCTTTATTATCAGTGGCGTACCGTGGGGTTTCAGTCAGGGCCTTCAGTAAGCAACTGTAAACTACATGCACACATCTTACACATCTCTGTTATAGCTAACGCAGCCATATGCAAATAATGCACATATTATGCCGCACACAGGCTCTCAACAATGACGGCTGATCAACAATTTCAACAGTAGGCTAGATTAGGGTGGCTTGAATGCAGAGTAAATTTCCCTACATGGATCAGTTAAAGTAATCCGCCAATACACGGGTCACTGTGCACACTGTGGCACTCTAAAAAGCAGCAAAACATAGTTGCTACTCATAGTTGCTATCCTTGAAATGGCGCATAAAAACTTTGCTGGCCTTTTTTAGCGAATTCAGTTTGGGTCTTCCTTTCTCAGTTATTCTCTTTTGTCTGCAAAAGTGTGCCTTGAAAAAGGCATTTTTAGTCGATCGGTAACAAGATCTGTTGTAGGCACCGATGACTGCAGCTTGGAAAACCCTGAGTAAAGGGGCGGTCTAACGCTGGGGGTAGCACTGGGCACGTCCCTAGACCCAGAAGGCGGGCTGTCATTGAACATCAAAATTTGATTGGCTAATGATTCTGTCACTAATGCTCGTAACAAATCAGATGTGACATCTTTCAACAAAAGGGTACTTTTTTATGTAGGATATTCCAGTTCAACCTCAACTAAACTAATCATAGGCAATTTTGTGGGCATTACAGAAGTGAAAGTGATACCTAAATAATCAATAAAAACATTTTTCACACAATATTATTTTTTATAGGCCAGCAGAGAAGGCCCTGCTGCCCCTGACGGCCCACCACTGTTTATAATGATCTTGTGAGTTGATCTATAATATGTGATAGGTGCCCTCTATGTTAGTTTGCGCTGCAATTTAGAGAGTCGTATCTGTCGAATTTACAACACGTAAATTCACCAGTTTCTCCAGAAATACATGAAAGTAAGTGGCCGGGAGATGAATAGAGTGAACTTTATAGTTGCCTAGACAATGTGTATACAATATGAATAAAACCTGTCTTCAAATTGAATTGAATGGATTGTTAATGCCACTTCCATAGACATTAGTGTGCATTTTACAAATTGTAAATGTACAGTTTTGCTAGTACTTGTGTATGTTATAGTCTGCAAATAAATATTGTGTCCATGTCTGGCTTAGTGCCAGATAAAAAAGTGCAAAAAGCACATTTGAGTCTGGCAATATGTGACGTCACTGTACATTCTAAAATCCCATATGTGGGACCGTACTCCCAGAGGCACACAAATAACGATCCCACACGTGGGACCATGCTGCTCAAGCGGTTAAGAGAATTGGGGACTTGTTCCTGGATTTTGCTCCCAGTCTAGTTAAGGTGGCCATAGCAAATGTTTTGTTGCTGAGAAATGCTGTACAAAAGGCTTATGGGTTGCTTTGATTTCGTCTTTAAGCATGTGTGCACACTCTACAAGGAGTGTTGCTTCTGAGTTTAAACTGCTTTAGACATGTCTCAAATTAAGGTGGCAGTGCAATAGACAATGAATGGAAAGTAAACCAGGTCCTATAATATTTAGTTGAATAAGAAGAAAACCTGCTTCATTTAGTTAAGGCCTATGTGGTACTGCACCATATTCCTGGAACGTGCCATTGAACAGAACAACAAAGACATCAGACTGTTTGGAAGGATTTCAATCCGTTTGTTTTCAATATGGACTTCAGAATTGTTTTGTTCCAGTTAAGCTGCAGTTGTGACTGGCCCCATTTCTGCATCTCGGCATGCAGCTACCAGCTAATTACAGTCATTTGTTAGATTCACAGCTAATTTACTTCTTTCTTTCTTTTTTTCTCTCCCTCTAACTTTCTTCTTCTGCCAGTCTGTCTCTGTCTCTCTTTCCCTCTCTCCCCCTTATTGTGCATTTTAATTAAGCCATCTGCTAAATAAAGCCAGTCCTGGTATTCAAGCACACAAGCTTGACCCTCAGCACTCTGAAGCGTTTCTGCAGAAATGAGCCTGTCTGACACTTTGTTGCTTTTCTTAGTGTAGTTTTCACAGCATCAAACGTTCCGTTCCTTCCCTCTGCGTGAGGTCGCTGAGGCTAAAGACACAATGATGAATTGTGCAAAATGCGCTTAATTAAGTTTGCCATAGTCATCAGGGGCTGCTTTATTTTTATAATTGTGTTTTTGTTTTCTTTTCACTGCATCACTCTATTTTTCTTTCTTTCTTTCTCTTTTTTTCAGACCATAGCCAGACCTCTTACTGAATTATGGACACTACTCCACATTATACAGAGGAACAGAGGCAAAGCAGAAACTTTAAGCTTTCTGTCCCTTTACTCTTTTACCCCAATTACAGAGACAATTCAGAATATTTCCAACTCCTGTCACTCAGAGAGAAAGTTAAGAGTACCAGACCTCCTTTATTTCTTCTTTTTGTCCCCCTCTGCTGTTTTTTTTTCTTCTTCTCTATTACTGAAACAGCAGATGAGTGGACACCCGCACAGCAGGAGATGCCATGAGAGTGTTTCTGTCCTTTCCTCCCCCCTCCTTTCTTTTTGCTTAGTCATATCAGGCACATGAAGCTTCAAACACTGCTCTGAATCTGAGGGTGGGGAGTGGGGACGCTCTCTTTTCAAATATTCTTCTAAACTTTTTTCTTTGTTTAAGCAGTGCAGCCAAGGTGAAGGGGAATAAGGAAAAGCTTACCGTTTTAGCAAGTGGCAACACTCTAGAGATCTGCAGCAGACACTATTTCTGGTTAGAGAATTAAAAAAAAAAAAAAACTCACATCAATATTTTGAGAATATTGCATCTACATTATGCCCGTGTACAGTGAGAAAACCAACCACAGAATTGATTGTGTCAAATGCAATGTAGACGTTTTACTGTCTTGTATTTAGCAGGATGAGGAGAGTTTTATTAAAGATGTCTTCTACAAATAAACTATAAAATATGGCAAGAGATGGCATAAAACTCCTCTAACAGTAGTGACAGTTATTCCATGGAGTGTCCATCAGTGTTGGAGAGGCTTGTGCAGTTTACCAAGCTAAATTAGTTAAACTACAGTCAGGCTTTAAAACAAACAAACATAAAGAGTAATACATACAAGCTATGTACTAATTATATTGAAGCTTCTTAAAACCAAGCACACCAAATCCACCTATTATTATTTACTTATATGTCTATGATTGATTGATTGATTTGTCTACATAACTTCAGTGGGATCAAAATGTTTCTGGTCTGTTTGTCTACTAATTTAAATAATCTTTTATTTCAATCATATATTTATGAAGTTGTAGAAAAAAACTTACTCAATAATAATAAATATAGAATGAGTAATTTTTTTTATACCAGTGGATTTCACCATTGTATTAAAGTCTGGTATTGAGCTTGATTGGTTTGCGTGAATTAGAGTGACTGCATTCGACTCTAAATACAAACAACAAAAAAGCGTCTAAAAAAGCAATTAAAAGCAGCATTTAACCAAATATTCCAACAAAAAAGAACGATGCTGCGTATGATCCATCCAAATGAAATGATTCACTAATGCAAGCTGATTTATTTTGCATGGAGCTGGTCGTTTACCATTTTAAAAGCTACCGTTCTAAAATCACATGACAAATCAAAATCAATGGTAATTGGTTTATCCTGGTAGCTCCAATATTAATAATGGTTAAATGTTTGTAACTGCCTATTTCTACAATGGCATCAATAATCAAAAACGTCTTTTAGGCGTGCAACATGACAGTTTTGGACAGCACAACAATTTCTGTCATTTTTCATGGAGTCATGAACATTTCCACCAGAATTTCTAGAATGAATCTAACTTTATATTAAGAGAGAGGACCACTGAGATGAATTGTGAATTTGATTTATTCCTTCAATTTGCATATGAGAGCGGTTTTGCAGAGATTGTCGGAGGACAAATGCTTAAAGTATATAGTGCATTATTACTGATATGTAGTGTAGAATAACTAAATATGCAATAAGCATTCAAGTATTAAGATAGCAGTGATGCAATATCTTATATAATTTTATTGTGTAATTGTATTCCATATTCTACACATACAGTATTGTGTATTCTGTATGAAAACATATAACTGTGAAATCACAGGGTGATTATGTTAATAGTTTTGGGGTTTTTTTAGTCATTAACATGAACTGTTGGCAATCAGGCTGCTATGAGAGTTTTGTAATAACGTTTCTGACAAAAAAAAAAAAAAAAAACTACATAAATTACAAATGTATTGTTGAGGCTTTTATATTAAAAGCACAAAGTAGATGTTATTGCCCTGAACCATTAAATTGTTCTGTCCTGCAGAGTGAGTACACCATACTGGTGCCCACTTTACAATTGATTTTGTTACTAGTTTTATTCAGTTTGGAATTTAAGGATCTTAATGAAAAAAAAATTGCTTTTGCCCTTTCAAGATACATGCACCTCCCTCGTGGATATAAGAAATGCTCAGAGCACATGTATAGAGCACACAGATTAAGATAAATGGAAGCTCAAACATGCTTGCTTCGGCATGTGTGAACCAATAAGGTTATTTTTTGTTCATCAGCATATTTAATGTGCTTTATATATGGGTGTGTTGATCAATGCTAAATGAAATCTGTTCATCATATAAAGTGATCGTGTCTCTTTGGAGGACTTGTACTAAATTCATATGAATTACTATTACAATGTCTTTATGAACTTTTGAAGTGTCAAATGACTTTCATTGGAGGGACAGAAATCTCTCTCAGGCAGCATTATAATAGCTTCATTTGTGTTTTGCAAATGAACTAAAGTCATACATGTTTGGAACGACATGAGTTGAATAAATGATGACAGAATTTTAGGTGAACTATCCCTTTAAATTAATGACAACACTACTTTTATTCATGCAAAGTAGTTTTTCCCCAACACTAGTGTTCAAAGAGATATTTGAAAATAAATCACCGCATTAGGTCGTAAGTAAAGCAATTGCATATGGAAATGCAAATTACATAAGTATTCATTTATTTTCAGAAGGCTGTCAACAAATTTGGACCAGCAGTCTACTCCCTAGTGGGGAGGAGAGGATGTCTTGGCATGCTTGATAGGTGATAGTAAATGCTCCCCCTGGCCTGCTGTTTAAAAAAAAAATACAAGTTGATTACCTTTAATGGAATACTATTGCCGTAGGTAGTGTGTCTGCTGTCTACGCAGACGCTTTAATTCTCAGCAAGTGGAGTGATGCGTATGAAATGAAATGTGCATTCAGACATTGTTTACCCACAAGCGTTTGTTTGTGTATGTGTGTGTGTATTTATATTTAACCAGACACAGTAGCTACAGAGTAACTTGTTTGTTTTTGTTCTTCTCATCTATCTAACACCTCCGTGGGAAACCAGACGTATACAGATGCCGACACGCATAAATACCCACAAGTTGTGCACACACTCGACACATACCCCCTCAGATTCCTACACATTGTTCACCAAATCCTGTTGAAGCCACTCTCATAAATCCTGTATAAATCCATATAGTCATCTGACGTAGAATGTGAAGCAGTTCTGCTTCCTTTCAAAGCTGCTCGTGTTGATATTCAGAAGACCCAGTCAGGCCCCTCAGAGTGATAAACGGCTGGCCATAGGCCATCATAGCTCGCCCATCCATTATTGCCTCATCAAACTTGCATCATTCATCATGCTGATCTGATGTGTAAATATTAGCAGCAGTGTTTAGGGATGGAGCCGGTGTGCTGAATAGCATCAGGAAAGGGGGAGAGATAAACACAGACTGACAGACAGAGAGATTCATAACTACGATTTCTGATATGTCAGAATGTTTCTTTGAAAAAAAAAAATCAACAGTTTTGTTAAAATATTATAAATGAAAAAAGCCAAATCAGTGTCATGAGGTACAACCAGCATGCAGAAAAAGAAACAGAAAATGATGTAACCCTGCAGACCAGACTATTTTAAAATCTTTAAAAGTCAGATTATTTATAAATTAAAAAAAAAAAAAACTTTTTATCTTGAAAAATGGGCTACAGTATATTAATAAATAAATAAATAAAATTGAAAATAATGATAGAGATGTACTCTGTGTACCAAAATTTTAATTATTTTGAGTTGGCCTCCAAAACATTTAAATTATGCCATAATTTACTTACAGTTATTCCAATATATATATATATATATATATATATATATATATATATATATATATATATATATATTGGTGACTCAAAATATATATATTAAATTAAACATATGATAGTAAAAATAAAATAAAATTAAAAAAGTGAAACATATTAGTAACTGGAACAATTTTATATATTAACATATATGTCTAGCCCATATTCCTGTATGTATAATATATTTTTTTTAATCATATACATGTATGTCATTTACATGTATATCCATACCAAAGGCCATAGATGTTTATACTGTATAAGTAAATAAAGGAAAGACAAGTATTAAAAAAGTATTATTTATAAAAAAAAGTATTATAAAAACATGCAGATATTTTGGATACATGTTGTTTTATTAAAGTTATATATATATATATATATATATATATATATATATATATATATATATATATATATATATATATATATATATATATATATATATATATATATATATATATATTGTAGACATGATATGGTATAATTCCATATAAAAACTCATCACATAGATATTAACACATACTCACAAACTTATATCCTCATCTAACCAGAAAATGTATGTATGTGAAAGCTATATATTGCCTTAGAGTATATGACAGTGTGAGTCTTGATATGTCATTTATTATAATTCCATATGGGCTGGAAATGTTGAAAGAAACTTTAGTTGCCAGATAACTTCTCACAAACCTGTGATTTTCCATTCTTAGAAGCAAGTTTGAAGCGTATCCAGCTTTACTGTATTACTATTGCCTGCAGTTAGCTTAGAGGCTAACTGTTCCTTTCGATATCCTGAGTTTTTCTTCAAACAATCCTCAAGCTGATCTAGCAGGCCAAGCACGGGACCCTGTTTTGGGTAGAGGAAGGGGGAAATACAATCAGGACAGATCATAGCCCAAATTGAACCCAACTTTCAAAAGCAACACATCTCAACATGTCTGGAGCACACGAGTTAACCTCCAATTGAGGTGATCCTGCATTTAATCAGTCTGGCTATGGAGAAGCTTTGACTGAGAAACATAAGACTTTAGATCAGTTGAGTCTACATACTAAAATGTACTAGCATTAAATTAACTTCTTTAGAGTAGAATTTAACTGAATAAAAGTGTGTGGGAGTGAATTTAACCTCGTATGGATTGATTTAGAGTCGGATCCTTTTCCCGGATAGATTTGCACCGTCTGGCTGCACGTCTCTCCTTCGGTATAGCATTCGAAAACACTGCTCTCCTCTCTCCTCTCGCCATTTGTACCTGTTCTGCACTCTCTGCTGTAGGGCCATCCATCACAGGCAGCGCTGCATTGCACAAACAAGCTGGAGTGCAGCTCTATCCTGCCCCTGCAGAGCTTTCATGCCTGTGAGTGGATCTGCGCTTCCCACTCGACCCTTCAGCTTCCGTATAGTATTCAAACCACCATGCCAGCCCGCAGCTCCAGATCCTCCCTCCGTCTGACAGAACCCAAACCCTTTTTAACTGAGTAATCTCTCAGTTTACAAGGCACCTGTTTCCTTGAGGCGGCGTGGGGGCGGAAGAATCCTCTCACTTCAGCTTACTCATTCGTTAAGCCCAGCCAGGCTCTTCAGAGCTGCGAATGAAGATGCAGAACTGGAGAACTTTCCAATGTGATAATTGCACACTGCAGGCATCCCTCCGCCGAGGAGATGACATTGACAGAGGTGAAGGGATAAATGGAGGAAGCTTTAGAGTGATTCATGCTTTCATGCTTCACGCTTATGGGAACCAGCAGAATGGGGAGGATGTGCAGAAAGAAAGACCCCCGGTTTTGTCGTCAGTGGGGTCCGAGAGGCAAATGTGGAGAAGGTTATGTTAAGGAATGCCATGTTCTATCGTAGCTGTGCAGTAATTGGAGGTGTGGAATAATTCAGTAGCCGAGTTACTCGTTCACATGTCAGGCAGAGGAATGGGAGAACTCCTCGGCTCTAATTGAGCTGGGTGAAGTCTGGTTTTTAGCCTATAAAGTGGAGGAATTACTCAGCAAGTAGCTCAATTCCTGCAGAGCTCTTCTGCAAATGATCTTAAAGTCTTTTGACAGGTGAATATGCAAGCGAGCGGAAGAAACCCAATCGTTTATCGCGAGACAAATGCTAAAACAAGACAAAACCCAGACGTTTAGTGCCATTGAGGAACCCGCTCCTGATTGAAATGACAAACTGATGTATAATGGGTTTAATTTTAAGGTGTTTAATAAGAGCAAACAGTTTTTTCTCCTTCACCCAGGTGAACATATGCAAAAATATTCAGCTTATGCAGATTCGCAGTTTGCCAGCAGTTGCGTCGCACCAAGTTGAAGCCTGAACTTACGATGACTTCTGCTTCCCCCCTCTTTTTTTTCCTCTTTTTTTTTCCCGAGCGCCGCTTCAAAGGCCAGAGTGATCAAAGCAGTCTGAGCGAGAGAAAGGGAGGGAGGCAGAGGCAGGGAAAGAAAAAACGAATGAAAACTCCCAAACGAACAGAAGAATGCGCAAACAGGGCTGTCTACACAAACAAAAGCAGTGCACCACAAATTCGCTCCTTCTTTTTTCTCTTCAGAGCAAAATTTCTGTCAGACAGACTCAACATCTCAATTGACGCTCTCTCTCCCTGTCGCTATTTCAATTTCAGACCCCCAAGCTCGAGTGCATAATATAGCAGCTCTATCATGACCCAAATAAGACATCATGTTGCCTGTGACGCATTAGAGATCAACTTGAAATGGTGATGTTTAAAAATGAGGAAGAACAGTGCTTACAGATGGCAGGGGAGCGTTTGGTTATAACATGTTGTAGGAGACAACACACTGAAGTGCAGGTTTATGCAAACAAGTGTCGTGTTTTTTAAATTTTAACTGCATGGGTTTCTGATAATAAATCTGATTATCCTGAAATCTGATTTACTTTTTAATTAAAAAAAGACTCCAAGCAACCAAACACACTCCACTTCTTCTGAATTACACTCAAAATTAAATTCAGGGAAACTTTTCAGTGCAATTAAAAAAACAAAACAAAACAAAAAAAGCATGAGAAAAACAACAAAGCTGAGATGTTAGAAAACACTGAGATGTTAGCTAATGATATTTATTTTTGATATATTGACATTTTACTGTACTAACTGTATGGATAATTAAAAAAATAATATTCAAATAATTTTTTTTTATTGTGTTCATGTAGATCTGGGTCTAATTTCCATTCTTGTGGTTATGCTCAATTAAAATTATTCGTGCAGTTGCAATGAATTAAGCAAATTTTAATTTTTACATATTTAAACTGATTGCACCGTGCTATTTGTGCCAAAATGTGTGACTAAAGAGTTGAGTTGAATTGTCTGTTTTTAATAATATAAACTTAAGTAGCAGCAAAACAATGTTAACAGCCCATTTTAATCAAACACTGCTGTATTCTTTCAGTTCCTTCCTTGTAGACTATAAAATCAAATAGGAGAAACAATGCTTGTAAACAATATCACTTATTTTTAGCACTCTTCAACAAACAGACAGTTGTGAACAGTCACGATGTCTTTGATTTTCATTCTCAGAAGGTGAGAAAGGCTGCGGGCAGCTCTGAATACTAATGTGTGACTATTGCTGTGCGAGATTATAGGAAGGAAATTACAGCCAATTAACATGGGATCCAAGGCACTCTGTTGTGCTCTTAAAGGATCCAGCTCTGAGTTCTAGAGTGTTGTGATAATAAGAGGTTCGAGGTAAATGAAATGATTTCTTGGGTAGCACAGCCTGTGATTTTTAACAAGCCTGCGCACTGTCCTAACATATTGTTCGAGTTATGACCTAACATGAATACTGTTTATTTGACTGTTTGTGATAATGTAAATATGTTTTAAAAGAAAAGGGTAAAACATGCTTTCTTTGAAATGTTCTGTTGAATATACTAGGCATATACTATGGCGTGGCGTGATCATAAGAAGCACTTTCCAACGCTATCTCACAACCAATTCGTACGTATTTTCAAGGTGGCTAATTCATATGAATTCGTACGATCTCACTTTTTGTATAAACCCCAGTAACGGGTAGGTTTAGGGGCGGGTTTAGGTGTGGGTCATTCGTACAAATTCATACGAATTGTGTAACTCGTAAAATACGTACGATTTAGCAAAAATCATATGAATTTGTACGAGTGAGGTCGTACGAATTCGTATGAATTAGCCACCTCGTAAACGATCGGGCTGCTTGTTTCCCATAATTGCACCTTCTTAACTGTGGTCAACTGATATTATTTTTTTGATGCCCAATGCCAATATAAGTAACACTTTTGATAGTCCACTCGTTACTAATAATAGAAAATCAAACTTAGCTTAGCAATAGCTTAGGAGATATTGTTCTCAGCACTGTCAAAATAAAAGTCCCTCTTCCGACATATCGGCTAAACAGAAAGAAACACTGGCCAATGTCGCTAATGAAAAAATGCCAAATATCAGCTGATATATCAGCCTTGGCAATATATTGGTCGACCACTATTTCTTAAGTGTATAATTTAGTGTTCTATATAAATGTTTGAATGTACAGAACTGCAGGAGGAAATAATTTATGTCAGTTTAAAGCCTAAACAGGTCATAGATTGTGTCTGCAAATGCCACCTAAAGTAATTCTTTTGGCACTTAACCATGAAGTACCACTTGTACTTTTTTTATGATCCATAATTTAAGACTCTTTATGAGTTTTTCTTCAAGTTTGCAGTTTTCTGTTAAGCAGTAGCAGTATCAGTGGACATCAGCCTTCTAATTCCTTATAATTAAACTCCAGAATTAAAATGAAAACTTATTAAAATCCAGAATTTGCTGTTGACTTTGACTTAGTTACAAGTACTGTGCCTTCATTTTGACCTACTGACTCCATAACACTGTCTACTGAGACCTTGTTTGCCATAACCTGTATCCATGTCATAATTTGTGCTAGAACATACAGAAACAGTCAACTCCAGAATTGGTGGATCCCTCACCATATGCCTCTGAAATACATTTATGTTATCAGTACTGTGTTTAATGAAAGGGGGGGAAAGGAATAATTATAGGACTAGTACTATACATAAGTCAACGAATGTACATGGAAACATGCATTTTATACAAAATAATGAAAAGTTGAGTTATGTAAAATATATTGTAAAACAAGAACAAAAGTGGAACTACAGACTACAGAAACCTAAAATGGAAACGCCTACACAGCTTTTATTTTCCCTCGGGGTCAGCGCCACAGAGAGATCTGTGTCTACAGGGCTCTTAAATAAGCCTCACAGGCCCCTGGAGACTAAAACGAGGCCTGGAAAGACAGTTATAGGAGAATCACTAAACACAGGTCACTTGCACAAACCTGACCAATAAGCCTGTTGTGAACATGTGATTCTCATTTACTACAGTATTGATCGACCGATGCAGTGTCTTAGGTCTCTCTCTTTCTCTTTACTCTCTTTTGCAAAAGTAAAAGGGACTACTTAAAGAGATAGTGTAAGGAATAAGGGATATAGATGGAGATAGAAAAAAAAAACTAGGTTAAGGGTTAGAAATGAATAAAATGAGTGAGCATAAATTATAAAAGTACATTATAAAATATAAATAATGTATAATAATGCTGTCATTTTGACTATCACCGTGGCTAAGATGTAGAATGGGACAAGTAGATTAGATTCATATCCCTTTTTTTTTTATATATATATCTGATACACATTTATGTGGATAAGTACAATAAATGGTATTCTAAAGTATTGTTTTGGACAGCAAATCAATCAAGGTGTATGAGTATAAACTGGCTTAAGTCCTTAGATTTACAATCAAAGTGCAAAGTAAGAAATTTTGATGGAAAGAGAGAGAGAGTTAGAGCGTGAATGAACTGAGATCGAGAGCAATTTCTTAATTTTCTACTCAGCTAGTTTCTCTCTGCCCTTGTGTCAGAGAGATAGAGTAGGGCAGATGATATATAGACTGACATGTACAGGATATAGAAAGATGTAATTGAAGAGAAGAAGAAAACCACTATAAAGCAAAGATACATTGTGACACACTCATATGAGAATGTAACGGGACACTGACTTTATAATCAAGAAATACACTCTGTCCGGAGCCAGGTGATCGCTGGCCCCTCCTCTATCTGTGTAGAGGTTATTTCAACCTTTTCAAGTTCAGCTCCTTTCAGACTCCTGTTCCATTAACACTAATGCCCAAATAATTCCACTAATGCCTCCTTACTCATAGCTGAGGATTAAACCCAATAAATCTGTATCATTCTCACAGAATGCTGGAGACCTTTTAACACAGAGCCAATAGATTCCATTTCCCTTTTCCTCCCTCTCTCTCTCTTTTTCCCTCTCCGTCTCTATAACCAGTAATTGATATTTGGGGATTGTTTTTTTCTGCTCTCATGCAGCCTTAGCAGAATGAGCTTGTGAGTGATTGTGAAGTAAAAACAGCTGAGGCTGGTAGAAAAAATACAATTGGCTGTGTGCGTGCACATGGTGACTTAGGATTAACCGCTACACACTGGAAGAGAAAGAAAAAGAAAGAAAGAACCCTAAACCGACTGTAGAAGCAGAGCAGTGAAAACAATATCCCAATGACTCCAACTTCTGGTACAGTAACATGAACTACTGTAAGTTAACTGTGGATTAAAACTTAACACTTTATTTTGATAGTCCAATTTAGACATTCTACTAACTGTGAGTAACTTTGCAACTACATGTCAATTTCCAGTCATTAGAGCATTAAAGGAATAGTTCACCCATGCTACGGATTATAAGTAACTTTCCAAATACATTGCAATTTATTTTACTAACCCTCACCTAAAGGTCTACTAATACTAATACTCTAATTAGAGTTAATTGACAGGTATTGCTTATAGTTAGTAGAATGTCTAAAGTGGACTATCGAAATAAAGTATAACTACAAAGTTTAAAAAGTTCAGCATGAAGTGAGTACTTCCTATATCTGGGTTTGAGATGAGAAGTGAGATGAAAGTTAGAACCTGACAAGGTTTGAGGGAATGTTTCTCGAATGCTTGTTTGCTGAATATTCTTTCATGCCTGTGATAGTGTTACAGATGTATGAACATAAATGTGCTGCTGAAAATGAAATCTCATGACAGCTGTGGGAAAAAAATAAAGTATTTATATTGTCTAAATAATTATAATTTATTATAATAAAATGCCACAATCTAAATCCCTTAGGTTTTATTAAAAATGTCTTCATTTGTGTTTTGAAGATGATTGAAAGTCATATGTGTTTGGAATGACGTGAGTGCAAATACACTGTAAAAAAAAAATAATAATAAAAAAAGTTGAGCCAACTTAAGGCAACCAGCTTCAGCAGATTTTTGCTCAACTTATTTTTGTGGGAGATTCTCCAATTTTTGTTGTATAAACTTAAAACGACAAGTTGAGAAAACTCAAAAAATCTGCTGAAGCTAGTTGCCTTAAAATTTTAAGTTGGCTCAACTTTTTTTTTTTTTTTTTTTACAGTGTAACTGATGACAGAATATTTATTTTTGGATGAACTGTGAAATTGATTACCACAAAATAATTTTGTTTTTTTTAAAAGAAAAGAAAATAAAAAAGAAAAGAAAAGCTTTGGATACGTTGAGGCTCTTCATAAACATTAAACTACAACAAGATGCAAACATTATGCTTGTTTACATGCTGTGTGAAACAATTGCTTGCTTACCTTTCCCATGTTACGTTACATGATTTGCCCTGCATTGGAATTACAGTATATGACATTTCCTGTTTTCCCTGCTTTTTGTAGTCAATCTGTAGTACAACTGTTCATTGGTTCCCCCTTGTTTTGTGTCCCCAGGTGTACATTACAGTTCTATGCAATTTTACAATTTTATTGCAATGACAACATACTATAACACATCAAACCCCCAAATAATTGTAAAAATAATGTGAACAACTTTACAGCTCAGATAACACAAAGCTCTAACAGAAGAATGACTATGTATTTTATAAAATATATTTTATGTATATGTTTCAAATTATAAGCTGTACATTTCTGCTTTTAAATCCTCCAAAAAATGTAATCTCACAGTAACCTCTTTAACACACTAAATGTGCTGTTAAACATTTACTGGACCTGTAATATTCCTTTAATATAAGTAAGGTCATTAAAAAATATATATATATATATATATATATATTTTGTGAAGCACTGATTCACCAGGGTGTTCAAAGTTTCTATTTTGTAGTAGGAATAAAGTGTCAAGTCATGTTGGCTACTACATGCAATACTATATCTACTGTATTTGCTCTCACTGCCTCTCACTTCAGGTCATGGAGAGGGTGTAGGTCTTATCACATCATCTTGGAAATTCCATATCTCCCCCTTCCTTCCTTACCATCCACTCCTTTGAATTTAATGCTATAGCCATACATTATAGATGAACTTGATACTTTTCTTACCCTCGTCCCAGAAGACTCATCCTTCTTGGTGATCTTAATATTCACTTGATGCTCCTACCTACTTCAACGCATCTCATGTCCTTCAAACTCACTCTTTCAAGCTCCTCTGCAAATCACAAGGAGGGCAACTTGATCTTCTTTTCATAAACTGTCCTACATTTTTAATATTGGTCCGTCCTCCTTCATGTGCTTGACCACTTCTTTCTTTTGTCTGATATGTATATTAAAAGGAACCTCTTGTCCCTCTTTCCTCCATATGGTTTTGAATTCAGTCATTTTTGAAGATGCATTTTGTTTTTTGTTTTTTAAATGGGGGGAGGATGCTTTACGAACTTATGACATGATGAAAATTTTAAGAATTATTTTAAGGACCAATATTCACTATTAACTAGCATGCATATTACTAGCATATTGTCTGTTTATTAGTACTTCTAAAGCACATATCAATGCCTTATTGTGTATGACCATATTTTAAACTTAACAACTACTTTATGAAATATTAATAGGCTGCAAATTAGAAAAAAAAAAATATTTGTTTTATTTACAGCGTATTTTACAGTGCAGTTACTTACAGCTTTTTTTTATAGTGTATTAGGTGAGTATTTCCCATGCTAAAATTGACTGTAAATCCACATTTTCCAAGCTGATTTTAGTTTAGTTTAGTTATTTTTAATTTAATTTGTTTCTTATTTAATTTAATTTAATTGTTATTTATTTTATTTTATTTGTTTTTAATTTAATTATTTAATTTAATTTTAATTTGTATTATTTTATTTTTATTTTTTTTTACTCATGATGGGTTTGCATCCTTGTTCGCCTATCCACAGAAATTAAGGCTATCAGAGCTGACTTTCCTTTTCTTCTTCTCAGTCTATTTTGGCAGCTGGTGTGAATCACCATGGAGAATTAGTTTAGCGTTGCGAATTTGTGGTCCCAAATGTATTTTGGGGATTAAATGGAATGACATAAATACTGTCTTTTCGCAGTAAGACATGATCTTGGTTTGGATAAAACGCTAAATAAATAAATGTAAAATCAATAAATGCCATTGTCTGACCTGAGGCTATTGACTGTGTGGCTTGTTTTTCTTTGCTGTTGTTTAGCTTTTAACAACAAATTGTTAGGATTAAATATCCGTGCCTCATGAAATTGCTTCAGTTTGTTTTGTTTCCCTCACTAAGTTGTAATGAAAGAGAGGAGTGCTAATGGGTATTACCACAGTGCCTAATTACCACCACACTTGTACGTCCTTCGAGATGTTAACAGCTACTCCGGGCATCCAGACTATGTTCTGGAGTGTATTATGACAGGGAAGATAGCACAGAAGGATCTTTCTTACTTTAAATGACTTTCATAAAAAAGGAATTCTGTCTTTGTCTGTTATTTCAGTAGCTTCTGAACAATGCCTCACAAGTGCCTTCAAAAACCAGTCGGATTGTGGTTTTGCAAGGAGAGTTGGAAGCATCACTGGCACTCACTGTCTTACTGTTCATTACATCTCCTGCCAGATGGTTTATGTGGGTACTCTAGTCTGATTTGGTTGAAGGCCTATTTGGATATTCATTTTGACATTTTTTTTTTCTCAGCCTCTCACTAGCAGCAGATCAGAAGATAATTATGAACTGTAACTTTTTGTCACCTTTTCTCTAAAAGCATTTGATTATGCTACAGAACTAGTGTAGCTTATGATTAGAGATGTTACACACACCACCAATTCACACTCCCAATGCTGTGGGTGATACTTGAGCATGGTTTTAATCAGTGAAGCTTGAACAAGAGAGTGACAAATTAGATGTGACAAAGTGGCATCATGAACACACACACACACACACACACACACACACACACACACACACGAACACACACACGCACACACAAATTTACTTGAGACTTTTTGCTCTTTCATTCCAGATTGAAACAAAAGGGTTTTTTAAAACTTAATGTCACCACCTCTGTCACCTTATCTGGACTACATTTCCCATCACCCCTCTTGCTGCTCACCAGCTCATTGTCACCAATCATCCAGTCACAAGCACCACTGGTTAAAAGGACTCACCACACACACACACACAGACACACACAGACTGTCTAGTCTCATCTAAGACCTTCCAAAGATTCGTCTTGGATTGTTACTCACCTGAAGTCGACTTACATGTTGTTTGTTTGCTCTCCCAAGTCTCCTATCTCCGATCTCCAGTCCCTTGTCTTCAGTCATCAGCTCTGTGTCTTCATCTTCCTAGTGTCGTGCAATCTTCCTACAAGAAAGGAAAGGAAAGTGTTTCCCTCTTCACCAAGTCCTGTAAACGTGTGTACATGTTCACCTGTCTGTACTTCACCTTTCTGATCTTCCTCCTGCTCCATCTGCTATGCTGTTGTTAAATAAAGCAAGTTTGGAACGTTATTCATCTTTCTCTGGTCTGTGTTCCTGTGACAGAAGACTAGACCCAACAGACAACACGCAAATCCTCTCCATAACCCAAGATGGCTGTCCGATCGAGTTTTATGTTGATGAGTTCCTCTCACTTGCTCACCAGTTGCCTTGGAATGATGGGACATTAAAGACAACCCCCCAGTACCCTAGCACAATATATCGATCATGTGCTATTGCTAGATGGTTCATCCTTCACAGTGGGTGAGGTCGATGAGGATGCCGGCGTAACTCAGTTGCTGACACCCCAAACCCCTCCAGTTCTCCTAGTACCGTCAGTTTATTTTTACGAGCCCACTCCAGTCCCAAAGTATATCCCTGTGGATGAGATCTCAATTCCAGAGTCTCTTCTAGCTATGACCGCCATTCCAGAGTCCCATTACAAAACGGCCACCGCACTTGTGCCTTTGGGAGTACTTGTGGAATATGAGGGGATGTCTTGGAGCCCAGAACTGGCTCCAGCCCCTGAGTTCGCTCCAGTGCCAGCTCCAGCCCCAGAGGAGCATTTATTTATGTATAAATAAAGCACCCTCCAGTGCCCACTCCTCCTGAGCTCCCTCCAGACTCCCTCTGGGCATTTGAAGACCATATATCTGTTGACATAGTGGCCGGGCCGCCGTGGCCTCCTGAGTTCCCTGCTCCGCCATGGTTTCCTGACCCGCCCTGGAGGCCTCCCTGGTCTCTGCCCTGTTCCTGCTCTGCACCAGCCAGGGTGCCCGCCTAATCTGGACTACATTTCCTATCACCCTCTTGCTGCTCACCTACTCAGTGTCACCAATCATCCAGTCACAAGCACCAGCTGTCTCTCATTCCACCTGCAATGGTTAAAAGGACTCACCACACAAGCACAGATTATCTAGTCTCGTCTAAGACCTTCCAAATATTAGCCTTGGATTGTTACACACCTGAAGTCTACTTGCATGTTGTTTGTTTGCACTCCCAAGTCTCTTATCTCCAATCTCCAGCGTCCGGTCCCTTGTCTTCAGTCATCAGCTCTGTGTCTCCATCTCCAAGTGTCATGCAATCTTCCTACAAGAAAGGAAAGGAAAGTGTTTCCCTCTTCATCAAGTCCTGTAAACGTGTGTATGTGTGGCTCTGCACCTGTCTGATCTTCCTCCTGCTCCATCTGCTATGCTGTTGTTAAATTAAAGCAAGTTTGGAACGTTATTCATCTTTCTCTGGTCTGTGTTCCCGTGACACCTAAACAAAAAGGATTTGTAGGTTGTCATAACATCAGTTTTTCACTGTACACGATTATCATGGTCAAAATAATTCCTGATAAAATATTTTAGAAATGTATAAATAAAGCTCAAAGTCAACTTTACCAATGCAAATATACATATTGATACAAATGTAAATATATGCACATATAGTATATTATATTTCCATTTATGAAATATCTGGTCATGTGAATTAAAAACATATGAAAGCCATTCAAAATTGGAACAATTTCAGATACAAACATAGCCTATACACATGTATGAATTAAGTCTAATTGACATAAAATAGTATTTTTTCCTAATCATAACATAACTATTTGAGTTTAGTGGACTTCATTGCTTTGATAAAACGTTCTGTTTATCTATCTGTAACCAGATTTTTTATGAAATCAACTGCAAAATTGAAAGTCTCAGCATTTATTTTTAATACATCTTTATACATTGCATCCAAAAACACAGACACAATTCAAAGATATAAAAACACTACACAAGAAAAACCTTCAGATATACACAGCTCACACAAACATGTTCAAACTTCTGTAAGCACAGACCCATCTTCGAGCCAAAATAGTACAAATAACTTTCCTTATCATTATCAGATATTTTCATTGCAGGAACAAGTGTACGTGAAGAATTCACAATAAACTGTGTTAAAAAACCTCACATTAAACCTCTCAAAAACTGTCTTCAATTCCCAATCGTAGAAACATGACAAGGAAAGAGGAAGCAGTACAAGGTAACAACAAAACAGTCACTTTGAAAAAAATTCAAGAATACCAGTGTTCCACTTAAAACAATGAGATATAAAACAACAATGCGCTTACACTTTAAACCAGTCCATCGATTAAACAGTAGCAAGAAGGAAAAAAGATTTTTGTTTGTTTCTTTTCTGTCTTATTGCAGCCACTTGCTCTTCAAAGTGAACTCTTGCGGTGCAACAGTCTGACCCGACTCCAATAAACAGGTGCTGCACTTCAAATGTGAATTTTAATTCCTTTGGGTAGTCGAGGTTTAATGCGTACACCAGGCCCATCAGGTTCAGAAAAGCATTAGGTACATCACTCAGGTGACGCATTACCACTTCTTCCTGAATCATCAGGGCAACGTCATTGTAGAACGCTGGGAGAGGTCCACAACCACTAGGATTCCAATCACCACACCCTTGATCACATCGTCTTCACGGTCACTGGGCTTTATAGAATGTAAACAAAACAAGGTACTATTACTTAAAAGCAAGAGATTTAATGTTCAATTTTCCATTGCTTTGCTTTACATGTTTCGACTTACCTCGCATATATTTTGAAGTAGTCTCTCGCATGTACCACAGCAGGCCTAGCAATGCTGCTGTCCTCATCCTTTGGTTTGTTGTCTGTAAAATACAGGATGGTTAAAGTACCAGCTTTATTCGTTCAATCCTTTGTTTTTCTTTATTCGTTTATCCTTTCTCCCCCCTCCCTCTGTCTTTTGATGCTTTAAAAAAATAAAAACACAAAAACATTAATTTCAAATTTGCACATTTACACTTGTATAATTTTGTTGTAAATAAGTCACCAGTGATGTGGTGCAACAACAGTTGTTTGTTACATTTTTGTTCAGCACCAAAATAAGATTTAATAGTGGATGTAACACACTCATGCCACTTAAATCAGGGGTGTCTAATCCTGCTCCTGGAGGGCCAATAATATATTGCAGAGTTTAACTCCAGCCTGGTTCAACACACCTGTCTGGACATTTGTAGTGATCCTGAACACCTTGATTAATTGGGGTTGAAGCTAAACTCTGCAGGATCTTGCCTCCCCAGGAGCAGGATTGGGCACCCCTGCCTTAAATTCATTGGGTTGTAACAACACTTTAAATGATTTAAAAGGATAGGTTACCAAAGATGATAATTTACATTTACGACATAATACAACAACATTCAGAAGACATTCAGAAGACTTGGAATATGACGTACAAATCGTATAGGTTACATTTTAGACACTTACTCTGAAGTCATTGTGTGAAAAGATTTCACTATCACAAGTTTTATGATCCATAGAAGAAAAAAGGTCATAGGGGTTTGGACAAACATGAAAGTGAGTAAATGATCACAGAATTGTCATTTTGGGCAGAGAAAGACTGCTTTAAAATAAATTGACGCACATCCTTGTCAAAGCTCTCCAGTATTGAAGTCATTTCTGGAATGTCCTCATAACGCTTTGACCTGATTAACTGTAAAAATAAAAATTAAACAAGTCACAGTTTATATTTGATGTTGCTTTAAGCAATTTTGAGGAGGCTTGAACACACTGACTATGGTCACAAGTTAAATGCTTCTTCAGAGACAGTTCACTCCTAAATGTGCAAACATAATCTTTATAGATGCATGGGAGTGGACAGTGACTTGCCTGATGGCAGTGTTTCAGCTTGTATGATCAATAAAAATAGAAATATAAACTTTTGAACTGCAGGTTTCGTCTGATCAGAGGAGAACTGGCCCCCCGACTGAGTCTGGTTTCTCCCAAGGTTTTTTTCTCCTGTCTGTCACAGAGGAAGTTTTGATTCCTTGCCGCTGTCGCCTCTGGCTTGCTCAGTTGGGGACATTTAATTTCTAGCGATTATCGCCAATTTTATTGCACAGATACTATTTAAACTAAACTGAGCTAGACAATGACATCTCTGAATTCAATAATGAAATGCCTTTAACTGAAAATTGAGTGTTTAATCTTGTCATTACACATTAATGACACTCTATCCTCCAATTTGATACTGTTAAGTGCTTTGACACAATCTGTATTGTTAAAAGTGCTATATAAATAAAGGTGACTTGACTTGACTTGTAGTGTGTGATTAGGGCACGCTGGTTGGGGCGAGGAAAATCTACAAATCTTGCAACACCACCTCATCGATATGGAGTTGTGCTTCCACTCTGCTTGCACTGTACTGATCCTGCAAATAAAAAAACAAAATAGTCAAACTCCAGCCAAGTACACACACGTTACATACAGAAATATTCACTGAACATCTTACTTAAAACAAACGATAATGAGATCAGATTAAGAATACGCTAAAAAGTCACTTATGTACACTGTTTTATCTTTTTTATCAACATTAACTTGATCCACAATTTTAGTAGTGATGGGAAGTCTGGTTCTTTCCGACAGTTTGTTTCAATGAACCAGTTCTCTCACCTATGCGAATGAAAATACGCTCAAACACATTCAAATAAAGTAATTTGTAATCGTAACTTAAGTTAAATAATAATAATAATCACCATCATCGTCGTCTTGGAAAAGTTTCTTATGTTAGCGTTTTGCAAAAGCACCCAAATAAGGCTCTGATGTGCAAACAGATGTTTTACAAGTCTTATAGATATAAATTGAAGTAGTCTTCATTAGCTTTTTACAGAAACGAGGATTCAGCTCATAAAGCTTAAACTATAATGTGCATACAATAGTAAATAGCAAATTTCATTTACGTTTTCACTGAACAGTTGTTGCATGTTCATCATGTTAAAAATGCTGTTTGGTATAACTAATAGCATTTGCATTTTCCAATAACATTAGGCGTACGTTTTATCTTTTTTTTATCTTAAATTTTGGCAAATTCACAGTGTACTGGAGATCCAAGAACCGCGGCTGTAACAGTTCGGTATCAGCTGTTTGTATTCAACAGTTCTCTCAGCACAGCGTGTCTCAATTCGGTGAATGTTTGGAGTTAATGGTGTAACATATACTCCGAAATATTAGTTTATTTCGAGTGTGAGGGACTGTCAGAAACGTCTGAAAGTGAATAAACATGAATTTGCCTGGCAGTGCGTGTGGCTTCCGATTAGTTCGCAAAATGTGATTGCCTGAAATCAAAACACGGACGGTGAGCGCTAACGAAACAAGCCTAAATTAACATTAAAGAAAGCACAAAAAAAGAACAAATACAAGTTCATGGAGGCGGAGAGAGAACTTCTAACCGTAATCTTACAAAATCATACAAAAAGAATTAACTATTGATCGGCGCTTCCTTCACATTGTCTTTTTACTCCCACTTTTTCTGGTGTTGGTAGAGTGTCTCTCTTCGACATGATTTTGTGTGGCAGTAGTAACACTGCATGCCGAGTCACTAGCCCTGGGATATTTACGATATTATCATATGTGCAGTATTAAAATTAGATCAATGTTTTATTTTTTAAATATTACAGTCAATATTTATGATGTGACACACCTGTTTTGCAGTAGCCTAATATTTAGTAGCTGTTGCATAATATTTACAAACATTATGGTAACATGCGCTCTGTCATGCACATGTCTGTATGGACAACGACAACCTTACACTGTCATGTAATTGGATAAATGCACTCCAAACACTTTTGATAGCCAGAACTGTTCATCTCAGAAAAATTCCCAGGTGCTGATAATCACAGATTTCCTCCTTTATTTATCATCCACCTGTCATCAGAATCAGAGATCTATGAATTAAGAGACGTCCATAGGTATTAACTTGGGAGATTCATTCTCTATGGAACAGACAAATTCAACCTTCCTCTTTCTTTCCATTTATTTCTTTCCAGCAGTTTGCTCTTAGGGTGTGATGGATATTCCTCAGAATACATCAGGATTTCTTGATGAATGATCCACTCTTCCCTCTTGTCCCATATGTTCTCTTTGTTTTCCGGATGGAAGCCTTGGCTCCGCTTCAGCCCTCACTCATTGCCACAGACTTTCAAACTGATGATTGTGAGTTTCTCCTGGAAAGATAAACAAGAAATGCAATTTCTAAATGCATAACTTTCATCATGCCCATATTCAAAATAAGCAATGATTATCATCTGCGTCGCCTCCCTTCCTCTAAAACTGTTAAATTAGAAAAAGTGCAACCTAAAAATGTAGGGTTTTGGATTAGTTTTTCCCTTAATGTCATTCTCAGAAGAAATGGAATTGCTTTCTGTAAAATATATATCTGGATTGTGAAATGTGATGGGTCCAGGCTGTTTATGTAAATATAGACGATTTTTCCCTTCTTATTGTTCCTGGCCAGGCAATATTTAGAATTCATATTGGAGTACTAAAAGCAGATGGGAGCTGAAATGATCCCTGTGCATGCCTGCATGCATCCAGGGTTTGGTGGGGAGGGTTATTGGATAACCAAGTCGGACAGGTGGAGACAGGATCAGCACCTTGAATTTGGGATGGCTTTCTGTTGACTGTACCTCACAACAATATAGTGAGAAAAAGGATACAATACACACAAAGGATATCTGCTACTTGAACATTTTCATTTAGTTCAATAATTTTTAAAAGAAAAATAATATTTTAATGAACTAAAAATAGTATAAGATCTGTAAATTCTGTCATGTAGCATTTTTAACATGAAAATACCAAAAGCAAAATGATTGCTGTGGACTTATTTTTAATAACTTGCAAATACAAAGAACAGTATATTTTGTTTGTTCGGTGCTTCACTCGTCTGCCACACTAGTCTAATCTCTTAAATTACCTACATTTGTGGGATTTTCTTAGCAAATATTGAAAAATGCGATTAATTAATGTGACTCATTGAGCAGCAAATCATGTAATTAATTGTATTAACCATTTTAATTAATCAGCAGCCTAAATAAATATATGATAATACACTATCAGTAGGCATAACCCCACCAAGGTCGGGTTGTTATCATTAATAATAAGTAATTAAATATTTGAAGTTTATTTATTGATTCATTCATTTTTGGCATGCTCGCATCCCACTATAAATGAAGAGCCGGTTATGCTCTTTTGCCTGAAGAGACGTTTATAATTAAAAGAAAGAGTCAGAACACATTATTACAGTACCTCAACTGTTGTATTTAGCATGGCTGAGGGCTCTTAGATCTTGCTTAAAAGAATATAAAACACTCTTTCATACACACAAAGACAATGCTGAATCAGTGAGCTCTTCACTTCCAGAGACAATTGTTAATGAGCAAATCTGCATACGTTTGAATTCACACATTCACTTTCACTTAATTACTTGCAAATGACACCCAATTACCCCCTCGCTCTGCTTTGAGTGGCAGTTCATCGTTTGAAATGATTACGTTTCAAGGCTTCTCCCATCTCTCCGTCTGCCTCGCTCTCTTCTCATATACCTTTGCACAGGCAGAATCCACTTCTCTGTCATTTACACACACTGCTGATTTTTAAATAGCACTCCAGTCTCTCGCTCCACATCGTAATTGTCATTAAGACTGTATTTATAACATGTTCTGCGTGTGGGCTCTTGAAACAGTTTTTACACCGGTGTGCTGATGCCCATCCATCAGACAGGCCCCTCACAAAAGCACTTTAAGACTGTGGATATGGATTGGTGTTAAGAGGATACACTTCTTTTCTTTCTCTGTCAGCATAAGTCTATAAAAGCAGCACTTTTTTAATTGTTTTTCAGAATAATGGAAAACAACTTTTAGTTATCAAGTACAATGTACTCTAACTAAAATGTAGAGAAACAGTAAAATGATTGTACAAGCAGTATTACTCTTCTGTATTACAGATTTCTTCTGCAGTAGCCGTTTGATTACTGTACAAAAGTCTGGGTACTTTTTCTGTTTTATACTCTTTTTCTCTCTGATGGAATCTGCTGACTGTTTTCACATTTTCTGTTCTGATCTATGAAAAGAAAAAAAAAATGTATGGAATGGGTTTTAAATCGGTAAAACATGTTAAATAGATAGGAAAGTTCTACACATTTGTTTGGTTGCTGAAGGCAAAATTAAATTAGCAACAAATATTTAATAAAAGAATATGCCAGAGGAAAGGATGTGCAGAACTTTAGCCCAAACCTTGAAAATAAAGAACATTTTGGAATGTTAATAATTCTTAAAAAACAACAGTGACAGTGTAAAAGGAAGAAGTAATATTGAAGATTCTCCACAATTTTACAGTAAGTGTAATCAAATTAGATGTTTTTAACTAAGCTTTTGAATAACATTTTTGGTGTCTCTTATTATTGGCAATGTAGTATTTTATTATTATCATTATGTGTTATGTTCTTAACACATCATGTATGAAATGTGTAATAATAATAAAGTATACTCTATAAGTTTTAAGTATACATGTGCAAAGTGTGAAAATAATTCAGACATATTACATCTGCCATGTTGATCTTAGATGCGTCCAAAATCACATACAGACTAAATTCTACATTTGACAACCTTTACAAACTTTGCTAGTGTTATGTTGTATGTTGTTTACTTTGTCATGTGACTTACAGTTGGTCAGTTGAGTCACTTAACTGTTATTCACAACTACTAGTAAAGTGTCAATTGGATGTGTAATTCAAAATCTCAGCTCAAGTAATAGGTCATCCAAATATTTTCCACCTACAGTATTACGAATACTGAATTTTTGGATGTAATACCATTTGTAACACTAATAATATAGTTTGTAGTGAAACATTTACATAAAATATGTGTGTTAGTGCACACGTTATCATTAGAATGTATGTATGTGTATGGCTTTACCTCTATTATATTTATTTTCTTTTTCTGCCAAGAGACTTATTGTAAATATTGCATATCCTTCGAGGGTATTCACATTATAAAACATTGTCTTGCTTCTAACTGCAGTAGATTGAATCAGTCAACATACTACAAGTTTAATTTTTAGAAATATCTTGAGCTTTTGGTGCTTAGGGGTAAACATTTCAGTTTCATTTATTCATTCACTTTTGTACCGAAAGAAGCTTGCAGATCATCCAGCAGTTATATTTGTTTGGACTCATTTCAGATGCCATCCTCATCTTGTTCCTTTCCTCGTTCTCTATGGATTGAGCCCTGCAGTAAAGCGCACTGAGCACAGGGCAGGAAAAGAGAGAACTGGGGCCTTTTAGGCACTTTTGCACCTCAGGGAAATTTTTTGATTGATGCAACAGTTATACATCTCACTATCTGCAGTTAGAATGCCCACTTCTCCAAAAATAGAGCATAATGCAGAGTTCGTTATACCGGAGAGAGAATGTTCCGTGTTTAGGGAACAGCATCAAATATCAAAGCTGTTCGAAAGTTCACCCAAACAACTCTGCACAGTGTTCTTTTTATGTAAATAAAAGTGGATAAAACAAATCTTGAAAATATTGCTTCTGTACGATTCAGCAGTCACAAAAAGCTGGTGTTAAAGTATAATATTGTGTCAAGATGCTCACACATTCAGCTTTAGTTGGATTTTGCAAATTTGTACATGCCTAATGGTGCTTTTAAATGTCTTAACAGCACAAAGTTCAAATGCCCAATGCATAACACTATCATTCTCAATTAGGAGCCTATTACACTCTCTAAACAGGCTTAGATTTGATTGCAGCATAAATGATAATTGAATCCAAATCGACTGAATGCCAGTATGTGTGAAGGAGCTCGTTAAGCCTGTTAGATGTTCATTAAGCTTGTCAGATGGGTGAACTTTGTGCTGTGGCGTGTTTTCTCTGTGGAATAGCAGTTTTACGTCTAGGTCAGAGGTTGGCCACTAAGATAATTGAAGTAAATGGTAGCGACTGCAAAGCAATGTAAGGTTTTTGCATCAGGTTGTCGTTTACCCTGTCATGCCTACTTAAGCGTGCACTTATATTCCCATGGCTTGCATGTATCCATCTTTCAAAGCCCTGAAGCTGTCTTAGATCTACCATACGACCAGAGCAATTCCTTGAACTGTCAAAAGCAAATGTCCAACCACAGCAGCCTAAGGACCCTGCAGTTAAGCTTTAACTGATGGCTGCAGTCGAACGCTTTGTCTCTCAGTGTCTGTCAAATGTGTTTCCTGTATACGCCAGTGGCTGAGGTCTTACGCAGCAGGAAATAAATCACTCGGTTTGGTTTATTTGAATGTTCTCTTATGATCATCAATCAGGGGGCGGGAAGTATTTTTCCCCTGTGTCACCTCCAGCCTTGGTGCTCCTCATTAAGAATTCATTAACTTTGTTTTTCCTCTCTTTAATTCCACCCAGCAAAAAAAAATGGACTCGTGGTCAAAAAAGGGGGAGAAAAAAATACAGTGAGAGCTTAAAGTTTAATGACGAAGGGAGCAAAATGGTGAGAGGAAAAGAAAGAAATGGTTGATGGGGGGAGAGTGGGGTGTGGGAGGTGGAAGAAGGGAGTAAGGCAGAATGTGCAAGAAGGAACCAGGGAAAAAGAAAGTGATGAAAGAAAGAAAAACGAGCAGAATAGAAATTTAGAGAGAAATGCCATGTTTATGAGCTGAAGGAGTACAAAAGCATTGCATCAGAAATATTGTCCACCAAAGAGCGTCTGCCAAAAGTAGTTTCTGGCCACAAACCTTAGCATGTGGCCATTATTGTTTTAGGATATACTTTTCATGCAGAGCCCCTATTTATACAGTAATTATAGGGGTGGGATACTAAAATTCTGTAAGATTGTGCTATAGTCATTTTATAAGATGCTATTTTTGATTTTCTAATTTTTTTGAAGTGGTTGATTTTAAAATTTGTGAAAAGTAATGGAAACAACATACAAATGTGTGAAATGAATACTTTTCATTCATTTGTAGATTAGCAATTATTTAATTTGTGGAAATTTATTGCTTAAAAATGGAAAGTTGAAAAAATGAAAGTTTGAAATTGGTATATTTTCCCATAGCCACTCAAAATTGTTTGTTTGTTTATTATTGGAAAATATTCATTTCATTTTGTATGGATAGGCCTGTTGCTAGAATTACTATATCGACTTGACCGTCGACCGTGATATGTTTACATGCTTGTTTGTTTACATTAAAAACTTTTGTCATAGTATCCTTTCAAAGTTTAAGGGGATTTCCCTCAACTTGTGTCAGCACCGTTTTTTATTATCTTTATAGGTCAGTGGCAAAAAAATGGTCCTAAAATGTCAATAATATCTTTTATTGCAATTAATTCTGGGGCAATATATTGCCCCCCAAAAAAGTAGTTATCGTTACATGCCTATATATGGATTGATCTTTGACACTTCAATGAAAAACCACAATAATTGATAATAGATAAATAACTTAAGCATCAGTACAGAAACATAGTCACAGTATGTGCCAATACCCAAATTACTAGCAGTACTCAAAATAGTATGCAATGAGAAACAAGATGGCTGTACGCATTGTGGCACAACCAGTGATGGGAATAACGGCGTGATAAATAAACGGCGTTACTAACAGTGTTATTTTTTTCAGTAACAAGTAATCAAATGAATTACTGTTTCCCCCATTACAACACCGTTACCCTTACTGACAATAAAATGTGACGTTACTATAATTTATTATAATATTATTATAAATTTATTTGTCAGTTCATCTGAATGGATGTGCAGTGTAACTGTGTTTGATGTATCGTAAACTCTAGTGTGAAGGCATCGCTTTGTCTCACAAGCGCAAAGAAAGATACAGAGCAAGAGAGTCTTTCGTAACATGCAGAATTGACGCGCTACATGTAAACGATATTCTTCGTCAAAATAACAAAGTTCCTTTCTTCAGCTTTTAAGAACTGCCGGGTTCTCTGGTAGTGGGCGGAACTAATGCGCAAACGACAATCTCATTGGCTGGCGCTCACTAAATAACAAACAGTACCTTAAGCACCACCACCTGTCCGAAGTTCAGTCAACACAATAGTTACTTTCCCTGGTAATTAGTTACTTTTATAATGATGTAACTCAGTTACTTACTCAATTACTATTTGTGAGAACTAGTAACTATAACTAATTACTTTTTTTTTTTTTAAGTAACATGCCCAACACTGGGCGCAATACGCCAAAACTAATTTTGATATTGTTTTAATATAGTTTTCTGCTTGGTTATGATTTGCGCTGCAAACATACCATTTGTACTGCTATCCACCTTGTTTTGCAATGGAGAAATCAGACTGTTTTCATACAACTAAAATAACTGGAAATGAATGACACCAGAAGGCTTGCAATTTCAAGTAAGAGATGGCTGCATCCGCTCTTACATTAAAGGAGCCTTTAGATGCCCTTTTTCCACAAGTTGATATGATTCTTTAGGGGTTTCATGAAAAGTCTATAACTGTCATGCCTTAGGACTGTCTGTGTGTGTTTTCTGTCTTTGTTCTCCCCATGACTTAGTTCTCCCTCGTGTTCCCTTATGCCCATATTTGGTTTTCCTGTTCTTGTTCCCGTTAAGTTCCCATTTAGTTAATTCAGTTCCAACTGTGTTTGATTAATTACCTCGTTTAGTTTCTGTTACTTAAACCCTGTGTTTTCCCACTGTCCGGCGTTGGGTATTAACATCAGTGTTGTGTTCCTGTGTGTCTCTGCCTGTCTGGTGTTACCCCGTTTTGAGAAGATTAAAGACTGTTTGGTTTGAGTTTGCCTTTCGTCTCCTGTTCTTCGATTTGCCTCAGAAGGCAACCGTAA
The DNA here is from genome assembly GCA_036784905.1 of Acrossocheilus fasciatus. Lineage (NCBI taxonomy): Eukaryota > Metazoa > Chordata > Actinopteri > Cypriniformes > Cyprinidae > Acrossocheilus > Acrossocheilus fasciatus. The sequence goes on from CM071938.1 coordinate 24,209,725, forward strand.
CAGAATACCGGACCAAAACAGTAAGCAGCGCCCCTTCTCCTCGTTTTGTTTTCCTATTTTTTTAGTTATTTTTTTTACCCCACGGCATGGAAGTCGCCACTCACTATTCCATCCTAGTCCGCAGAGAGTAAGTGTGGGAATTTCGCAGGATCGCTGCAAGTACTGCGAGTCCGCCGGTCGCTCATCAGTCAAGTTCGCCGGGTGGGCTAATAGACCTCCGGCCATAGGGGAGGTTCTGCTCTCCTATGCTCCACCATGGCTTCCCTAGCTCCATTCTCCGCCATGGCCTCCTGAGCTCCCTGATCTGCCATGGGCCCCGGAACGGGTACCGCCCTCGTGGCCATCCTTCCCCATGTATCCTGTCCTGAGGGGCCTCCAGAGCGTAATGTCATACCTTAGGACTGTCTGTGCGTGTTTTCTGTCTTTGTGCTCCCCATGATTTGGTATAGCCCCCCTGGAGCAGCCCAGGGTTAAGAGTCCTCCTCAGTGGCGCATAGAGCAAAATTGTGATATCAACAACTCCACAATACCACAGTAGCATTACATAGAGGACCGAACAGCAAGTTCTGCATTAGCAGCGAGTTAAATGTACATCAAATTGACAGGTAAATGGAAAGCAGAATTCCTCCTCTGCTCAATGAAGGCCTATTGCTGAGCATAAGGCAGAAAATACACACGTCTCTTCGTGCAAAGGTAGAAAATCACATTCATAACATTTAAATACCAACTGGAGATTAAAAATGAATCATTTGTCCTAAAACCCAATGCTTATAATTCTTTTTTCAATATTCGCTCTGGGCGGCAAGTCGGAGGAAGGCAGCATGCGCTCGCAAGCCGTTGAACACATTTAGCAGTCCATTACAATTTTCGCTATAGTCTGCCTTTCCAAATTGAATAATGACTGTTAATACTCCACATTTTGTAAAACTGTCATGTGAGGAAGCATTGAGTATATTCCAGCAATCTGTCACTCTACCCTTTGTTTGCCAACTGCTAACTGACAGATATGATTAGCATTCAGGAAAACCCTTCAATGGGATTTGTATATCTAAATGCTGAGGCGAAAAAATAACACAAATTAGTGGAATCAGCAGGTTCTGGGGCTGCCCGAAATGGACCACTGATTGAATTTCTTTTTTTGCAATTGTTTTTTTTTTTTATGCCTATCAAAGCTCTCCGATTTGTTTCCCTCGCACACCAAAGCTATTATTTCCAGCTTTTTAGCGTATTAAGTAATTGTGCTATCATGGGTCTATTTCCTCCTCTGGGGACTGACATACAGCTGGAGGCAATCTCCAATGCCTATTTCCATACCCAGATAGACTGTCAACAGAGAGTAGAGAGATACAGAGAGGGAGGTGGGCAGATGGAGGGACAAAGAGAGAGAATGAAGGAGAGAGATAAAGAGACCAAGAAAAGGCAAGAGAGAGAGAGAAGAGAGATGATGAGGCCTAGACTGCTCTGCACCATCGGGTCACTAGCTCTGAGTCTATTCATTAAAGGCGAATGAGAATTTTAAACCGCATACGAAATCATAATTGCATTTTCTACCGGCAGTCCCCTGTGCTAACGATGAAATTGTTTACCTGTGGGACTACATCTCTTCCTCGCTCTCTCCTAAAATTCTTTCCCTCAGTACAAGTCTCCTCCTAGCCTTACACCTCATGCACACAAACACAGCGGCGCTGGAAAATGCCCCAAAACTGTCATTGAAAGAGAGGAAAAGAGACACGGAGAAAAGACGAAGAAAGAAGGGGAGGGAAAGAATCTCTAGAACTATATCTTCCACACAGACACTCTCTTGTCCTCCTGTCATAAAGGTCTTGTCCTCGGGGGCAAGCAAAGTGCCGTTCAGATGGGATGATTGCTGGGGGAGAGAGAGAGAGACTTACTCTCTACTCTGTCTGTCATCGTAACAATTCAGACACACTCGGAATAATAAAATACTCCACTTTCTTCCAAATGGACCACCTAAACCCTCCTCGATGTTGTTATTATGCGCTACATGACCATTAAGAGAAAGCCCGAACCGGAGGTCAAGCAGCCGAACAACTTTCCCAAGGTTCGTTCCCAGAGCCACGGCCTTTTTTTCTAGAAAAGTTTAAAGTGCGGTTGCAGGGAATTGGATCGATTTTCTAAATTACTGTCTCCTGTTCATCTCCCCTGCTGTTCTAACCCCCTGCTCAGACAGTATGTCAGCTGATACTCAATATATGTCTGACTGAGGGGAAAAAATATATATTCATATTGACATAGCCATTACGGAGTCCATTAACTGGCACTGAGGGTTGTATTTAATTGGCTTTTTAGAAGGCACACGTCTGAATTGTGGACATCGCTGGATCCGGCAACTGCTTTTTAGGTGAAAGTAGCAGAAAAGACTCTTTTTGTGTGGTATATGAATGAGGCTTAATTGCTCCAAAAACAACAGAAATCATTAAAATAAAACCAAATAAACTACTGAAAATGAAGCTTAATTAAAGGTGAATGTAGTATTGTTTTTATGTTTTTTTGCTTTTATTTTCCCAGCGCACCCATACCAGTGTTCTTTTTTTTTCCCACTGTGTAATTACAAGCCTTGTAAAGAGCCATACCGGGAGTTGTTTTACAATGTGAGCAAATTAAAATTGAACTAATTTCCTAGATCCGAATGACCACTTTGTTATCACGCCTGCCTCCAGCGCTGCCTCATCCTGCTTTGCATCCTTTGATATTGAGAGCTGAACCGTTCTGCAGCATGGCTGCCTGTGGATCCTCTGGGGAAAGGTAAATGCTGCAGAATCGTACCGTTCTTGGTATCACTGGTCTTCACTTCACTGAAGCAGATCTACTTCCTCTGTCGGCCTAATTAGAGCTGCCATGGGTCTTGTAAAAATACCGATACTTGTGGTTCTAGTTAGAGGTCATAATAAGAGTAATACTAATAATAAGATCAGGAGCAGTAGCACTAAGAACAGAAATAATTGGAGCAACAGTGATGAATTGATATAAAATGGTCTTTCTTTTTCTTTGTTTAAACATATTTGTTTGTTGTTGTTTTTTATGTTGTTGTTTTTTAATGAATATTTTATTGTATGTCATCTTCAGTGGTGCTGTATTTTTGTCAAATTATGCACAAAGTGTGAGAATATATTTTAATTGTGTGTATTTGGGATCCAGAAAAAAGCTAGCTGTGAAATTAGACTTAACAAGACATTTTAATATTAAAAATATTTTCAACCACCATCATTTTCATCACAGAAACACTATATATAACTTGAAAAAAAAAAAAAAAAAAATAATAATAATAATAAAATAACAGTCAACTGTCTGACATTATCTTATAGTTCACAACTTCAGTGGACAATATTCCATATTTAAAAAAAAATATATATTTTTTTATATTTTTATTTTCATTAAAGGAACACTCCACTTTTTTTGGAAATAGGCTCATTCTCCAACTCCCCCAGAGTTAATAAGTTGAGTTTTACCGTTTTTGAATCCATTCAGCCGATCTCTGGGTCTGGCGATAGCACTTTTAGCATAGCTTAGCATAGATCATTGAATCCGATTAGACCAGTAGCATCGTGTTCAAAAATGACCAAAGAGTTTCGATATTTGTCCTATTTAAAACTCGACTCTTCTGTAGTTATATCGTGTACTAAGACTGGCGGAAAATTAAAAGTTGCGATTTTCTAGGCTGATATGATTAAGAACTATACTCTCATTCCGGCGTAATAATCAAGGAACTTTGCTGCCGTACCATGGCCGCAGCAGGCGCAGTGATATTACGCAGCACCTGAAAGTAGTCCCCAGAGTTCCTTGATTATTACGCTGGACTGGGAGTATAGTTCCTAATCAAATCGGCCTAGAAAATCGCAACTTTTCATTTTCTGCTGGTCTTAGTACACGATATAACTACAGAAGAGTCGAGTTTTAAATAGGACAAATATCGAAACTCTTTGGTCATTTTTGAATGCGATGCTACTGGTCTAATCGGATTCAATGATCTATGCTAAGCTATGCTAAAAGTGCTATCGCCAGATCCGGAGATCGGCTGAATGGATTCAAAAAAGGTAAAACTCAACTTATTAACTCTGGGGGAGTTTGAGAATGAGCCTATTTCCAAAAAAAAAAGTGGAGTGTTCCTTTAAAAATTATTTAACAAAATATAACTTTTTTATCTAAAAAGTTGTTCCCTTTCAGTTGACATCTTGAACCACTTTTCATTTTTAACCACCTTGTCCCATCTGGAATTTAATGCACACTTTTCCAATAAATTCCAAAAAGATAAAAGGCCCACTCTACATTTTCTCCTATGCAATATCCAGTTTCACTTCAAAATATGTCTTATTGTGAAAATAAAATGGTTGCAATCTGCATTTCACATTGACTTTAATGTGCAAATCATGAAAGATAATTTTTCTCAGATCTGTTTGGTGGCTTATTTGTTTGACTGCTTGTCGTATTTGCACTTCCATAATATATGCTCTCCATTTCCGTGAAATAGAAGTTGACTTTGTTTACAACAGATCTAAATAAAAGTAAGAACCCTCATTAATGATTTATACATTGGAGTTGTTTTCCTTGCTAGGAAAGCTGCCAAACGCCTATACCGATTTTAAAAGATGCTAACAGAGGTCCTGCACACACAACTTGTTTCCCTGCATCACAATAAGGACGAAAGGCTGCTGGGGAAGCTCTCCGGGAATGGCCCTGTTACTGGAGAAGGTGTCTGGAGTCAGAGAGAAACAGATCAATGCCTGTAATGTTGTGGCTATAGAGAATTACCAACCTCTAAGGAGCAAATTTAAATAAGAGTAAAACTAGTGTGTATGTGTATGTGTGTGTGTGTGTGAGAGAGAGAGAGAGAGACAGAGGTAGAGACACTACAGAAAGAGATCTGTTATCTTACATCTGTGATGTGTGTAAGTATGTGTGCTTGTGTGTGTACCACTTAACTCAGTCTCGTCTGGCTGCTCTCCTGGGCCTTTGCGAGTTTTTCAGTGTGGAGTCTAAGTCCAAGACGGGGAGTGTTTAAGAGCTACTATGGTTTGGAGCATAGAAAAGATCAAATGAGTTAGGCTGCACACTGGAGAGACAGAGAGAGACAGAGAGAGAAGGAGAAGCTTTTAATGTATCTCTTAAGCTACCAGTTCCATGGAGACTGATGGGGTAGTTAAAGATTGAAAACATTACCTCACATTTTATCTGCCTTATACGTGTCCACTAGTTTGACCTGTCATTTAGGGATGTTTGTCTGCATGTGAGTTTAGACCAACAATATAATATTTAAATAACATCAAATATTTAATTTGTCAAATAGGGAATGCTAGAATGAGTCTTGTGTGAACATGATTGCAAAGTGGACTGTTAATGTTTTTGAAATAAGTCAGTTATTCAGTTATTCTTACAAAGGCTGCATTTATTTGCAATAATACAGTAAATCAGTTATATTGTGAAAATGTTATTACATTTAAAAAAAATTAAAAATCTGTGATGCAAAGCTGAATTTTCAGCAGCCATTACTCCAGTCTTCAGTGTAAGATGATCCTTTAGAAGACATTTACATATGCTGATTTGCTGCTCAAGAAATGTTTATTATTAACAATGTTGAAAACAGCTGTTCTGCTTGATATTTATTTAGAAACCATGATTTTTTTTCAAGATTATTTGTAGAATATAACATTTTGAATATATATCAGCATTTACAGTATTTGAATCAGAAATCTTGTACTGTCATTTTATTATTATTATTATTTAAAAAAAAAAAAAAAAACTGACACCAAACTTGGTAAAAATGCATATGTGTTATCCTATAAATAATATAATGTATTAAAGGTTTAAAACCTTTGTTGTTCTAAAGCCTTCTTCATTTGTGTTTTCCCCCAGGAATTAGGGATATATATTTAATTAACTGTTCATTTTATTAAATAATTGGCATACTGTATAATTCAATTTAATGGTTCAATTAAATTTGTATTATCAATAAATCCTGGAACGCACAGCCTTAACTTTTACCTTATGTTTTCTCCACAGCCTGCAGACCTGGGTTCTACAAAGCCTTTGCAGGAAACATCAAATGTTCAAAGTGTCCCCCACACAGTTCCAGCCACACCGAAGGTTCGGCACAGTGTCACTGCGAAAAAAACTACTACAGAGCCAGCAAGGACCCTCCCACCATGGCCTGCTCACGTTAGTCAGCCTCTGTTTTCATTCACTTCCCGTTTTATTTTTTCAGTTTCGATTTTAGCGTGCTTTACATGCAATGACAAAACAGCTCATTTATTTTTCCAAAGTGGTGGCAGCTTTAAAACTCCCTAGTTTTAACAACCAAATAATGTTTAAAGGAATAGTTCATCAAAGATATAGATGAGTTTGTTCATCAGAACAGATTTTGAGAAATTTAGCATTACATCACCAGTGGATCCTCTTCAGTGAATGGGTGCCATCAGAATGAGCCCAAACAGCTGATAAAAACAAGCGAAAATAGTCCAAAACAGTTCTAAACAAAATATTTTGGTGGATCTTTTTCCCCTGAAGGAAGCATTATTATCGATTATGGGTTCATATTTTAGTCAGAAACAATGGTTTGAAGTTAAAAACATCTTAATGATGGATTTGTTTCTTACAAACATGCAGCTTTTGGCTTCACAAGAGTTTAATTGATGGACTGGAGTGGTGTGGATTACTTGTGGGTTATCATGAAGTTTATTTCAACTTTTTGGACTCTCATTCTGACGGCACCCATTCACTCCAGAGGATCCATTGGTGAGCAAGTGATGCAATTCTGAATTTCTCCAAAATATATGAATAAACAAACGCATAACTATTCCTTTAAGCAATTTCCACACAATATAGAGTCTATCCTGCAATATCAGAGTGTGATCTGATCATCCTAGCAACAAGACAAACACTAAAACGATATTGCAATGATACTGTATTAATATTGAAGCTCTCAAAATGGTCATTTTCAATACCATCTATAACTGTGACACAAGAAGACTCCAGCTGCATTTGTATGTAGTGAGAGTGAACGAGTCAGCAGTGTGATAAAGGAGACGTGGCCAGTTTCAGTTTCCCCGAGGAGGAATAAATATATAAAATAAGATTAAAAAGATATAATTCAGTACCACTGCAGAACAAGAAAAGTAATCAAGAGCTTTAAATTAAAAGGAATTAATTAAATAAGTATTAATAATTGAGAAAGTAATTAAGAAAGATAAACTAAAGATGAACAATAAGACTAAATGTGCCAAAAATAGTGATAATGAGCATACGTTTTCTCTCTCATCATTCTCGTTCTCATTTCTACTCTTATTGTTTCTGATTCTATCGATCAGAATTCCAGTTATTTCAGTCTTCTGCTTCATCACCCACTTCCCCTCCCTCCTTCTGCCCCCCATCACGCTTACCCAAATTATTCACCAAACTCAATCTTTTCAACACCAGCAGCAATCTGCATTAAAAACAGGAGAGGAGGAATAATTACTTCCTTGTTATTCACGAGTGGGTGCAATTATCATTAACTATGATAATCATGTCTAGGACATATTCTCATTATCATCATTAGCTGGGTCTGGGAAACAGCAGATAAACGCAGACTTCCCTGTATCTGGCTCTGAGCCGGCATTCTATAGGAAGCAGAACCAGGGTACTAGAGCAGAGACATTTGTATATCAGCGAAACCAGAGGGAGGGAGAGAAACAGAGATGGCAAACGCTCTCGAGTGGTTTTTTAAGGCATTAAAAGGATTCATTAGTTAATGCATATGCATCATTTTTGAGAGAGCGGAAAAAAGATAAAACATTCTTAATCTGCATAATATTTTGCTCAAATAGGCGTTTTTTTGTTTTTTTTCCTCTCACAGATGGATTTCTGTCAGCATGATAATTATGGTTGCTAATGAGTCAGGTGTGTCTCTTCTTTCAGGACCGCCCTCCTCTCCTCGAAACTTGGTATTTAACATCAATGAGACCGCCCTCTTTCTGGAGTGGACTCCACCCAGCGACACAGGTGGTCGGAAGGATGTAAGCTATAATGTCTTCTGTTTCCGATGCGGAGCTGATGGCCAGGCCTGTGAGGCATGCAACAGCAACGTGCGCTTCGTACCCAAACCCACGGGCCTCACTAGCACCTCTGTGGTGGTCCAGGACTTTGTGGCGCATGCTAACTACACATTCCAAATCGAGGCTCTGAATGGAGTGTCAGGCTTGGGCAGATCCGAGAGACAGCTTGCCAATATCACCGTCAGCACAGAGCAGGCTGGTGAGTAGAGATTTTTTTAACACTGAACTGGCTTGAACTGAACAGTGGATCATTGATACTCTAGGCTTTTTCAAAGTTGAAACTTATGTTGTGATGATAAACTCACAAACAAGGCTCACATTACAGAAGAATATAGGAGTGGACTAAACAGATATCTGCATGTGATTCTAGTGCATTAAAAATGATACATTAATAAAGACAAAAGCTGATTCATTAAATATAAATTATAGTTAGTATCGTTATAGGGAAGGCTTCATAGGCGGACAACTGGAACTGCAGGCTGACTTCCAACAGCTCATGAAAAAATACATAAAAATTAAATTAAATTAAATCAAATAAAATCAAATTCAACTTTAAAAGTTTGGGGTCAGTACAATTTTTTAAGAAATTAATACTTTTAATCAGCAAGTATACAATAAATCAATCAACAGATATACTAAGACATTTATAAAGTTATAAAATATTTCTATTTCAAATAAATGCAATTCTTTTGAACATCCTATTGAATTAATTTCGAAGAAATAAAAAAAAAAAAGATGTATTTACAAAAATATGAAGCAGCATGATTGCTAATAATAAGTAATGTTTCTTGAGCTGCAAATCAGAATATTAGAATAATTTCTGATGGATCATGTGACACTGAAAATTGGAATAATGGCTGCGATAATTCAACTTCACAGCAATAAATAACATTGTAAATACGATAAAAGTAGAATTTATTTTATTAAATATTTCATATTACTTTTTTGAACAATTAAATGTAGCACTAGTGAAAAAAAAAAAAAAAACTTACTGACCCAAAGCGTTTGAGCAGTTAACATATATATTCTTATATCTAGTAATATTGGTCCAATTTGTAGTTAATCGCATACAGTCTTGACTGGTTAAATTACAGCATCTCAGATTCTCATTCCAACCTCTGACTCCTGATGTTCAGCACAATAGACCTGCTAGCATGCTTTCCCAGTCTGTAAAAAAAAAAAAAAAGCCCATTGGCACAAGGTATTCATAACTATTGCCATCCTGGCCAGACTCTCATCGTTCATCATGATAATGGTGATAACTGCAAATTTCATTTCATCCTGGAGAGGCATTGTCTCAGCACATCAAATGCGGGATGTCTCCTGGCCTAAGCTCAGTTTCACACTAATAGAGACACACGGCTTTATCTAAAAGCCTGCTGTCTTCCTCTATCTGGCTGCTGTATCCGCAGATATGGCCAAACTTCATTATTAGAATCTGCCCAATTCTCCACAGGACGGCTCTCTCGACTCTCAGGACTTATTCTCACATCGTTTTTATCAATTTCCCTGTGTGTGCCCATTTCCTGTGCTCTGACTGATGATTCGCTGCTCGCTTTCATTGGCTGGATTGTGCTTCAGCTCCATTGGTGTGTGTTTTGGTAAAGCATAGCGATTCAACCGTTCCTCATCTTCGGTTATCCAGATGTCTCCTTTAAAAGAACAGTGTGACGTACAATTTGTTGCATGAAGTACTGCAACATTGATGAATGATTTTATGTCTGGAGAAGTGTGAGAGGTTGAAAGTCATATCTGGACCAGGTGGTCTTATACTCTGTTGGCAGGGTCATTTTATCCGTTGTAAAGACAGGGAGGCTCATCAGCATCAGTGTCAGTGAGGAAGAAAGATTGATTGATATGATCAATCTGCCTCATGAGCTGTAATCACAGTGAAGAGCTTCACACCCATCCTTCAAGCCCTCAATCTACCACCTGTGGAGAGGGAAGGAGACAGAGCATAGGGAAGAAATTGAGCTGCACAGTGTATATATAGCCAAGCATCTGAAAATATTCAGAGCAGTTTTGTAGAGACTTGCATGAATTTTCAAAATATATGAATTTTATTGATTCAGAGCAGGGACTCCTAAATGGACAAAAAGACTAAATTAGAATTCTGTCATCATTTACTCACCCTCATAATGCGCCAAACCTGTATTTCCATCTTTGTTCTGCAAAACAGAAGATATTTTGAAGATTCCCGGCCCAAGATCTGATTAGGCTGAGTCCGAGTCAAGACTGACTCTAAATCATTTTGGATCTATGACAAGTCCAAGACTATGAAAATATGGTCTTGGACCCGGACTTGAGATGAACTTGAGAGACTATTCCTTTAAAATACTGTATTTACGTAATTTATGATTATGATTATGTTGTATAGGTGATAAAATAATTATTGTTGATGTACAGAATCAAATAATTTAATATTTGCCAAATAATTAAATATAAATGTATAAATGAATGAATGAATGCATGAATAAATACATACATACATACATAAATTTGGCTGACGATAGCTTGATATTGTATCATTTAAAACATAAAATGAGTTTGAGATTGGCAACCTCCTTTGAAGAGCCCCAATCTAGATAACAAGGTATCAAACAGAGTGTCATCTGCAAACAAAAGATACTGGACTTTTTCTCAGAACTGCTTTTCTTGCCATTTTTGCAATTACTTAACCATCTTATCCATTAAAAAGGTGATTTTTAGAGGGATTTATGAAGCCAGTGACCCTAACAAATAAGTCTCCTAGCAGAGAAACCACAGGTCTAGTTCATCAAATCAACGGTTTGACAACCAGAAAGTGTTCAATATTTGTTTGATTCAAAGGTTTGAAAGCTTCTTTAATATAAATGCAACTAAATTTGTTGGTGTTGTTTTGTGCAATGAGATTCATAAAGTTTGGCTTAATTGCCCAGATGTTTAGATCAGTCTAAGCAGAGGTGATCTTGATCTTATATTCATTGCAAAACTCCCTAATAATTTATTGCAGCATTGAATGGCATGTTTACAATAGCTTTAATAACAACAAAGCTCACATTTAATTGTAACTTTAATGCTATAAATATCTTTTACTTATTATCCCTAGAGCTCAGTTGCCAAAGTTAAAACCCAGAGCTCATTACAGCACAACTCTATAACATTTGCAGTACAGCAAATCTTCCTCTCCGGTGTCTGTTTAGCCCCACATCAAATGTTAATAGAGGTCGGGTTGGGGGTAGTGACCGTGGGGCTGGGCTGGACTCTGTGGAGGAATCCCACAAGGGTGATGATGGGGCAAGGGGCCAACAAACCTCCAGTTCCTCCACCAATACTAACTAGAACCAGTGCAGTATTAATGAGCAGAAAGAGCTGGAGAAGAGCAGAGGCTGTTGCCATGCGGACGGCTGAGCCAAAGCATCATGATTCAAGAGATCCAAACAAGCCTTAATGGTGAACTCTCATTGCCACTCAGAGACATTCATATTGCATCAAAAATATCAGACCCTCAGCTCCTCACACAGTGATTGAAGCATGTTTAATAGATCTGAAACTTCTTTCTTCCCTCTGTGAACCCCTGCTAACCCAAAGCGGTTAGTGAAATACAACAACCTTGAGTTAATTTGCACAAGGTGTCAATGTCTTTCATATACCATTTAAAGCCACAGTGTGTAACTTTTTTTTTCTTTGGTATGGGTTCAAAGACGAGATGTCCCATTAAGGTGATTTTATGTACATGGAAAGCATATTCAATGCAAGTAAAGCTTCTACTTTAATGTTTCAAATAACATTGAAAACAAAATGGGTGAAAAAAAAAATGTCCCATCATCATTCAGCGTAACATATATTCATGTAAAAATGAAACAACATACTAATTCATACCTGTACTTATTTAAAATAATAATAATAATAATAATAATAAGATCATACTAAATATATTTTAAATGATTTAAAAACTTGAAAAATGGGTAAATATTGTGTTTCAAGGGTAGTGGCTAAGATTGGTAAAGATTTAAAATTACAATTAATTATGTAATTATGTATCCAATGCCTGACAAGATTTATTGTTATATAAACTATTGTTACACTGAAAGACATTTTAGTGAGTGTTTTCTTTAAATCATTGTAAAAATGTATTTATTTATATATATATTTATATATATATATATATATATATATATATATATATAATTTTTTTTTTTTTTTTTTTTTAAATAGTTTTAGTTTCAGTTAACCTTGGAGGTGATGTCCTGTTCTTCCAAACAATGGCCGATGCTTGGGAAGCATTGTTTTTTCATTTTTTGTCATTTTTGGTGTAATTATGTATGGTCTTACTAATGGTACTGAAATAAAACACTGCAGCTTTAAGTAAGCTCAGCCAATAGGGGCTTTAAGCTCACAGTATGATGCAACTGTACAGTAATGTGAATATGTTAAGCTCTGTTGGGGAGTTTTCTATGCATTTTTTGGTCAACACAAAGTGCAGTCATTCACTGTAAACATAAAGTGATATTGGGGCTGGCAGGTGTTGTTTGACCCAGCCATGTCTTTAAGGAGAAGCCCACAGCCAGAGTGAGTTACAGCACAAATGTACTGTCAGACTGAAATGTTATGTGAGAAATACTATTGGAGAACTCAAAGTGCTACAGACATTAATGCTGAACACGGTTTCTGTGCTGCCATTGCTTTTGGATGGGTGGGTGGATGGCATGTTTTAGATATGTGTGTTTGAGGCATTCCTGGAGAGTGGATGAGTTTGTGTGAGACATATGAAATGTAAATGTTCTCTCCAGGGGCTGAGAGGCTACATGTTGTGCAGTTCCCGAACTCTGAATTCTATACTTATTTATTATTTTTAGGCTTTGGATAGAATTGTCCAAAGCAAGGTGTCAGAATGTTTGTGGGCTTGCATAATGTCAGAGGAACTCTCAATTACATAGCATGCACACACACACACACACACACACACACATGCTTGGGCACATTGATATATGCATGCATATCCATGTGTACCTGCACACTTTGCTGACACATTGGCAGCCCGACAAGACAAGCACGCACACACATTCCCCCCGAGTCCTCCAGCGTTTATACATGTACACTCACAACCATTTCTGCCAGCAGTGCTGGTTTTTAACAGGTTCATTCTCTGAAACAGCTTACCAATGCTGCCACTTGCTTCTTGGGGTGCTAATGTTTTGTTTTCTCACAGTGTAGTTGCATAATCTTTTTCCCACACCAAAAAAAAAAAAAAACAGTTAAATCAGCCTAGCTTTTCTGTTCTTAGCTGGTTTAAGCTGGTCTTCCAGCCTGGCCAAGCTGATTAGTGTCCAGAACCCCTCTAAAACCAGCCAACCGGCCAGCCTGACCCATCTTGGAAATCAAGCAAGATTCCCTAACAGGGATTCTGAAACTATAATAATGTAAAAACAATTTCCGCAAAGTTGCAATGATTACTTTATCTATAAACTATGATAAAACTGTGATTTAAGGGGTATTATTCAACACTCTCATATGAAAATTTAATATGACATATATTGGCCTATATCAAGATTAATATTGTCGAGTATGTTACCCATAAATGCAATATGTAATTTTCACATATGACACCATGCTGTGTTGTCACGGGAACATCCAAGCTGAAGATAATGAGGAAATTACGTCTCTCCCTTTGCCAAGTGCATTCCAAACGACTACATAATGGCACACGCGTGCCCTGTTCAATCCAAAGTCCCCACTCCAAGGGGATAGGGATGATCACTTCCATTTGGAATTTGCCCCGTGAACTGTTTGATTCGATACGCGTACCATTACACCCCTAGTATATATATATATATTAGGGGGTGGCACGGTACATGTATTCGTCCCGAACCGTCACGGTACGGGCATCTCGGTTCGGTGCATGAGGTCTTACGACGAATACAGGCAATTCACCCCCAATCCAGAAGGGGGCGCTCGCAGTAATGCAACGCTGTTTGATAACCGCCAGCAGAAGAACAGTGAATGCCATGAGTTGCGCACTTGAAAACAAAGCCCCCAGACAGTGACCATGTGCTGATTCTCTCACATAGACTGACAAAGGAGTATACTTTAAAGGAACACTCCACTTTTTTGGAAATAGGCTCATTCTCCAACTCCCCCAGAGTTAATAAGTTGAGTTTTACCGTTTTTGAATCTACCGGGCACTACTTTCAGGCACTGCGTAATATCACTGCACCTGCTGCGGCCATGTTACGGCAGCAAAGTTCCTTGATTATTACGCCGGAATGAGAGTAGTTCCTAATCATATCAGCCTAGAAAATCGCAACTTTTCATTTTCCGCCGATCTTAGTACACGATATAACTACAGAAGAGTCAAGTTTTAAATAGGACAAATATCGAAACTCTTTGATCGTTTTTGAACGCGATGCTACTGGTCTAATTGGATTCAATGATCTATGCTAAGCTATGCTAAAAGTGCTCTCGCCAGACCCGGAGATCGGCTGAATGGATTCAAAAACGGTAAAACTCAACTTATTAACTCTGGGGGAGTTGGAGAATGAGCCTATTTCCAAAAAAAGTGGAGTGTTCCTTTAAAGGCTTGCGCACTCAACTGTTTGCTGAATGGGGCTTTGTGCTTGTGTATCCTACCTCTCTCATTCGGCACAAATCCAAATATTCCATAATATTTCCATATTTGCGATGTAATGTATCTGAATGCTAAATTATTATTTATTATGTAAATTATAGGCTTTGTACTTCAGTCGCATTCCAACGGTGACACAGAGGAGGGCGTGCTGATGTTTGGTTCACTGTATTTTATTTTGATAAAGTACCAACTGTGCTGTCAAGTTAGCAATGCTGGAACTGATGCTCTGGCGCGGTCACTTCAACTGTTTCCTTATACCAGCAGAATCAACTTTAAACACTTATTGTCTTATTAATAATCACTGTATAAAGGTCTGCTTTTATTTGTCTACACTCACAATGAAAACAAAATAGATTTTATATATATATAACATGTAGTAATATTTAGTATTTTCACATCTAGATGGAAAAAAATTGTAATTTGCACTACTGTCTGTTCAAAATAAATAAAAAGAAACTGAGCATAGTAGATCCCCCCCCCCCCCCCCGTTGTACCAAAATCGTATTGAACCGTGACCCCCAAACCGAGGTACGTACCGAACCGTGACATATGTGTACCATGCCTCCCCTAATATATATATATATATATATATATATATATATTTATATTTATTTATATATATGTATGTAATACTTGTCTATCTTTTGTAGTTACTTATACAATCTATACATGTATTGACAGGTTTTTGAATGAATATAGATGTAATGATTTACATGATTAATCACAGTCCACGACTGTGATTAACGTGATTACATTTTTTAATCGACTATTAAAAACTATTATCTACTATTGATAATAGTTGGGTAAATGTATACCCAACTATTATCAAAAGTATTTCTAAATAAATACAACAAAACATTTCTTGCGACCTTACATGAAGTATTATGACAAAATGCATTATGAAGAAGAATTGGACCTGCTCTGCTGGTGCATTAGAGCTAATATTAGCATCATGCTACATAAGACAATTTATGAGATTAATAGTACACTTTTACTCAGAACTCACTTCAAACCACCATCGAGTGTTTGTAATAACTTCCTTTTGCGATTACATGTGGAATTTGATCATTTACTGTTTATAAAATATGCTATTTATAGCCTTTTATATCGCTGCACAAATTAACATTTCAGATGTACACATTCCTCTAAAAAAATCACATACAGACCATATCCTATTGTAATTGTGTGTTTATTATCTTATATAATCTACAGTGGCTGTTGTCATGTTTATTTCTGCTGCTCTGGCTGAAACTCACGTTGTTTATGATGTTACAACCGCCTCTCTGTTCTTAAGTGGCCAGGGATACATTCCAAGTATAATACACATTAGTAAAAGGATCTATTTTAATTGTTATTTGTTTATACACACTTTGGACGGCCGGATTTGGATTAAAAAAGTAGCCCAAAAAAACGCAACCCACGGCTCTGTAATTTTTCCCGCGACTGTATTTTCAAAATAGCCCACTTGTGCCATTACCTTGGCAACACTGGTTTGCTGTACCCTTATCACACAATGATAGATAACCTTCCGCGCTGCGATGACAGGAAGAAGTTAAGGTCAAACCTTATCAAGTGATTAATTTGCGTTAAAAAAATATTAACGCATTAAAAGTTTTTGATTAATCGCATGCGTTAATGCCTTAACATTGACACCCCTAGTTAATATATAAAATTCCAATTTCTAATAGGCTCCATGTGTGTTGTATCTACAGTAACATAATATATTATATATAAATTAAATATATGTATATATAGAAATTAAATATAATATATATATATGCTACATATATTATATTCGTGTTATTCGCTGTTATCACACATTTTCTGAAAGCTTCTTAAATTATCTGTTTAAAAAAATTAAAAAAAAAACAACAAAAAAAAAAACAGCATGACTGTTTATGTATTGTTTTTGTTTGTTGGTTTCCCAACTAGACATGTTAACATGCTTAACCTAGCAAGATTTTCTCGCTCTGTCAGATTTAGTTGTTTTAGCAATGAACTGAATGGTTATATTGGTCTGGCCCTATCCATGATAAACCAGCATGAAAACCATGATGATTTATCCCATTTTTCATCCCAGTTGAAGGATCCAAATGCAAGGCTTTATTAACAAATGTGGTCAAAACAGGCAGGTCGAACACCAGCAAACAATGCAATCCAAGGCAGAAGCAAAAAAGTAATCCAATATATAGGCAATGGTCAGGGCAGCCAGCAATCGATCAAAAACACAGGTAAACTAGGAAACACAGAAAGGGTAAACTTGGAAACTAGGAACAAGGGATAGCTATTCACAATAATCAGCAATCTTGGATTGGTCTGAGCATCTTTTATACTAGACAAGGTGAACACATGATAAAATCAACCAATGAGAACAAGTCACATGCAACCAATGAACCAATCAGAACATATAACACAGACAAGGGTAGCACATGACAAGATCACATGAGGGGCAAGGAACGCATAGGAAATGGAGTCCAGGGTACAGGGGCAAGAGTCTGAGGTGGAGTGCCTTCTGGTGAGAGTCCAGGGCACTCCAGCTGGTAATCGTGACACCATGGTTGAAATTCTAATAGCATAGCTGTGCTAACGTATATGGCTAATCAAATCACAGCAATAGTTCTGTAAAAAAGAATCTGTAAATATAGGGAATTATATTTCTGCTGCTTTTGTATGATTGTCCATCCATATCTATAGCCTCATTTTCTCTCATCTGTCTATACTTATCTGTGGAATTTCAGACCAAATCAATTCCAGGCGGCGTCTGTTATTTTGATGAAAGTCCCACTCTCAGAAGCTCTGGTATAAAAACGTCCGTTGCACTGAAATATAGAGGTTATTCAATAAAAAGCTTTTCTCATAAAGAAAAATGTGTAAAAAATCTTAAATTATTCAAGCTTCGTACGTCACCAATAAGAGCCACACTAATAAAATGGCAATCTAAGATATTAAACTAGCTGGCCAAATCTCATTTTAAAAATTACTCAGCCAGGCATAATCTACTTTAGAGATGAGCCTGCGCATGGAAAAAATGACAAATAATACTCTATGATATTGTAATTCCTATACGTACACAACTTCAATAAAGAAAAAGGAAAATAAATAGCAAAACTGAAACTTATTTAATTTTGCATGCCGGCAATTGACAGCAAACTCTCATAAGTTAAGTTACTTTATTTACATCCACGGTCATTTAGATTCTTTAATGCAGTGATATTTACACTACTTCTTCAAGCTGTCCTCATTCAGACAATCTGGCCCCTGAGTACTGACCAAAGACCCTCATCCCTGAGCCGTTTGTCATTTATTTAACATTACATCCCAGTGCGTTTTGGGGGCTTTTAGCTGCAGTGGCCTCAACGGAGCCTTTCATTGTCAGTTTTAGACAGAGCTGGGAGGCTCGGAGCACCTCAGATCAACGGTAGGGGGAAGATAAGTGACAGGGGGTTGGGCTGTGTGTGTGTGCGTGTGTGTGCGTGCGTGTGTGTGCGTGTGTGTGCGTGTGTGTGTGTGTGTGTGTGTGTGTGTGTGTGTGTGTGTGTGTGTGTGTGTGTGTGTGTTATACCAGTTTCATAACTGATTAAAAATAGTGCTGGGAAATATGGTAAAATAATAATATAATAATAATAATAATAATAGTAAAAATAAATAAATACAGATTCAATTTTTCAGAACGTTTGGCCAATTCAAGATAAAAATTTCATATAAAATGAAACTACAGCATAATTCAAGTAACATTCCATTCTCTTTATTAAAAACTTGCAAAACCATAAATAAGGATCTGTTCCAAGTGTACCACACATGCAGGCCCGTAGCCAGCTATGACGCCACCGAGGTCCAGACCTCAGTAAATTTTTCATGTTCAAAAATAAAACTTGTTCTCTGAATGACTAATTTGCTGTTTAAAACTCATATGAATGTCTGCATCACATGTATAATTCAGTTTAGACAGTTTGCAAGAATGTTTAACATCCGTGGTATGAAAATGATCGCTGAGAGGCGCTGGTGGAGTGACAAGACTTCAGAGAGTTGCGAGTAAGGGTGCAGGCACAGCCTTCGTGTTGCCAGATCCAGCTATTATAAGTGTTTTGGACTTTTCCACTTAATTTGACACTTCAGAAAGTTAATCAAATGGAAAGTTGCAGTTTCAGGTCACCAATGTCTTTATCTTATCTTATTTGCATAGATTTTAAATAATTTTGGTTTATTTTTTATTTTATTTTTCGATATCTGGCAACACTGCATCGCCGGCACTTAAACTAATAAAAAAATCCCATGGATAGGTTATTGCTGACAGGATAGCGCATTCAGTAAGGCAAATGCATAAAACAGCATGATATTATCCATCAGAAACATTATCAATGCTGTCGAAAACAGTAGTATTTAACACTAGTACACAGACTAGAATAAGTAGGTTACAGAATGAAAAATAGCCTACACAAACACTAGCCATGAAAAAGTCTACGCTATTATATTCAGTACAGAAGTAGTTAATTTACACAAAGTCATGCTAAAAACATTCATAAGAGCAATAGACAAAGTTATCATCTATATAGCAATGATTATTAATGAAAACTGTATCCGTAATATGTATTGTTGCATGATTAATAAACAAGTGATACAATTATCCACCCCATAGTAAAATATTAACAAATTTTGATGCAATAAATATGGTATAATTTTCATCCCTCCAAAACAGAGAAAACAACTTGAACATACATGTATGTCTCTAGTGCAGTGGTTCTCAAACCTCTCCATGAAGTACCCCTAGCACTGCGCATTTTGTATGTCTCCCTATATCTGTCACACCCACTTCAGGTCTTGCAGTCTCCACTAATGAGCTGAAGAGTTGAATCAGGTCTGATAGATGAGGGAGACATACAAAATGTGCAGGGCTGGGGGTACTCAGGGGTAAATCAGGTTTGAGAACCACTGCTTTAGTGTATATAATGAGTTGTATTTGTATGTAGGGCTGTGACGGTCACCGTGACAACCGCATCACCGCGATGGTCGGTTGTCACCGCGGTTGTCTATTGCCACCGGCGGTAGTGCACGTGACGTCACACACTCTATAACAAGCATAATACAAAGTTTTCTATACAAGTGTAATAATATACAGTTGCAGATTGTTTTATTTAGACTATAAATTTATGCTAATTCACTAATTACCTCAAACGCCGTGCACGGCATTTCCTTTAGATTGGCAGGTTTGAGCGCAGGAAAATACAGTTTATTCTGCATTTAGCAAATTTATTTCGTGATGAGCGATGAACCTTTTTGGGAAACCAAATATTACGTCGCCGATCTGGAATCATTTCCATTCATGTCACCCATCCGCGTTCGTACAAGCGTCTTCAAGTTCACGTGATCGCAAACGCCCGGCTGGTCAGGTTTGTATTGGTGAGGCTTTCTCCAAACTGGTCAAATACGAACAACACAGCAGTAAATGGAAGATGCTAACAAGTAATGTGGCAACATATGCCGCGATTCCTATTCCACAGAGAGCGCGTGCAGACGAGGAGTTAACGCGCCCGCGCGCTTGGTGGCGGAACAGTGAACCGTGTCTAAACCGGACGCCGCGTCGCAGCACAACAGGTCGAGTCTGTCTACAGGACATTTGAACTTCTTGTCAGTACATCATAAATAGGACGAGGCAGTTTACTATGAGGGATTTGTCGTGTCGTATCGCGCCGCATCTAGTGTAGACAGCATCACTGATTATAATGGGTTCTCGCCGCGCCGCTCGCGTGAGGTAGACAGGGTGTATTTAACTCTTATTTAAGGTTACTTTCCTATTTAACTGTATTTCTTTGATATTTATTTTAGTGTTTTGCAGGCTGAGTGTTCACTGACGGAAATGCTAAAGTAAACACGCACGTTTGTTAATAGATGATTGAGCCTCATTTATTTATTTTTGCGATTCAGAATTATATATATATATAAATATACACAACACCGCGCCACCGGCGGTAGTTCGTCCATTACCACCGCGGTGGTAAAAATCTGCCACCGTCACAGCCCTATTTGTATGGGGTTATTATAGAACAATTGAACAACCCTGGCTACAGCCATGCACACGTGAAATTGTCAACATGGTGTAAATGTAAAACAAATGACTTGTTAAATATCATTGCAGAAAAGATGCATGAAACTTGTCTAAAACATATCCTATATGTTCATAAATATAAAATAAAAATAATTTATGGTCCCACTTTACATTAGGTGGCCTTAACTACTATGCACTTACATTTAAATTAATAATTTGATACAATGCACTTATTGTGTACATACATGTTTTTACATTGTACTTATATTTTTAAAAATACCTATATGTACTTACATCTGTAATTAATTTCTGTAATTACATTTATAATTACACTGTCAACCCATCCCTTACACCTTAACCCACGCTTAAACCTACCCATACCACCAAACCTATCCCTAACCTTACCCGTATCCCCCTCAATAGCAGCAATAGTGTTTTGCAATACAATATGAACACAATAAGTACATTGTACTTATTTTTTGATGTAAGTACATAGTAGTTAAGGCCACCTAATATAAAGTGTAACTGAATTTATAATATAAAATAAGAAAAATGTTAAACAGATCTTAGCCAAAATGTACACATTCAGGTTTAAAGGTTAACCCAAAAAGTCAAGGCAATTCAAATTCAGAATGACTAAAAGCATAACACCCCAGTTGACTATTAACAGTAAATGTTTTGTAAAAACATTGCATCCTTTACAGGGTTTAGCATTCCACTCTGCTGCTTTTCCATTGTTTTCTCCATGTAAACATGCACTTTACAGCATTTTACGCATGAAACAGGATTCTGAAGACTGCAATTTGTTTTGTTAATTATTAATATTCACTCTCCAGAGAATTGTTCTGCAATAGTCTGGTTCCAATCGGATGGATTTTTTTTTTTCCAAAAATTCAAAATAGCCAAACATTTCGCCCAAGGTAGCAATCAAATCCGTCATGCGAGTTTTGTTTGGTCATGACCCAGGAATTCATATGATATACGACACTTGAATCTGCGCTTTAGGTGTTATGAGCGATATCATACTTTTGATCACTGTAGCGCCCCCGTCAGGCCAATGAGAGCGAGCCTTGGTGATGTTGTAGACGGGGTAGGTACTACTACCCTTTGAAGTTTCAGGGGCCTCATTTATAAAATGTTGCACAGAAACCATCCTAAAATTGATGTTACGATAATTTCTAAAATATATGTACGTGTGATTCATAAAATGAACGTACATACAGAAAATGCACGTACGCGTCTCTTTCAGGTGAAATCTATGAATCGCAAATGAATGGTTTCATCTCTGCCTTGTAAACACTCCTAATTATTGTCATTAACCCTTTCACTGGTGAATTTAAAATATTCTAGCAGTCCCCCCAGAGTGAGTTTTTTTTATTTTTATATAGGCAACCTTTATTTTAGAACGTTTCCCCTTACTTTTTCCATGGCTTATCACGTGACACACCGCACGCAGCCTCATTTTTCCTTTTTTATTGAACATGTGAAAGATCACCAATCATCGTCCAAATTCTTTCATTTAGAACAGCGAGCAGCAAGAACAGCTTGCATTTCCAAAAACCTGCAGTACTTGAATAAGAAAAAGTGCATACGTCTGCTCAGACCCTGACGTGAAGCACTTTTCCACGTCAAAGCCAGTTTTTACAAATATGAGCGCTGGTGTGGATTTAAGAGTACGCCCACTCTAAGATCAAATCTGAGCATACGCACGCTTTATAAATCATGCCCCTGGTCTCTATGCCTTATAGTTTGATCTGTTGGTGATCTTTGAAAATCTGAACAGTTACAATAAGGATTCAGCGCTATGCTCTTGAACCCCTAAAAATCTGAAAAAGTGACCTGTCGTAATTGAATTTAACTATATAGAGAGAGGGTGAGAGTACTTCTTGAATGTATCTGAGGCCAAAATATCCATAGAACTTACTGAGCTGAGCAGGGGCAAAGACACACGCTGGCACTTCACTGTCCCCCAGGGAAAGACAGAGAGATTGAGAGATACAAGGAAAAAGGGAAAGGGGAAAGACTTGGGTGACTGTCTCCATTTTGACAGACTGTGCGCCAGAGAACACAGAGACAGACATCCAGACTTCTGACCCCCACGGCAGCCCTCAAAGCACTTGAGACTGAGCAGAGCTTTCTTATTCCCCTGAAGGGCATTATAATGGAGAGTTAACTGCACTGTGTCTTGGCTAGTGAGTGGCAGGCTGACGGTGATTGCACACATATTGTTTGAATGCTGGAATGCTAATGTATATGTGCTGGGCATTGTCAATGAAACGGAGAACAAAGAACTTCCAATTTTAGTGCCATCTGTCCTTCTTTCTCTCTCTCTCTCTCTCTCTTCCCCAATCTTTCTGTTTTTGTTTTCCATTGTGAATTTAAGAGGGTGATGGATGGATTGCAATTCTTGTACAATTTCTGTCAACAACACAGGCCGTAAGAGTGAAATGGCAATCACCTGTTTAAACTCTAATGAAGATTTATTTGCTAGCCCACTGATATCGCTGGCAAAATGGCATATTAATATGCAATTATGGACTTAATAAGCCCCGATTAGTCCTGTCAGACATCATAATGATTTCATCTTTCTGATTCTGGTCTGTCAAAATGTGAAAGCGGCCTGCTCAGTTTGTGCCTATTCAGATGTTTTTGTATTTCAGAGTGATTTCCCATGAGCAGGCCCACACGAAACTGTACTGACAGCTGCACCCATTTCTGCAAAACTAGAATGCCTGTCATTCATAAAATTCTGCAAGTCTTCTGCATCTTGTGTGTTTGTTTATTAAATGTTCTTTTATTATTTCATTATTTGATAACACTTTGCAGTGCAGTTCTGTAGTACAGTTAACTTTAGTTAGATGCAAATTAAAGTAATTCAATACATTTCTGTTGAAACTTGCTCTGTATGTTATTGTATTTAAATCTATTTGTAACTGCACATTTGTAATGATAAATTTATAATTTAGTACCATTAGTACCAGTCATCAGAATTCATGTGACTTTGTTTTACATCACTTTAGATCAACATTCATCACAATTTTGTACTGATGGGAGTCACTCCAAAGATATAAAGGTAGCTCTTTGGTCATTCGTTTAATATGGAAGATAGCTTCTAAAAAAGTCAGTGGAGGGACCATGAGATGTAAGTATCATGGTAATATCTCTATTCAAACAAAACTTAAAGAAAAATGATGAAAAATCAAATGATCATCAAATCTGATACTGACCATGTGTAAAAAATAATGTGAACAGACAATATGAGACCGTAAATCTGAATTAAGTATTAATTCTTGCAGTGTTAATATAGCCTTAGTGTCACGGTTTGTGATGGATTGTTTATTAAATTAAAAAGGAAGAAAACACCAGGGCGAAACAAAACAGAATAGTGTAACAAAGCATATTAAAACAAGGACTGACAAAGAATTCAGGAAACAAAGGGCTATATGTACTCGGGGGAAAACGAGAAACAAAACAAGACACATGCAGGGTGATAAGCACAAGTATCCAAGGGAAAAGAGTTAGAGGGAGAAAAACATAAAGACAGAATGCAAAGTAAAAGTCCATGAATAATTTCAAAATAATAGTCCTAAATACAGTACAGCTGAACACAAAAACAATAAATGCTCAAGTCAACAAATCAAAATAAATGCACTTATTTAGATCACAACAAAAGATTAAAATCTTTTGTTGTGATCTTAAGAACGTCTCAAATTACTACATTTTTAAAAGAGAAACTCTCTCTTTTAAGTGACATTTTTTTTAAAATATACATTTAATATTGGAGGAACACTATACAAGTGCACAGTCAAAATAATTAAGGACACTTCTTTTTCACAAGGGCATAACTAAGGTTAATAAATTGAATCTTATATTAAAGCTTTACCCATTAATAATGCTTAAAGCTACAAATAACACTATTGTACTATCAGCTCAATTCAACACGTCATGTTTCAAACTCAACAGCTGAAGGATTTTACCTAAGCTATTCTTTGGTTTTAGTTGTGTGAGGTATTTTCATTGATGGTCTTGGAGGATTAAGACTTTCCCAGCAGAATAAAACACGTGCCTGTGTTTTTTTTTGTAGTCTGTAAACATTGATCTTTTCACTGGATGTTTTCACTAGTTGTTTGGACTATTCTCCTCTCTTTATTGTACGTTGCAATGATATATCAAGCCTCGCAGGCTAAAGAAGTGCTACCTGGATAATACACAGATTTTTTTTTTTTTTTTTTTTTTTTTTTTTTTTTGCTTCTTCTGTAGTTTATGGTAACCCTGCATCTGTTACAGTAATGTAGAGTACACTGTTTTTAGTCATTATTTGCTCCCCTCAGTCCGCTTAGGATGGTGTTCTAAGCTTTTTTTTTTCTCTTTATTCTCTAGACATCTAGCTTTGTGAATGTATTTACACTTCTGCAATTTTCTTTTAATCTTTGTTGTTTTGTCTTTACCCAGAATAGAGAGAAAGGGGGATTAGAGAGCCTATTTGTGTTATTTTTACCACCCCCTTCCTTCTCTCTCTCTCTTTCTCTCAGTGTCTCTCTGATTTTATTTATTTATTTATTTAGCTATTTATTTTTCCTGGCAGTGGGAACAGCTCGAAGTGAAAAATTATGCAATGTACAAATTTTTCCCTTGAGGCCAGGTGTTGGCACATAATGGCCCATATAGGTGCAGTAATTAAGATCTGGTTGGACAGGGGAGGGGAACAGAATATCATCTATTTTTTCTGCACTCCAAGACAAATCTGTTACCGGAAACTAACAATTATTCCTAGAGACAACCTACCTTTTTTTTCTTTTTTTCTTTTTTTTTTACTTTCTCACTCACTTCCAGCCTCTCTCTTGTGCTTTTCATCTTGTTTTTGCTTGTTACAGCTGACTTAGAAGCTGAACTGAGCTGATGTTTTGATTGGCTCTTCAGTTTTCAAGCACATTGTTTTTCACATAACTGCTGCAGCATCTCAATTTCGTCCAAATCATACTATTGTAAGAACTGTACAGATTTCACATTTCTACTGAAATGCACCATCGCCAGTGAGTGTGACGAGACAGAGGTGGGACGCTAATTCACTGTAGCTTGTTAATTACCCTTGAACTACAAAAGTGTGAATTAGTATTGATTATGATGACCCGACTCCCTTCAGCTCAAACTGCTTGTGTTCGATGCATTAATGCCTCATTGCATTTACCAAAAAGCCAGTTTAATTGAAACAAATACTGACTAGCCCATATGTAGAATCATGCAAACACACAAACACAGACTCGTATACTTCCCTTACACACTATAATAAACATATAACGACCCATACATCCACACACACAGTCATAAGAGAAAGAATAAGCATCAGCACATCTCACATGTGTTTGCAATTACATGTATCGGCCTGCACTCATCCCGAGTTCTGCCGTATCGACTGCATATTTACTGCAGCTGCTTCATTCTCCAGTTAATTGCTGCTGTTTGTGAGCCTCTGAGAGACTCACATGTGTATCTGGGGGTGGATGATTTTTGAGTGTGTTTAGACAAATACTCGAATGTCTCTCATTATTCATTTCTGAATCTGAATTGGAGTTGTTTTCATTGCTGAGAACAAATCAAACGTGGCCTTGTCAAACTGTGTGTGTCAGCTCTTCCCTCTCTCAGAGCACCTGGTAAACTCATTCACTCCCAGACAGATCGAACCTCAGCTGCTGTAAACACACATTTCACATGTTTAAACTCTGTCTTACACTGTAAAACATGATGAAAATTTGCTGAAAATTTAGTCAGGATGCTTAGGCCATCCAAGATGTAGATATACGTCTGTTTCTTCTTCGAGGAATTTAGAGTTACATTTTTGCTCACTAATGGATCCTCTACAGTGAATGGGTGCCGTCAGAATGAGAGCCCAAACAGCTCATAAAAACATCACAATAATACACAAGTAATCCACATGATGCCAGTCCACATGTTTGTGAGAAACAAATCCATCATTAAGAGGTTTTTAACTTTGCTTCCAGTTAAAATGAGTCCTTTATCCTTAACATTGCTTCCTCCAGTGAGAAATTGTTTTCTCCACTGTGTGTGTATATATATTTGCTGATAAAACCCCCAAATGCTCTCAGTAAAAGTGGTAGAGGTGGTCCGCTGACTGTGCACATTAAGGTAATAGGCTACTTTAGGCTTTAATTGCTCTGAGGGTAGTAAAATTTCTTATTATGGAATTTACATATGGATTATTGTGCATGATTAATTAGTTCCATTTTTATTGCATATATACAGTTGTGCTCATAAGTTTACATACCCCTTGCAGAATGTACAAAATATTAATAATTGAAACAAAATAAGAGGGATCATGAAAATTACATTTACTTTTTTTATTTAGTACTGTCCTGAATAAGCTATTTCACATAACAGATGTTTACATGTACTCCACAAGACAAAATAATAGCTGAATTTATAAAAATGACCCCATTCAAAAGTTTGCATACCCTTGAATCTTAATACTATGCCATTTTCTGGATGATCCACAACTGTTTTTATATTTTGTGATAGTTGTTCATGAGTCCCTTGTTTGTCCTGAGCAGTTCAACTCCCTGCTGTTCTTCAGAAAAATCCTCCAGCTCCTGCACATTCTTTGGTTTTCCAGCATCTTCTGCATATTTGAACCCTTTCCAACATTGTGTGATTTTGAAATCCATCTTGTAACACTGAGGACAATTGAGGTACTCATGCATAACTATTACAAAAGGTGAAAACATGTACTGATGGTCAAGATCAAGAAAGCTACACAATGCATTAAGAGACGGGGGGGGGGGGGGGTGTAAACGTTTTAAATTGGATGATCAGGGTAAATTGTACTTATTTTGTCTTCTGGGAAACGTGTAAGTATTTTTGTAGCTTCTGCAGTCCAGTACTAAATGAAATAATATGATTGTTGAACAAAATGAGAAGTATTTACATATCAGCATCCTGTTCAAAAGTTTACACCCCCCAGCTCTTAATGCATTGTGTTGCCTTCTTGAGCATCAGTAAATGTTTTCACCTTTTGTAATAGTTATGCATGAGTCCCTCAATTGTCCTCAGTGTTAAAAGATGGATTTCAAAATCACACAGTCGCTTTTGGAAAGGGTTCAAATATGCAGAAGATGCTGGAAAACCAAAGAATGTGCAAGAGCTGGAGGATTTTTCTGAAGAACAGCAGGGAGTTGCTCAGAACTGCTCAGGACCAATGAGGGACTCATCATCACCAACTATCACAGAATATAAAAGCAGTCGTGGATCATCCAGGAAATGGCACATAGTATTAAGATCCAAGAGTAGGTAAACTTTGGAATGGGGTCATTTTTTATAAATTCAGTTATTATTTTGTCTTGTGGAGTACATGTAAACATCTGTTATGTGAAATAGCTTATTCATGACAGTACTAAATGAAAAATAACATGCAATTTTCATGATCCCTCTTATTTTGATTCAATTATTAAAACATTTTGCACATTCTGCAAGGGGTATGTAAACTTATGAGCAGAACTGTATGTGTTAAAATAGCTGGATTCAATGAATTAATTGGATTTAAACCTGCATCTTCTATATGCACTAACCGCTATGCCGCAGCTCCACCTACACATTTCTAATGCTCAGCTGTGGTGAGCTCAGGTTTAGCACTCTCAGATGAGCGTGTTCACTTATTGTAACAGGACTACATGAGATACACTTAGAGGAGAAGATTATAGGAGCCATAGGGAAGCATTTTCTTTTTAATCTTGTATATAATTCTAGGACGGGGCGGGAGGGAGTGAAATCTGTCAAGCCATGGGAAATAGAAGGAAAATGTGCATTAAAGGAGCTCTCTTTTTCCCTCACTTCCTCTCATGCATGTAAGATATCTTTTGAAATCACAGAGAAATGTAGATGCAAGGACAGTTTCTATTTGCATGTCCCCTCCAGAGCCACATCGATAAAACAAGAACTTAGGCTGTGTGTTCAGTAATTGTGCTCACAAGCATGTGCATTTTTTATGTTCCACATTTCCAGTCATTTTGGTAAACTCTCTACAAGAGAATGTGATGTTTAAAAAAAAAAAAAAAACACACACACACACACACCCTGTGAAAACAAGCAACATCCAATTATCCTTAATCTGGCTTTGGTGATTGCTTGACTAGAGTGGTGTGATTGCTGATTATGTGGGAAACTCATCATTTAGGCATTGTGCAGCTTCCATAAAGAGTCTGGAATGATTCAGGGGTGAAAGTCAATGGAAGATCCCCTTAAGCGGAGCAGGACAGCTAATTAAAATAAAAATGCAGGTCAGCTCCACATAATGACTGTACATTAAGCACCTCAATTTTTTTTCTTCGTTCTGAATGTATATGTTTGAAAGCAGTTTCTTCTTGCGTGATCGTTGATGCTTCAGGCTAATTACCAACTAAGGCTTGTTATGACAATTCAGCATTCTGCACAGTCGGATGAACAATTCTGTTCGCAATGTGTTTTGAGGAAACAAAATAAAATGCTCATGTTTTTGTCAGAAATGGCATCAGAACTTTGTGAGTACTTCAGAATCATAGCCTCAGTAAGCTGAAAGTTGCAGACATATTGAACTCTAGTTTGATTTATTAAATCAAACGATAAATGATAATGTTGAAAAACAAAATGTACCACAATAATGGCGAAACAATTCTTAAAATCATTGAACAGCATACGAAACCAATCAAAAAGAGACTTCGTCAGTCTAATGAATTATTTCCTGAACTGAATTCTTTAGAATGGTTACTGGATTAACATCTGTTTCACTTAAAGAACTTTTCTTTTTTTTTTTTGTATACTTTATTACATACTATTTTGAACATAAAATATATAAAATATATTCATGCATTTAATGCAAAGTCTAAGGCTGCATTTAATCTATCTAAAAAACAGTAAAACAGAAATATTACTACAATAAATGCATATATTTATTTTATTTTTTTTTCTTTTGTAAAGTATGTTGAAATTTCATGTGATGCAAATTTTCAGCAGACACTACTTCAGTCTTCAGTGTCATGTGATCATTGAGAAATCATTCTATTTGATTTGCTGCTCAAGAAACATATCTGATTATTATGTTTAGCCTATCTATCTATGTTATGTTTATCAGATTTTAAGGAATCCTTGATGCATTTTTTTTAAGGATTATTTGATGAATAGACTGTTCAAAAGAACCACATTAATTTAAAATGTAAATGTTTTATAACATTATAAATGCTTTTACTGTCACTTTTGACCAATTTAAAGTTTTCTTACTGAGTAAAAGTATTAAATAAAAGTCTAAAAAATGACCCTAAATTTTTTAACGTTAGTGCATGTGTTTCAGAATATTTTCCGACTGATCGTCCAATGTGCCATTAAAGATTTAAGACTGATAAAGATAAATATTGAATAAATCGTGAACTAGCTCCCTGGCTGTCCTTCACCGGGTCTGTTTTGAGTCATAATGTCATTTTGTTTATCCAACCAAGTTCAGCCTCCTGCCCTTTCACCAGCTGACAACCCGAGCTAAGGTCAGGCAGTCACAGAAAAGACGTTTTTGCCCTCTCCCTTCCTGTGTAGTATTTCATTCTGAAATCAATCTCTACCTCTGTAAATAGCGACATGATGAGGCTTCATCATTTATTAAGGTGCTGCCTGTTCTCCACAGTCACTCTGTCTTCAATATTTCTGTGCAAACCTGCAAGTCTCTTCCTCACGCTCATCTAAAGTAGTCAGATGTCACGAGCTGTGCTGGCCGTCCTTTCTCAATAAAAGATGAGCTGCCTCTCATGAGAGAGATTCAGCGCGTGGCGTCTCCCGCCGTGCTGAGTCAAGTCAGACAAACAACATGGGGGTCTCATCAAACACCGTTCCAATATATCTCCACACAGCAAATTTGCAGAGACGTAGTGGATGGAAGATAGACAGCATCGCACATTTAGATAAAGCCCTTGTGGTTACCGAGAAAGACTGACAGAGACAGAGATTGTGTCACAGGTGGTAACCCTAGCAAACCGATGTCTTATTCTCTTATTTTCTCTCCAAATCACTTTCGCTGATATCCCAGAGGACGTCAGGCAGTGCCGCCCAATGCTGCACATCACTGAACGCTGCTCTCTACTGTTTACCGGCTGCCCAAATCCTCTCTCTCTCTGCAACTTGCAATACCTAAAAGCCTCCCGTTCCCTGTCCACCCCTTATATTTTCCCAGCTGTTTTAACAGTGAGAGATTGATTACTTTGACAGAGGTAGTGATTACTGTGCTGGCAGTCTCAGTAGGCTTCCAGAGTGAATATTTACCTGGGAGAAATTCAATCAGTCAAGCTAATGCCATTCACCCACTACTTTAATCTGCTCCAGGATTCAATTAGAGATCGACTCCACCTACCTGTGGGCGTCATTTTAGTCGCTGAGGTGAAAGAGGAGAAAAAAGCGAAATGGTTTCTTGGAAGTGTACAGTATTAGAAAGCAGCAGCAAACAGTTTTTGTGGTGTATATGATTGTTTGAGCGTGTTTATGTGTGCATGTGCACAAACCGTCATCTAAAGTGCAGAGGCTTATAGACTTCATTAATTGTGCTAATTGTAAATGGCCTCAGATGCAGATCCTTAATGGATTTTCCTTGTGTTTTTCATGGGTTCTTCCACCTGACTGAGCCATGACTGAGTGCATTATCTTCACATAGCATAAGCAGAGCTGACTAATTACAATGATGTTCAAGATTTCAAAGCCAATCGTGTTAAAAGGAAGAAAAATAACATTTCGATTAAATGGAAACACAGTATCAGAGCTTAATTGCTTTTGCCAGCACAGGTGTATATAATGTCCAAAGCTTTTCATTATTATTATTTTTTTTCAGCTCAAAAAGTAACTTCATCAATATGTGATTTAAGAACCAGAATAACTAAATAAGATTTTAAAAAATAATAAGAAATACAAATCAATCAAACACAGTAATGAGTCTAACAAACAAATATCCACACATTCAGCTATTAAGCCAAAGTTTAACGGTGTGCAAATAAAAAGAAGGTGAAACGAAGAAGAAATAATAATAGGAGAGGGTACACAAACAATGATGAATTGTGCTTTTATGTGATTTATTTGCAATTCTGGGTAACACTTTATTTTAAGGTGTGTAACATGGTTACATGTAAGTACATGCAAGTAGCCCAAAGCCAAACCCTAACCATATAGTAAGTACATGTAGTTAATTACTATTACTCAGTACTTAAATGTATAATTACACTGTAACAAGGACACCTTAAAATAAAGTGTTACTATATAAAGTGTAAGCCGGTTTTAATATTGTTTTGTATTAATCAATTTATAGCCTTTATTTATATATAATGGCATTACTGGAAAAAAACGCTAAGAAGCATATTGTAAAACCAGGTGTTTTGTGGCAATGGTTTGTAGGTGCTGTTTATCATTTCAAGCACCAGATGGCAGTAAAGTGACCTGTTAAGAAAAGCTTATAGTGACAAACCCATTTTCAGTACATATTGAAACTCATTGCATCAGAAAAAAATAAAATAAAATTCACCATCACTAACTAATTGTTTTTGCCTTTCAGGTCCGTCTCTGGTAGGTGTGGTGAGAAAAGACTGGGCATCTCAAACTAGTATCGCCCTCTCCTGGCAGGAAACTGAGCAGCCGCATGCAGCCATCCTGGACTACGAGATCAAGTATTATGAAAAGGTTGCTCACCAGCTTCGTTTTTAAATCATTAAAAGCTGCTCAGCGGTGGCATGAATGCATTCACGCATCAATTATACCTTTACTCAGATGTGTCTTTATTGTCTTTATTTATCATAATTTTGAGTAGTCAAAAAACAGCTTTAAAGATGCCTTAAAATAAAAATAAAAGCATCAGTTACATAAGGAACAGTATGCTAAATAAAGAATCTTGTTTTCTTTCTACCTTTATATTTATAGGAACAGGAACAGTTAAGTTACTCCTCTACACGTACGAAGTCTCCGAGCGTGATAGTGACTGGACTAAAACCCTCCACGGTTTACGCTTTCCATGTGCGCGCTCGTACCCTCGCCGGCTACAGCAGTTACAGCCCCAAGTTTGAATTCGCCACAGGAGATGAGAGTAAGAGTTTCTCTACAGATGCCTCATTTCAATACCTATTAGCCTAAAACACTGTAGTTATGCCCAATTTTCTGAGATGGTTGTCACACCGTGTCAGCGACGTGAGAAGAGTTTTAAACAAATGTCAGAAGGGAACATTATATGTTTATTGTGAATGACTTCAACTGCTGTATGATTTCAGTTCTGTTTTTTTGCTTATCTTAGTGCAGCATGTGTATTTAAAGACTCACCAACCATTCTCCTGGCGTTAAATCTATTTCTGAGGTCTGATGGAAGCCCCTCTGACAGACCGAACGTAAACTTGAAAGTGACTTCATTGTTTTGTGTTTCTTTCTCTTTCTTTCTCGCTCTCTTGCTCTTTCACACACACACACACACACACACACACACACACACACACACACACACTCTTTCACTATGTCAGACTCTGAGGAGGCAGCTGATCAGGGCCAGGTGTTGGTGATTGTTACAGCCACAGTGGGGGGCTTCTCTCTCCTCATCATTCTCACCCTCTTCCTTCTCATCACTGGCAGGTAATGAGGGAGCAAATAATGAAGGGGCAGGTAAATATGCTCCAGGATAGATGAACAGATGTTGTGTTTATATGCATTTGCTATCTGTCTGTCTGTCTGTCTGTCTGTCTAGACATAGCATTAAATAAAATTATACTACTACTACTCTATCTGTCTGTCTGTCTGTCTGTCTGTCTATCTATCTGTCTATCTATCTATCTGTCTATCTATCTATCTGTCTATCTATCTATCTATCCATCTATCCATCTCTGTCTGTCTGTCTGTCTTTTAGCCTATCTATCTATCTATCTATCTATCTATCTATCTATCTATCTATCTATCTATCTATCTATCTATCTATCTATCTATCTATCTATCTATCTATCTATCTATCCATCTATCCATCTCTGTCTGTCTGTCTGTCTTTTAGCCTATCTATCTGTCTATCTATCTATCTGTCTATCTATCTATCTGTCTATCTATCTATCTATCCATCTATCCATCTCTGTCTGTCTGTCTGTCTTTTAGCCTATCTATCTATCTATCTATCTATCTATCTATCTATCTATCTATCTATCTATCTATCTATCTATCTATCTATCTATCTATCTATCTATCTATCTATCTATCCATCTATCCATCTCTGTCTGTCTGTCTGTCTTTTAGCCTATCTATCTATCTATCAATCTATCTATCTATCTATCTCTGTCTGTCTGTCTTTTAGCCTATCTATCTATCTATCTATCTATCTATCTATCTATCTATCTATCCATCTATCCATCTATCCATCTCTGTCTGTCTGTCTGTCTTTTAGCCTATCTATCTATCTATCTATCCATCTATCCATCTCTGTCTGTCTGTCTGTCTTTTAGCCTATCTATCTATCTATCAATCTATCTATCAATCTATCTATCTATCTCTGTCTGTCTGTCTTTTAGCCTATCTATCTATCTATCTATCTATCTATCTATCTATCTATCTATCTATCTATCTATCTATCTATCTATCTATCTATCTATCTTTCTTTCTTTCTTTTAGCCTATCTATCTGTCTGTCTTTTAGTCTGTATGTCTATCTGTCTGTCTGTGAATGTCATGGATATGTATTTTCTTTCATTCATTCATTTACCCTTAATTTAGCTCCTTGCTTATCCAGCCATCTTCTAATAGGCCTGTTGGCCACGGAGCACCTTCCTATTTTCCGATTGGCTGAGCCATGTCGCTGCCTAATTAGTCGGAATGCTGCAGCCTCCCGGCAGCGGCCGTGTCTGCTGCCATGAAATGGCCTGCTGTGAGACTGACAGCAAGCTTAAACATGCCACACAGTCCTGTGATTCGCAGTATCAGCATGTGCAGCGCGCTGTGTGAAACCTCACTCAGCCGGCCCCTGTGCCATCACATCCTCGCACAGCTGCAGGGGCTGATGGCTCCGCGTTCAGCTGCTTGTGCAGGTTTGCAGGGAGGCTGTTGTGAGCAGCTCTCAAATAAATCAAGAGCTCTTGATGACGGACAGAATCAGTGTCTTCATTTGTCGAAAAAATAAATTAATTTACAATTGAACACTCTTGAGATGTTCTCCCTGGAGGAGCATTATTTTAATTTCAACATTTGAGGAGCTGTTCAGCCATATGTCTAGAGTCTTTCTGGTTACCGATTATGATTCAGCACCATGGACAGGGACACTGGCTTCAGAACCATGGACAGCGCTGAAGTCTCTAATTTTGTTACGTAACGTACATCAAAAACCATTGATAAGTTACATTTCTTTTTATTTGAACAGGTGTCAGTGGTACATAAAATCCAAGATAAAATCAGAAGACAAAAAAAGAACACAGTATCAAAATGGGCATGGTATGAGATCTTAATTACACACTCACTCACATACTGTATATTCATATTTTAAATGTATTCAGGAAAAAAATATATTTTTATGATTTCAACCTTTGACATGTTTTTATAGTGCCATTCCCAGGATTAAAGACTTACATTGACCCGGACACTTACGAGGACCCCTCACAGGCCGTTCATGAGTTTGCCAAGGAAATCGATCCATCTCGTATCCGAATCGAAAGAGTCATCGGAGCAGGTCAGATTGCTTTTTATAGCTCACTTTTTATAGCTCAGTCTGATAATCAGTTGCCCATAATCTACCCCTGCTATTTCTGCAGCAAGATATAAAATGAAAGTGTGTCATGAGTTAAAAATAAATTGTTTAGAAGATAAAGTTCTTCAAAAACGTTAAAAAAAGCTGCTTCAGATTTCTTAATTTACCTTTCTGTACTTTAGTCTCTAGATCTAGGCTCTGGTTTCTCTGATGTGTCTAATTAAAATATATTTCAGATCATTTTCTCAGTTTGGCTCTTAAATGCCTCTCTGAAAAATCACTTTGTTATTCGCAGAAGACAAAATGATTAGAATCTAATCTTCAGTGAAATAAGTAGGAAATAATTCAATGTGAAATAATTGCCACAAAGAGACTTGTGAATTTGTGTCTTTGATATAGTTTGACTGCCACCTAGTGTGTAGTATATACAAATGTAAACAGTAACCCTAAATGTTATGACAGTGAATATGGACTTGAGTGTATTCTGCAGGCGAGTTTGGGGAGGTGTGCAGTGGCCGGCTCCGTATTCCAGGAAAAAAGGAAATTCCTGTGGCTATAAAGACTCTGAAGGGGGGATACACTGAGCGTCAGAGACGGGATTTCCTGCGAGAGGCGAGCATCATGGGGCAGTTTGATAATCCTAACATCATCAGACTGGAGGGTGTGGTTACAAAGAGTAAGAAACTTTTTGCATTATTTTGCCTTCTGAAGATTCAAACAGCTGTTTAATATATATCCATAATACCATTCAAATGTCTGATCTTGAATTTTTAGCGGCCATTACTCCAGACTTCAGTGTCTATTGATCCTTCTGAAATCATATGTTCATTTGCTGCAATTTTAAAAGAATCAATTTTAAAACAGTTTAATATTTTTATGGAATCCATAATACTTGTTTTCTTTCAAGATCATTTGATGAATAGAAAGTTCAAAAGTACAGCATTTATTTGAAAAAAAAGTATTTTTGTAACAAATGTCATTACTATTACTTTTGAAAAATTTAATGGATTCTTTCTGAATAAAAGAAAAAAAGCTTTACTTAACCCAACATTTGAACATTAATGTGATACCCTTCAGTAATGCGTTTAACACAACTCCAGCAAAGACACTATGTCTGAATAGCATGGCAGGGCATAAACAAATAAATGCATAAATAAAACAGATGAGGAAATCATGAAGTATTGATATTGATCATTGAGGATGTGAATTGTCTGAATGAAACTGATTACAGAATAACTTGGATCATCATCAGTCAAAAGCTGTTTTCTCGCTGCAAAAAACAAATGCGTTTTTCTGCCAAGTTTGATACACTCACAGCTTCGGTCTGACATGTAGACAATCACTGATTTCACGCTTCAAATCAAACTACCTGCAACCTCCAGAAAAAAGGAAGAAACAAAAAAACTCTGTGTATGATTCTAGTGTTGTGTCATGTCTTTCATCTATTTGGAACTGCCATGCTACTAGAGATTAACTAAGGCCGTTTGGAGTAGTTAATTAAAATGATTGAGTTATACTGCAGATGTTAATGTAGAAGCATTATACACTAATTTCATTGAAACTAAGCACTATTGATGAAGGCAAAAGTGTGAACTTTTGGGTCTGACTTTAAGTCTCACAAAAACACAGTTGAGTAATGTAGCAATTTCTGTCCCATTTCTCTCTGTTTCTTTCTGTATAACCTAGTCCATTACTTACAGGTGTCCTGTTTTCCTCTTTGTAGGTCGGCCTGTGATGATAGTGGTGGAATACATGGAGAATGGCTCCTTGGACTCTTTTCTGAGGGTACAAGAACTCAATTCATTAATATGGCACACCACACCTGACATTGCTCATAAACAGGATCTATCTAGAGAGAGCATTTTCTAATTTGCCAACAGATCGATAGTTGATATGAAATGCTTTTAAAGAGTTGACATGTCCTGCGGTGTGACAGTCTAAAACAGTGGTTCTCAACTAGGGGGCTGGGGTCCATTTGGGGTCTGCAGCAAACAAAACAAGCAATAAAATAATCTAAAATGACTAAAAATCAAGATATTTCGGTAATACTATATTATAGGGACCAATTCTATTACCTAGTTGCTTATTAGTTCATTTATTCATTCGTTCATTCTTGGTTATCAGTTCTCAACTGATACTGAATTTCATTCCTCAGTTTAAAGCAAAGCTATAATGTTATTAAAAAGAAAAAGAAAAAAAGAAACATTCTTAGCATCTACTGTAATGTATTCATTAACTACTATCCAAACTAGAGGGTGACACGGGAGTGGATTTTCAAACCTCTCCCGTCCCACTCCAACAAAAAAAAATCTCGTCCTGTCCCAATCCCGCGAAAAAACTATGGGAAAATCCCATCCCGTTCCAGTCCCGGAAGAATGACTCCCATTCCCTCCCACTCCCGTGTTGTTGTTGATGTTTTTTTTGGTACCTTAGTTGAATAAAACTCCAAAATGTAGTTTTTTTGTTATTATATTGAACTGAAAGCTAGCTTAAACAATGCACAGTGTGCATTGCACACACATTAAATTTCATGTAAATCATCCATGCTAACACACACGTTTTCTATTAGAATTTTTATTTTTTTATTTTTCATTTGAAAGTAAACATTTCACTTTCTATAGATATATTTTTCATAGACGGAGTTTCGAAGTTTCTTGCTCAAGTCCACAGAGACCTAGACGCAGAAAGCGCATCCTGTTTGCTTTAATGACTTTACAGAAGTGCATCGTTGTTATTCTGAGTGCACACAAATAAACATAGAGCCTTTACAGATTCGAAAGATGTATTAGGCTACTTTTATCTGTATGACCAAAAATTACGGAGATTTTAAGAGCAAGTGAGCGCACCGGCGCCTGTCCTGCAGCGAGCGCGCTATTCAGCTTCCACTCTCCACACAAACACTTCAATAGCGCACATTTCTCTAGGTTAATATCATATTGAGCAGCCATGTAAAGTTGCTACTACATACATCTTTCGGATGAAATAGCCATATTTGAGGTCGATGAATGATAGGTGAGCGTTTGGATGTCCTGCCCGAGTATTACCACATACAGTAGACCAGCCGTTAACAATCTGTCCGTCACAGACTGCGTCATTCACTTAAGCAGCCACACCAAAGCAAACAGGAGGAGAGCATAAAGAGACGGGGCAACTAGAATTGAGTTCAGAATTAAAATATACAGTTTATAGTTTATTTATATAAAAGGTATATTTGTGTATAAAGTTGAGTATCATTACTATTCCCGATCCCGCCCACTCCCGATGACATTTTTTCTTGTGCCGTCCCAATCACGTGATTCATAGCGATTTTGTTTCCCATCATGTGGGATTCCCGAAAAAATGTCAGCCTCTAATCCAAACACAAGCTTTAAAGGGATAGTTCACCTAAAAATGAAAATTATGTCATTAATTACTCACCCTCATGTTGTTCCAAACCCGTAAGACCTTCGTTCATCATCAGAACACAAATTAAGATATTTTTGATTAAATTGAGAGCTTTATAACGCTGCATAGACAACAACACAACTGACACGTGCAAGACCCAGAAAGGTAGTAACGACATTGTTAAAATAGTCCATGTGACATCAGTGTTCAACCTTAGTGTTGTGAAGCAAGAGAATACTTTGTGTGTGCAAAGAAAACAAAAAATAACAACTTTATTCAGCCATTTCTGCTGTCAGATCTGGTTTAAAGGTGAAGATATTTATTGTTCATTGTGATAAACCTCTCTATTTCTTTTCTTGCCTGTCCTCCTCTTCTCTTCTCTCTTCTTTTGTAGAAGCATGACGGACACTTCACCGTGATCCAGCTGGTTGGTATGCTGCGTGGCATTGCCTCAGGTATGATGTACCTGTCCGACATCGGCTATGTCCACCGGGACCTGGCAGCTCGAAATATTCTAGTGGATGACAACCTGGTGTGTAAGGTGTCGGACTTCGGTCTGTCCAGGGTGCTGGAGGACGACCCGGAGGCAGCTTACACCACCACAGTAAGCCACATACACCCGCTTCAATATTGGTTCATTTAAATTCAGGGCCCTTCAGAGTTAATAACAATCTGTGCTCCTTAGACAGCCCAAGCTGATCCAGAATCTCTCAGCCCAAGCTGATCCAGAAGGAGTTTAGCACTACTCTGCTCATCGTGTGTTAGTGAATGGGATTGAATTTATCTAAGCAGTATAACATGAGATTAAGGGCTTACTCTGAGGAGTGAATGAGTAATTAGATTTATAATAAGATGCTAAATGTGTCTGAACACATCTGAACTTTTTGATACGGGGATCTGAGTGTGTCATTTTATACACGTATATTCCAAGAAAAGCTCAATTATGACTCATCATTACATAACAAGCAATCTCTTTTGATTGTATAGGAAACACAAAGTGATGCTACTTGCTATTATAATAAATAGAAAAGATTTTGTTTTGTCAGGGGGGTAAAATCCCCATCCGCTGGACAGCTCCAGAGGCTATTGCCTACAGAAAGTTTTCCTCGGCCAGTGATGCTTGGAGCTACGGTATTGTCATGTGGGAAGTGATGTCATATGGAGAAAGGCCCTACTGGGAGATGTCCAACCAAGATGTGAGTCACTTGGTTTATTCTAATTCTACGAAATTCTGAACAATAGAGTTTTCTAAGGCATTTTTTTCTGGCCAAAATGTATTCCAGATTTTTTGCCAAAATATATGTCGTAAACAGCATTCAATATTTTTCAATTTCAGTTTCGTGTAAACCTTCAAATGTTTTATTACAAATATTATATATATATATATATATATAGAGAGAGAGAGAGAGAGAGAGTATGTGTGTGTGTGTGTGTGTGTGTGTGTGTGTGTGTGTGTGTGTGTGTGTGTGTGT
The DNA here is from genome assembly GCA_036784905.1 of Acrossocheilus fasciatus. Taxonomy (NCBI): domain Eukaryota; kingdom Metazoa; phylum Chordata; class Actinopteri; order Cypriniformes; family Cyprinidae; genus Acrossocheilus; species Acrossocheilus fasciatus. The sequence continues at coordinate 24,249,982 of CM071938.1, forward strand.
ATATATTATATATATATATATATACATATATGTGTGTGTGTGTGTGTATGTATACTGTATATAAAACATGTAATTATTTTATTTTGATGATAACGCTATTACTTGTTGAATTTCTCAGAATTTGTAATTTGGTAAATTACTATGGAAGCTTGTTTCTGCTACAGAACTTCAAAAGTAAATTAATTAATTAACTAATTTAGATAGATAGATAGATAGATAGATAGATAGATAGATAGATAGATAGATAGATAGATAGATAGATAGATAGATAGATAGATAGATAGATAGATAGATAGATAGATTTTAAAAAGATAATTTACATCTCATCACTGTCAATCATAGCAATGACTCGCCGCATAATTTAACGGATTCACTCGTGTAAATTTAACATTCGCTTTTGTCATTCCTGAAACAGTATATGTGGAGATTTGGTTCTCTAAGACAAATAAAACTTTTCTTCAAACTGTGAATGGATTATGTAGAGAAACCGAGCAAAGGACGCTCCCCTTTCGGCACAGTACAGTTGACCGGAAATGACTGAGTTGGCTTATCTAAAACCAGGAAGTAATCGTGCATATGGTCAATTTTGAGAAAAAAGTCATAATTGTGAGATAAAAATGTAAATTTATTTTATTATTTCATTTTATTTTTTTATCCCATGACAGAAACAAGCTTCCATAAATTGCACCTTTAATTCCAATGTAAAATCAACTTCCTTAGCATGTGGCCTAATTTAATTCATACACATATGTTTTGTTAAATCATAACATGTGGAACTCCTTGTTATAATAGTTTCCTTGTCATTCCTTTAGCTTATTAATTACTGCTTTGGCTGATTTTTTTTTTTTTATTGACTGAAGTGTTTCATTAGCATTGGCTAAATAATTGCATACCAGTGATGGCATCTCTAAAATTGTATTTGCAAACATGGTCTTGAAGAATTTGTATCCCAATAGAGTTCCGTGTGTCTTCCTGCAGGTAATTCTGTCCATAGAGGAGGGCTACAGGCTGCCTGCGCCAATGGGTTGCCCCGTGGCCCTGCACCAGCTCATGCTTCTCTGCTGGCAGAAGGAACGCAGTCGGCGGCCACTGTTTAATGATGTTGTCAGCTTCCTAGACAAGCTGATCCGCAATCCCAGCAGCCTGCTCACACTGGTGGAAGATGTAAATAGGTAGAATGATCACAAAAACATTTCAAAATCAACATTTTAATTGCTTACTTAATTGCTTACTTGAATCAAAATGAGTGCCAGTGTTGAAATGATCATTTTAAACTGAAATTGTTAGTGTTTACTGTGATTACACTAAACTGTTGTGGGAAACGTGAGCCAAACTGTATTGTTTCACATACAGTATGTGTTGTGTGTCGAAACAGCTTCCCAGAATCCCCCGAGGATATGCCAGACTACCCTCTCTTCATATCTATCGGTGATTGGTTGGATTCTATCAAAATGAGTCAGTACAAGAACAACTTCATAGCAGCAGGATACACAACCCTGGATTCCATATCCACCATGAGTATTGAGTACGTGGAGTCAAAGCTACTGCGTGGAGTCCTGCTCATTGCTTTTTTTTTTACACTCCATTTAGGTTCCAGGTGTTGTTTTGCATGATCACTCTCTTTAGTGGGTTTAGTTCAGTTTAGTTGGCTTGCTTTAAAAGACTATTCTGATATATGCTAATTTGCAATTATTGTCATCTAGCAAAGCAAACAAATGCTACATTTGAGTAGAATACACCACGGCAAAAGGCATTTTTATCTTAAGAAAAAAAAAGTGCTATTCACTACAACCATTGTGTATGATTGCAGAAAAAAAATATAAATGTTATTTTTTTTTTTAACATAGATACATTTCGTAGGTAAATACATCATAAAGTTTATTTTAATTAATAAAATAATTTATTTTTGTTTAATAAATATACTGTCATAAAAAAACAATATGGTAATACTTTATTTTAAGGTCCAATTTTCTCTAATAACTAGTTGCTTATTACCATGCATATTACAAGCATATTGGCTGTTTATTTATAAAGCACATATTAATAATTAAGCACCTTATTCTGCATGACCATGTTCTAGATCCTTTAACCCGACCCAATACCTTAACTTAACACTTAGTTTATTGAGGGAAAAAAACATAATTAATGGTGAATATGTGTTCCCTATTCTAAAGTGTTACCAAAAATATACAAAAAGAAAAGATTCTGAAACCATTTTACACAGTTTTAAGGGCATCCCAAAATAATCCAACATGGCTTTATAGAATAAATATATATATTTTACTATATCATATATTTGGTGATTGTTTGGATGTTATGTCAAAGGTGTACACCCAACCTAATAAATTATATTGACCATCCATGACATGTCAACAAATGGAAAATTCAGCCAGCTATTATTATCATGTCAGTTATTGTGCTTTTGGCCTCAACAGTATGGGAGCTTTTTACCCCAAATACCATATTTTTGCATAATTCTTCAGTGTTGATCAAATTACCCTGAACAAAACTGAAATTATCAAGATTTTGTCTCAAAATATATTCTGTAATTTTATAATTTCTCATTTGCTACTATTACGTCCGCTAGGGGTAAGACGCAATAAATAAATGAAAAGGAACAAAAGACTTCCGGCAGGCCGTCAGACCAAAAAGAACCCAAACAAATCACAATAAATAAGGTAAATTTATTGTAAGTTACAAAGGGGAAAACCACCAATAATTAGTAGCCCTCCTTAAGGGACCCACGGTCCAACCAAAAATAACATTTAAGCAATACAGTATCTAAGAAAATAAATAAAGAGAGAAAACAAGAATGGATCAAAATGGTATTTTTCGTCAGAGAGACCCAAGGCCAAAATAACAAACAAAAAACAATCTAATAAAATAAAACAACAATATAAATAACCTACCAATCAACCTAACCTAACTCCTCTTAACATAAACATCATGAAAAGGAGGTCTAAACAAAAAGGCAGGTCTCTCCTACATTTCTACCATATTCCAAACTAAACCAATGATCAAATGAAACACTCAGCAAAACACATTTTGGTCTGGCGGCTGACAGGAAGCCTGGAGCAGTGCGACTGGCCCGAAGTCACACCGAACACCTTCTGATGAACGGAAGAGGCGTTTTAAAGGAAACCGGCAGCTGATCACCCAATTACCACTGATAGGCGGCAAAACTCAGCCAATCAGCAGCGATCTGAAACTCAAAAAGAAAACATCCAGCAGAATACAAATATTATAGAAAGAAACAAACATCATAACGTAACAGCTACATAAATCTATAACATTTGGAGAAAAAAAAGAAAGAAATCTTTATTAAAAAAAACATGTTTCTGCCACTAAATAGAAAATATAAAAAAGGCAAATGCAACTTTTTATCTCACAATCCTTGCATCCTGTAATGTAAAAAAAAGTCGGAATTGTGAGATAAAAAGTCACAAATACTTCATTTATTAATTCATTCATTCATTCATTCAGTGGTGTAAACAAGCTTCCATAAATATTAGATCAAATTAGAACAGAACTAGAGCAGCCCGTAATTGTGTTGAGTATCAGCCAAATTTCCACCTGCATATTAGACATTTACAAAAGTGCTGTGGTGAGTTTTTGTGCCATCTGGTGGTTAAGAGGAGAATAACATAAAATATGCCTTTTACCCTTCACTGTTAGACATTTCAAAGGGTTTTACAGTAAAAGTTACTGTAATTAAGATTTACAGTAGCAAACTGCATTTGATTTACAGTTGCAAACTGTACTGTTTTACAGTAAATTACTGTTAAAAAAAATCCAATTAATCAGTATACTACTGTAATTCATTCATTTTAATATAGATTTTATTATTTTTATATAGAATTCATTTTATTATTACTCTACATACTACTGGCATTCAATTAAAACGGACACAATAATTCTTTATTTAAAACATTGCATGTATAACACTTAAAAATACAGTCTTCCAATGCTGGAACAGTGCATCTTCACCATTTCTCCTGTCTTAGGACGTTTTGCAGTGCATTATGTTGTATCCTCTGGACTTATCCTCACAAAGAATCTTTAGGCAACAGAAACATAATGGGGGAAAAGACAAACAGCCGCAAAACCCAGGTGCTTCTCCAAAACGTGGCCACCATCTTTGCTCTCCATCCACTTTGTTAGTGACAGAAATGTCTTCTCTGAAAAAAAAGTAGAAATGGCACACTTTTAAAAGGCAAACTCCATATAGAATACACAAACCATAGTTGGCCAACATTAACTACTAACACCTGAACAAAATTTCACATTTGTTAACCTAATGTTAATATAAGATAAGCGTTGCTCGTTAAAAATAATTTTAATTCGGTAACTTAATTCAATAAGCTGACAAAAGTCATTTGAAACGACAGCGCAGTTTATCAGAGTAAGTTTGTTTCCGCTATGTTGACGAGTAAATGTTACTAATGTTATTTAAACTGGTGTGCAAAAATCTGACACAAACACACAGACAAACGTACATATATTTTTACCTTGCTTGCTGGTCTTATTAACTCGTAAGGTGCATCGAAACACAGCACAGATGTTCTCTGCAGAAATTACAGAAATGTCTAACAGTGTTGTACATCTTTAGTCCCATAAAAATGTGGGTTTTTCGAGCAGTAAATTAGTTTTATCCAATAAATCACATTTTACTCATCATGAAATTGCCAATGAATTGCCTCAGTTTCAGAAGTCTCGTCCTGTTGTTTTCTCAACAGTGATGTGAGAAGAATCGGAGTGTCTCTGATTGGCCACCAGAGGAGGATAGTGAGCAGCATACAAGCACTACGACTGCAGTTCCTCCACGTTCAACAGAGTGGCTTCCATGTATGAAAATCCACATATACACATACACATACTCTCATACAAGCGCTTCTCCCAGCACACACACACACACACACACACACACACCCTTCAGGTCTGGACTGTCTGTCTGTCATCATGAGACATGCTCCACAGCCTCTGTTTCTATCATAATCCAGCTATCTCAAAGACCATGAAGAAACATGCTTAATGTCATGAATTTTTTGTCTTCTTGATGAACTGTGTGTAACAGGAAAATTGGACCATTTACCCGGAGGAACCACAGTAAACAATGAAACAATGGCACCATTCTGTTGTTACGAAGATGTCATCTGTCAATCATCCTGCAAGTTCTGTGATTGACTGGACTCCAAACCTGAGAACTTTGAATAGCATATTTGCTATTTTAATGTATTAAATTATGTGTCTTAAGAGATTTTCCTGGTTTATTCATCATGCCTCTGAAATGAGAGACTACGGATCTGTTGAATGTCTTCAGCTTTAAATGGCTATTATACATTGTTTATCACATCTGATATTTATCCTGATATTTATATGTACGTGTGACTTTGTTTCATTTTTGGTTGCCTTTTGTTTAGTTCCTTTTCTAAGCAATATGTGCAGTCTTTAGAAAACCAAGAAAAGAGCCAAGGTAGGCAGTGGAGAGCTTTATCTTGCTCTGTTGAAAAAAAAAAAATGCCACACAAAACCATTGACTTCCTCAGGCTGTCAGCGAGATGGTAAAAGTCTGACCTTTCAGAAGACTGTAAGCCATTTTCTTACTCCTGTGCACCACGGTCAAATTGAACAAACTTAGACAAATCCATTCAGACTGAGATTTGAGAACTGCACACATTTGTTCAGTCTACTATGGTGTACAGATTCTATAGACACCTCTGATATTTTATCAGTTTGCCTTGCGACTATGAAACTATTGTCATATAGTCAGTGGAGAATCATTGAGGTGACAGGTTGCAGTAAAATGTTCTCCTATAGAGGACATGACAATATAGCACTCTGCATGTTGGCAAGTATTTTTCCCAACACAGCAGGCCTACATACACGCATAACTTCAGTGGCAACATACGCATTTGCAGTCTCTTTCGCTTCCACCAGACATACAAACGCACAATACTGTACCATGTGCATTAGCTGATATAGGCCCCCATCCTTCGACTGGCTCTTTGTACCTGAACACATGTTCAGGACACTGAGACCATCTGACAAACTTCAAGTTGCAATGTGCAAACGTCAAAAGTGCAAGAGAACCGAGTGCTTACTTCAAGCAGGGCAAGGGCAAACTCTGGGCAATCAGGTCATAATGTATTGTTCATAGTAAACTAATTGTACATTATTTTTTATAATTTATAAAGAGTACAGAGAGATAAAGGTGATATAGGTTGAATGTTTGTAAAAATAAATGATAACAGATATTTCTTGTGTTTTTTGGGGTTTTTTTTTTTTTTTTTTGTGAGTCCATCACAATCAAAAAATTATGCGGTTTTGCTTTCAAATATATTACAAAATGAAATCATGAAGAAGCTACATGAAATTTAGCTGTAAAAGTCATTGCACACTGAGTACGAAATTGTCGTCCGTCATAAAAAAATTCGGATCAGGTTCGATTTTCTGCGTTTTCGCATCTGTAGCATGCATTTGATAGGAAAGGATGAGGAATACGGAAAAATGCACGTGAAAATTTCGGACTCAGTGTGCAATAAGCTTAACAGTATTTGCAGGTCATAAGGGAATAGTTCGCCCAAAAATGAAAATTTGCTAAAAATGTCACCCTCACCCTCAAGCAATCCAAGATTTAAATGAGTTTGTTTCTTCATCAGAACAGATTTGGAGAAATTTAGCATTACATCACTTGCTCACCATTGGATCCTCTGCAGTGAATGGGTGCCGTCAGAATGAAAGCTGATAAAAACATCACAACAATCCACAAGTTGTAAGTTTGTAATAAACAAGTCCATCATGATGGGTTTTTTTTTTTACTTTAAACTGTTGCTTCTAGCTAAAATCTTGAGTCATCTATCCATATTATTGCTTTTTCCAGTGAAGAGGTTGTTTTGTCTGAATCAGGAGAGAGAGACATGCACAGATCAAGCACCGATTACGAGCAAAAACAGTCCAAAAAGTGGATTTTGATGTGTACATACAATGAATTGAGATTTGATTAGTCATCATAAAATGCAATCAATTTGATTAAAAATGTTAACTATTGCTTTAATTGCAGACCTTACTGACTTCAACAGTTGAATGTGTAATGAAACCCAGTCATCTATTTCCCCTAATGTCTAGGCATAATGAAAAATGGACCCCAAACAGCGAGTTCACTAGGGTTATTTTTCAAAAATAGGTTATTCTGGTTAGTTATTCTCTCTCCACTCCTGTCAGGCTGTTACAAAATAGTGATTATCATGAATAAAATGCTTAGCTTGAAATACTATTTTCAAGCCATTAATATGTTTATTAAAATAATAATAATAATATAGCAGCTTAAACAGTATGGTGTAAAGAATGCCATGGTAATGGGTTGTGACACAGAGACCAATGAAAACTTGTTGTACAACAAGCGTTGCTTCAGTTATAATTCTTTCTGGTCCCATTTATTAATATAATGTGATTTAATTTCATTTTAAAAACTTGACATTTTAATAAAACGGGTTTCTTCAGCCAAACTATTGGCACTTTTGGACCTGTAAACTTTTATAATCATCTTAATAATTTAATTTGTGGATATACAGATTTGGATATCACAGAAAAATTGTAATTTTCTTTTAATTTGCTAGGCTCATTGTTTTGCAAAGGCTAACTTCACAGCTCTTATTTTCTGAATCTTAAACACACACAATTAATTTTTTTTTTTTTTTTTTTACTTAAACATGCTTTTCACTGACACTGCCAGACGTAGGGAAATAAGGCATTTTTACACTGAATTTGTGAACGTTTAGATTAATGCTAATTTAAATTATAATAATCCATAACATCAGAGTTTTATAGTTTTAGATTGAATGTCTGAGCATTGGACAAAGGTGAAACAAAATTACAAAGGCATTCTCAAGGGGCTATTCTGTAATTAAAAGGAAAAAAAGCATGTCCTGTGATATAATGCCAAAAGGTGAATACATTTTTTAAAATTGCGTTTAAAAAAATTCGCATGTTTCAGAAATCATGACACTAACTAACGTACGATTTCTGGAAATCATTTTTATTTTTTTACACAAAGCTACAGTTCTGACATCGTCCATGTGACGGCGCTCTGAAGTGAACATGTGAGTCGTCATCTGTCTCCTAGCAACAGTGTGTGTGTGTGTGTGCGGGAGAGTTTTCCAGGGTTTCCAGGACGCCAGAGAAGTGTGTTTGCTTCTCTCCATCTGCACTGGACGTATATGAATGGAACTTATGCACGCGAAATCACATTTAAACAAAACATAGACAGCATACAACTTGAGCAGAACCGGAGCAGAAAAGTAAGAAAGATTTTCCATGTAGCTTACAGTAAACTGAAAGAGCAGGTTAGCCAACCAGCTAGCCGCCATCTGCAACAAATATGGAAACAATAACTTTAACCTTAGCTTTGCAGAAAATGTCAGCCGTATGGATGTTGATTTATTTGAGTGTTTAACAGAACAAACGGCAGAAACGGAAGTGTCTGGATTATTTTAGCAGTCTCGTTTATATGTGAAGCGCTAGCCCGTGTGCTAATGAGCTCAGAGGATTACAAGCTGTTCTCGTAGATTACGCTTTTACGGTAGTCCGTTCATGTGCTTCTGACCTACGACACTTTAACACGTTATAATGCCGCTATCTCTGCTGTCATTGGATTAATTGATGATAGATGGATGGATGGATGTGTAAAGCTATGTTATGAGACTGAAATATGCGTTTCATATGGGCTACTACTGTAGTCCGATACACAACAGGTGGTGGGTGTTTTCTTGAGACCCAAGATACGGGCATCATGCACATACTGCTGCGAGTTTACAGATTCACGTAATTAGGTTCATGTACTACAGTCTTTAGTGCAGGTTGCAAGATGTGTGTCTGCTCGCAGCTCAAGTTAATTCACTCAAATCGGATTAAAAAAAAAAAAAAGAAGAAGAGAACAAGCTCATTTTCTTATCAGACCAGCTGCTGATAGACAACGATGCCCCGTCTCCATCAAATACTAAAAGGTCTTTGATGCGATCTCTTTCCAGAAGCGTCCCATCCAAATAGGCAAATGGGGCTTTTTGATAAGCTTGCAGGGTGGCTGGGCCTGAAGAAGAAGGAAGTGAACGTGCTGTGTTTAGGTCTGGACAACAGTGGAAAAACTACCATCATCAACCAGCTAAAGCCGTCCAATGTATGTCTCACTCCTGTCTATGAACTCGAATATAAAATAGTTTGTTTTTGTGTATTCATTTGATTTCTGTGTTGTATGTGAGCTCACAATTGTGATATTGTCTTTTTTTACTTGCAGGCTCAGGCTCAAGACATTGTCCCAACTATAGGTTTCAGCATAGAAAAGTTTAAGACCTCAAGGTGAATATTTGAAAGTGTTAACTATAGATAATGCCGTTCAATTCTTAGTTTCTGAAAACCATTTGTCCCTTCTCAAAATCTTACTAACACAATATCCCTGTTATCCACAAAGTCTTTCTTTCACAGTGTTCGACATGTCAGGGCAGGGCAGATACAGAAATCTGTGGGAGCACTATTACAAGTGAGTTTCTCTGATATAGGCTTATCTGAGTATGTTTACTGAGCTAATGGAGTGCCATCGCCTACTTTAGAATCGATCTGTGTTTTTTGTGTTTATCCTTGTTATGTTGTTTTCAGAGAGGGTCAGGCCATCATATTTGTGATTGACAGTGGCGATAAACTAAGAATGGTGGTGGCAAAAGAAGAATTGGATACACTTTTGAATCACCCTGGTACATTTTTCAGTAATCTCTGTTTTAGTCATCATTTTCAGTTAGATCTGAATTGAAGCAATAGTTCACCCAAAAATGAAAATTTGCTGAAAATGTACTTATCCACAGGGCTTCCAAGATGTTGACGAGTTTGTTCTTTCATGGGAACAGATTTGGAGAAATTTAGCATTGTATCTCTTTCTTACCACTGGTAGCAGTGAATGGGTGCCGTCAGAATGAGAGTCCAAACAGCTGATAAACACATCACAATAATCCACATGACTCCAGTTTATCAGTTAATATGTTGTGAAGCAGAAAGCTGCATGGTAGTAAGAAACATACTCATCTACATCTTGGATGGCCTGAGGAGGAGTACATTTTCAGTAAATCTTCATTTTTGGGTGAATTTCTTTTAAAAGCACCCTAATGCTCATACATGTTTTTTTCTGGACATGCTTAGATATTAAACACAGAAGGATACCTATACTCTTCTTTGCCAACAAGATGGACCTCAGAGATGCACTGTCTGCAGTAAAGGTCTCCCAGCTCTTGTGTCTGGAAAGCATTAAGGACAAACCATGGCATATCTGGTAAGAAAACAAAATAATTATTTTTCGTTAGATTGTGGTCTGCTTGCATTGAAATAATTTGCATATTAAAAAAAAATGTAGAGCACTATTCTGACAAGGTTTGTTTTCTAAACACTGTTTAAGTTACAGTTATTAATTGCACATCTGCAATGCGTTTCATATACTGATTTGGTTGAGATTGGGATCTCAGAAATTATTATTGATTGGGAGTTGGAAGAGTCTATAGACCTTAGATTAGACGTCATGCTGAATTTAACAAGGATGAAAACTGTTATCTGTTAGGGACAAACTTGCAGTCTTTACAATGGCAAACACTAAAGATCCTAAATCTCACAATTTTCACAATTCACAAATTTCAAAACTGTTTTATTTTATTTTTGTCCACCGAAAGTTAAACGCACTGTACAATCCTTTGAATGCACTGTAGGCTGCTTCTATCCCTCACAGCCTCGTTTTCATTTTGGTTGGGAAAAAAAGGTAGCCTACTACCCTGAATTTTGGGGCCCTTTCACACCAAGCACGATAGCTATAAAGATAATGATAAAAATATAGTTCTAAAAATCGTTCTCAATATTAAAGAATAGCAGAGTCCACACCACAGCTATAACGATAAAGGCACAGAGAAACGACATCACTGGAATCACTTTCAGGACTTTTCTTTTCCAGCTGATGAACGATACAAACATTGACAGCCAATCAGAATCTATCCTGTTATAAGGAGCTCGAGAATTTAAAGCGGTAGACGGGCATGCGCTTAGAATAAACAGACGATATCGTTCGCTGGTGTGGACGCTAATATCGTTATCTTTATAGTTAGCGTTCTTGATGTGAACGGGGCTTAAAGGAACACTCCACTTTTTTTGGAAATAGGCTCATTCTCCAACTCCCCCAGAGTTAATAAGTTGAGTTTTACCGTTTTTGAATCCATTCAGCCGATCTCCGGGTCTGGCGATAGCACTTTTAGCATAGCTTAGCATAGATCATTGAATCCTATTAGACCAGTAGCATCGCGTTCAAAAATGACCAAAGAGTATGGAATTAGTTTTGTGCCAAATAAAATGAATGTAATTTTTAAAGAAACGTATGAAAATATCAAGTGAAACTGAATAAAATGTCTTTGAAACTAAAAAAATAAATAAATTACAGGCAAAATCTTTGACTTCGTTTTTAATACACTGCAGGTTTTGCAACTGTTTTCTCATCTTTCATTCGTTGATCTGTACTTACAAATGCACTTCCAGAGTTTTCATTAACGCTTCTAAAGTTTTCGTTTACGATTCTGAAGATTTCATTTACGCTTCTAAAGTTTTCGTTCGCCATTCTGGCACAAAGCTCTCGTGGGGGCGGGGTTAACAGCGGTGTGTTCTCATTGGCTGCTGAGTTTTTGATTGACAGCTTCTTGACCTGGAAGTGAAGGCGTCAGTAGTTGCGCCTGTGTGGATGTGAGCGTCTGTTAGCGGCTTCCTATTTCATTTTAATGATATACAGTTAGGAGTTTTGTTTTTGAATTCAGTCTGTATTTATCTGTTGCTACTACTCTGTCAACATAAGCTTTTAGGAGCACGAGAAAACGCGAGAGAAAAATGTCATATTGAGGTTTAATTATTAAAGTACTGTAATACTGGAAATATTGTATAATGTCCAGTGTTCTCTTATGATATTTGTTTATTGCTCTTGAGTCTTCTGCATTATAGGGTCTGATTAGGTTGAGCTGTTACATTTGAAATACAATACTATCCTGTGATTCAGACGTCAAGAAAGTCTTACTCCAACCAGGCAATCAAGCTCGTTTTATTACATATCCCACACAATGTTCTTGCTGCCAATTGTTTTCATCATGCTGATCATTTTGTTTAGTTATTTTATTTAGTTAACATCATCATCTAACATTTAAGATTGGAAATACATTTTTAACAATCATCAACTCAAGTGTGACTTTTATAAACCAGTTGAATGAATGTAAATGAAAATATGAATTAATTCAAATAAATTGACATTCTTTATTGTCACTATAGCATATACACAAGTATCAAAGTGAAAGTCTTGGATGCAATTATGTTGTGAGCAGGAAGACCAGAATCCACAAAACACTAACTGCATAGTATACATAATGCACAGTTTGTCATTATAATTTACATTACCACACAAAATGCACAAGAACATAACATACAGAACGTTTAAAATTCATATGTTTTAAACACTGCAATGATCCTTTCAACAGTTCCTGTTACAGTATAAGTTACATAACAGTGAATCAGTATGTAATGTACTGGAGTGCAATATCAGTCTTTACAGGGATAGTCCACGCCAAAAAAAGAAAATTCTTTCATTCACATAACACAAGTGAACTGTAACACTTGCATATTTAACAGTTGAGTGGAAGCGATTATTAATAGTCAAAAGTTTATATTATTAATGTTTTTCTTATCTGTTGTTTCACTTCAAAAGATACTGATTTAAAAACTAAGGTCAGATGGATTACGGTCACTGTCGCTGTGTGTGGTTTTTAAAGCATCTTTAGGACTCACAGAGATTAATTATTTGCCTAAAAATCTTAACTTGTGTTTACCTGTCCAGTGGGCATGAGGGTGAGTAAAATTAAAAAAAAAAAATTTTTTTTTTTATTTTTGAACTATCCCCTTAACAATCATATGTTGTGGGTATGCCAATCCAAGATCAGCATAGACTAGTAGGAATAAAGTGCAACCTCTTGTGTACTTGTGAACAGTGTTTGTTTTATCTAGAGCTCCAAAGAAGTACAAATATTTGCATGATATCAGGTGTCTGAAGATCAAGATCCCAGTCATTCAAAGGTGATGTGTCTGAACACAATAAGACTCTTGTCTGATGAGGGCAGTGGATCTCTGGTACTATCACTACATCCTCTGGGTCAGCATCAGAAGTTTATGGAAAAGTTGCTCCGCTCCCTGGAAACAGAGAAAGGACATGTATTATAGTCTAACAATGCAAACTGCTTTGAACTCCCATGGCACATTTCAAACTTAAAATATTTCAAACAAATAAATACACAATATAATTATTTAATATATATTAGTATTAACTTGGTACTAAAATACCTCAAAGTTATATACCATTAATCATCTGTAATACCGCTGTGTAACCATAAGATGGCTCTGTATATGCCTGTACAATCATAACTAGTTGCTGGAAACCCTGTTGTTTTCAGTCATAATTATTTGCATGTATTAGGTTTTGCATTTGGATATATATTTAGGCATTATTTGTCAAAGTTTGTTTGTTTTCCCCCCGAAATGTTCATCTGAAGTGACTATTTTTTCATTAACAGAAAAAGCATGGTAAAAAGGCTTACATTGTTAAAGTTGACAGCGCAGTGATTGACAGCGCGCTTGTAAAATAACATTGGTTATTGTCAGATAGAGTAAATTTAGTACTGTACACTCTATGTGCTGGGGGAAAATATGAACTAATCGAAGCAAATATTATCTAATTGAAGACTGTAACTGTGTGTAGATAACCAGGTCCTGTGATTGGACTAAATCAAGACAACTTACCGTGAGTATCCTGATAACGACGATGATCGATGGTCATGATGATTATATCATTCATCTGTGCTATTCCTAAGAAATCATCTCATCAATGTAGTGTAGCAGCAGAACAATACTGATAAAATAATAATAAAAAATCTTTATATATCATTTTATATCATTAAAATGAAATAGGAAGCCGCTAACATCACATGCACACAGGCGCAACGATACTGACGCCTTCACTTCCAGGTCAAGAAGCTGTCAATCAAAAACTCAGTAGCCAATGAGAACACACCGCTGTTAACCCCGCCCCCACGAGAGCGTTGTGCCAGAATGGCGAACGAAAACTTCAGAAGCGTAAACGTAAACTTTAGAAGCATAAATGAAAACTTTAGAAGCGTTAATGAAAACTTTAGAAGCGTTAATGAAAACTCTGGAAGTGCATTTGTAAGTACAGATCAACGAATGAAAGATGAGAAAACAGTTGCAAAACCTGCAGTGTATTAAAAACGAGGTCAAAGATTTTGCCTGTAATTATTTATTTTTTTAGTTTCAAAGACATTTTATTCAGTTTCACTTGATATTTTCATACGTTTCTTTAAAAATTACATTCATTTTATTTGGCACAAAACTAATCCCATAAAAGAGTCTTATATTTGTCCTATTTAAAACTTGACTCTTCTGTAGTTATATCGTGTACTAAGATCGGCGGAAAATGAAAAGTTGCGATTTTCTAGGCCGATTTGGCTAGGAACTATACTCTCATTCCGGCGTAATAATCAAGGAACTTTGCTGCCGTAACATGGCCGCAGCAGGCGCAGTGATATTACGCAGCGCCTGAAAGTAGTCCCCAGCTATATTATAACTAGTTACCCAGCTGGGGACTACTTTCAGGCGCTGCGTAATATCACTGCACCTGCTGCGGCCATGTTACGGCAGCAAAGTTCCTTGATTATTACGCCGGAATGAGAGTATAGTTCTTAATCATATCAGCCTAGAAAATCGCAACTTTTCATTTTCCGCCAGTCTTAGTACAGGATATAACTACAGAAGAGTCAAGTTTTAAATGGGACAAATATCGAAACTCTTTGGTCATTTTTGAACGCGATGCTACTGGTCTAATAGGATTCAATGATCTATGCTAAGCTATGCTAAAAGTGCTATCGCCAGACCCGGAGATTGGCTGAATGGATTCAAAAACGGTAAAAATCAACTTATTAACTCTGGGGGAGTTGGAGAATGAGCCTATTTTCAAAAAAAGTGGAGTGTTCCTTTAAGGTCTGTTTGTCAAGATGTGGGCAAAGTGGAAGGACTTAAAATAAACAAGGTTTATATAAGTGAAATAATTATTTATAATGTATGCATAATTGATTAAACTGAACTCTTTAATTATATTACACAATTAAGGGACTCGTTATTGATTTAATTTTCTTTGTACATTGGATGGGATGTCAGAAGTACATAAATCACTAAGCTAAAGCAGCAGGCAGCGCATTAAGAGGTTTAGCTTTAGTTACAGATTTCAACAAATGTCATAATAAATGAGGAAAAGTGTAACATACCGCAGTGACAAGCATTCCTATCCAGACGGAATTAGATTTTTCAGAGGAACCCTGAGCTCGGCAGGGTAGGTAATTTGCTCTTTGATTTTTACAAAGGTTGCGTGAGACATGTTCAATTCAGATGTTAATAACACAATCACAAAGTATGTCTGTGACGAATTTGCTTAATCTCCTCAGGGTAAACCTGCCCTGTCTGAATAATGCTGAAGAGGTTGTGCGTGTGTGTGTTTGTGTAATGTATTTATGTTTTCTCTAAATGTAGATTTATTTATTAATATAAAAAATAAAAATAAATAAATAAATATATATACACACACACACACACACACATATATACATATACATATACATATATCACATTCCAAGTAATATCAATCAAACTGCAGTTGGGTTGTTTTAAGTAATAATAACTTAAACAAATACAGGTAATTTACAAGATTAAAGTTTGTTGATAGTACTTTTTTTTTTTTTTACATTTTAAAAGTTTGTTTTATAGCAAACAAATAACTCCAACAGTCGTTTTTTGGCAAAAGCAGATAATTCCACATTTCATGTTTTAGAGTTTTAAAAAACCACTCGTTTAATCTTTGTAAATTAATCTCTTCAGATGACAAACGTCGTCGTTGTTGTTGTTGTGATCATAGACTGTATGTGATTACACGCAATACACGGGGCTTTCCCTCACCATTGTAATGCGCTGCTTTTGCAAGGCTCCGTGAAAATGTTTCAGCTTTTATTTTACTTTTTTACTTTTACGCCCTGAAGAAGATATCACAGGTTCATCAAATTCGTCTAAATTATCCATCCTCGATCACTTTTAGTCAGCTTTGAAGAAACTCCTCTCAGCTAGCAAGTCTTTTCAAAGTGAAAGTTGTCACCTGATCTGAATACAGCGCGCTGATTCGCTAAAATGGACTTATCAGCTTCTGTTCACAAACAATCGGTGCATTCGACTTCATGCAGCACTGCACAGACCGATCGGCGGCTGACTTGAAGCAGTGCATGCCGGTTAGAAATTTAGTTGAACCCGTGCCGACGCCACGTCACTGTCACATGTGGCATCACAGTACCGCGAGAGCGTTTGGAGAGCAGCCGGCTGACTCAGCTGCCGCAGTTTCTCCAGAGCGACTGCAGGAGCGCTGATGGCTACACAGCTGTTTCACGATTGGCCAAATTCACCACATGACAACAATGACCTGTTTCTAACATCTGTGTTTTTAGAACAATAAAAGCTTTTACTGTAGTCGCAATGTTGTAGTGTGTAGTCATCAGTCGCTCTGGAGGCGGCTGAGTCAGCCGGCTGCTCTGGAAACGCTCTCGTGGCACTTTGATGCCACACGTGACAGTCACTTGGTGTCGGCGCCGTCTCAAGTCGGACAAAATTTCTAACCGGCATGCACTGCTTCAAGTCAGAATTTGATCTGTCTGCGCAGCGTTGCTTTAAGTGGAACGCACCTATTACTGCAGTCTTCAGTGTCACCTGATCTTTCAGAAATCCTTATAATATGCTTATGTGATGCTCAAGAAACATTTCTTATTGAAAACAGTTGTGCTGCTTAATTTTTATTTTTTGAGGAAATTGTGATACTTTTTTATGATTCTTTGATGAATGTATTTGAAATAAAACATTGTAACAATGTTTGGCTTTACTGCCACCTTTGATCAATTTAATGTGTCCTTGCTGAATAAAAGTATTCTTTTTTTTTTTAAAGAAAAGAAATCATACTGACCCCAAATGTTTGAACAGTATTGTGCATATATGTAATACACTTACAGCATATTAAATTCATATATTACATAAATTACAGTGCAAGTGATGCAGTGAAAGGCGAAGGTCTTCAGGAGGGTGTAGACTGGCTGCAAGGTAAATACACCTATTCCATGTTTTGTGCATCTAATTTCCTGTTTGTCTTTGAATTATTAGTTTCTACAGAGATTAGCTGAAATGCTTTTTAATAAGGGTGCCAAAAAAATGTATATACTACATAAATTGTTTAAAATGTTCAATGCCTTTTATATTCTTGTGTTTTATTTCACTCATAGAACAAATTGCACAGTAAGTACTGAAGTTTAAGTTCCCAGATGTCTTCAGATCCTTGGTTAATTGTACAGTTAAATTTAACTTTAACTGTTAGAACTCATATTTGGGCTGTATTTATTCTTGCACAAATTTACATTTCATTTCGGCCTTATAGAAAAAATTCAAAGGTAAATAATATTATGATGGTATCTCAAAAGATTAGATACAGCCCAAAACTATTTCAGACCCCCTTTCCTTCTTTTTGTTTGAGGTGCATTTGAGTAAGTCAGTAACAATTAAATGAAGTCCACAGACATCTGTTTTCCTCTACCCAGTGTTTTAGTTTGCTCCAGTTAACACAACCATTTAAGATCTCATCTTTATCTGAAAATGCATCAAAATGTTAAAAAAAAAAATGTATAAATCTTGTTCTGTTTTTCCCTCCCGTTACCAGATCAAATCAGAGCAATGAAAACGTAAAACCCTCCTGAGATATAAACAGTCAAGGTCACCAGCTGCAATGGCGGAGCCAGACAAAACAGATCTTCACCTTTTGTGCTGATGTTAAAATCAATTAGGTTGGTAGTGTAATAATTTGGCTTTGATTATGGCCCTGTTTGCACTAGCTATATGAACATCTGTCTCGGTTGATCTGATCACAAGTGGTCAGTCGAGACTTTTATTGTTAAACGTTGTTTTCTTTTAAAGCTACACCTAATTAGTGAAGTTTAACCTATTAGCCCAATAATTGATTGACAGATTCCCTGTTGTCCAGGAGCATAAGATGAGTAAGATCAAAAACATTTCACCACTGTTGATCACCTGAGCTATTATGCTAATATCAGGTGTAAATTTGTCTGTGACAGTGCATCTAGTATTTGATCATTGCACCTTCTGTCTTGATGAATATATACACTACACTTCTCTCTTGATGAATTACACTACACTTCTTGGCTGCCAATGCTGTAAAGTAGTTCTGTTGAGAAACTCACTGTAACAGGTTTCTCAGACAGCAGAGCACAATGGCTAATATTTAATATCTTACCTATATTTTTGAATAGATAGAAAACATTCCCAGGCAGTGTTTATTCCATTGCGTTGGAATGTAAAATTGGTCAAAGCTTGTTACTGTAGTGATATACAGTAGTGCTGTTTAGTCACTATTTTGCTATGATTTACTTTTCCATGCATTGTATGCATGTTGCCTCTGAACAGTATGATAATGAGAAATTATGACACCTCAAACAGTCACAAAGGAAACATTCCTCTTTGTTCTGGAGTTATTTATTTTTCATAAACATTTTGTTTTAAAAGCATATGTAAAGGAAATGTTGCTGCATTTTTGTCTTGTGTTTTGTCTAGACAAAGTACATTTTCACATATTAACTTATTTTCTAAACAAAACATTTTGCTGTTTTATTCATTAATAAGGGATCTTGTAATAGAATGTTTAAAGAATAAACAAAATGTGGGGCTTAGTTTGTGTATGAAGGTTATCTCTATACAGTATATGTCTCTCTCTGTATTTATTTATTTATTTTCAATAATCAACTGACTAGTCAATGCCGAAGTGTGGCACACAGCTTCATCCTTCTTTCTCTGTGAATAATCAGTGTGGCCAGAGCTCTATGAGTCTGAACTGTGTGAAGGACAGCTGTTATGGGGGTGGTTGAACCATGGCCGTGATTATAGTTGTGGAAAATCCAATGCACTTGCTCATTAAGACCACAACATCAGCACGGTCATATAGGCTACTGAAAATGGCAGAATCTCATCTAATCATAGTGCCATCTGCCGTTTTTATGGAATCACACTCATTTTATGTCTTTTCCGGCCACTGAAATACTTAGTGGTGCCAAGACTGCACTATGCTGTCATTGGAGATGTCAGCTGCAGCTTCGTCTCATTTAATTATGTGTCATGATTTAAGCATTATCATTACAACAACTGCACAAATACGAGTGTGATATTGCTAGTTCAGTATACTGAAAGAGTATACCTTACATTTTAGACCCAGTATTGGCAATTGCTTTGATTATTTTTCTCCATCATAGAAGTTAGTTAAAAAACAAAACCAAAGCAGGATCTATGCTGCATGACGCGTGTTTTGTTTCTGAAAAAAAACATCTAAAGGAATGATTCAATAATGTGCTCCTAGCGTGAATACTTATCACCACCTACTGATGTAACCATGTAACCTACAGAAATGGTCTTTGAAGAATCCTTACCACTAATGTAAACACTGACAGTATATTTATTTATTGTGTGATACACTATAAACACAGAAAATTCCCAGTGCTGTTGGCCTGTATATCAATATGTTGTAGTGTAAGCAGCTTTTGTGACAGAATTGATCTGGT
The DNA here is from genome assembly GCA_036784905.1 of Acrossocheilus fasciatus. Taxonomy (NCBI): domain Eukaryota; kingdom Metazoa; phylum Chordata; class Actinopteri; order Cypriniformes; family Cyprinidae; genus Acrossocheilus; species Acrossocheilus fasciatus. Next base: position 24,269,745 of record CM071938.1, read on the forward strand.
GTCTGCTATTATACTTGTAAAATACCTCTAAACGGAATGCAGCACTGTTGCTTTTTGCTTAATATGTTTGTTAGATCCAGGTTAAATTTTTCTAATTGGAGGAGAGAATCTCCCTATAGCAAAGTAATGTTAATTACAAATGCATTCACCCAGACCCATCTCAAACACCATAGCTGCAAAGCAGCCAATTCTATGGTTAATTTAATTGCATTAAAAGGATAAAGTGATTAATTTTCACCCAAAGTTGAAAATTCTGTCATCATTTTCTCACTCTTGTATCATTCCGGACCTGCTTTCTTTTGAAAGAAGATATAAAGATAAATCTCACCGTTTTCCTCCTCCCATGCCGTGAAATTCATAGTTAACCTTAAAATTATCCTCTTTTGTGTTTCACAGAAATCATGCAAGTTTGGACCGACTTAAGCGTAAGGAATTGATGGCAGAATTTTAATTTATGGCCTGTCCCTTTAATCTAACAGCAAATGGAAAATATGCTGTATTTCCGTCTCCCGTCTGGTGCCAGTGAAGCGGCAGCACTAGAGACATACTGTGCAGATATAGTGACAGCAGATATAAAACACAGAGGAGACTCTGAGCTCCCTGCGCAGTGTCGGATCGTCTCGTTTAGCCATGCGTAACGGACGTGACGCTGATGCGGGACCCTGTAGCTCCTGCAGTGCCCACTGCTTGCCACTTTCCATCTCCCTTTGTAAATAGCGAAGGAAGTTTTTTTTTTCTCCGCTGCTCCCCTGAACTTAAGTATAGTTTCTTTTACGTCGAACTTTTTAATGCACGGTTGCCGTATTATACAAGACAACTAAAATATACCAAACGTCCACATGTAGTTACCGCGTACAAGAAGGGCCGCTGGTTAGTGCTCCCTTCTGCCGCTAGATGGCAGTAACACTCTATTCTGTAATTCACCATTGAAAGACCGACAACAGGTAGTTAAACAGAAGATGAAATGTAGTCTACACATTACAATATCTTTCTAAAATCATTTTTCTTTGAAATGATTAAGTTTATTTTGTTTTCTTCACCAATGCATCACCCGAATCGCGTTATATATCGCATAGGCATACGCTATTAGGCCAGTTAATAGGTCGTTGTAGGTGTAGCCTAAATACACGGTTTTAAATCGAATATATTTTGTTTTACTCTTTGTTATTATTTTTGCTAACAGTTTTGTCAAATCTGCTGTTAATTTGGCCATGAAAAAGTGCATGTTCATCTCTCAGTGACACACTTCAAAGAACACGAAACAGATGTGAAGTGTGCTCATTAGCTGAGCAAAATCTGCGCACCGTGACTGTTTCCATGCACCGAGGGATCTAGAAGAAAACATCAGGATACGACACTTTATTTCAAGTGATTCCAGATAAACATATGAAAGAAAGAAAAAATAAGTGAAATACCTCATTCTGCCATCGGACTTTTTTTTTAACAATCTTTATTCTCCTACTGTTTTTAAACGGACAGATAACTTTTCTCGAAATGCCAGGTCTATTAGTTTTTAGAACCTATGCCAGAAAAAGACACATTTGCTGTTGAAAACTGTTGAGGGATCTTGACCAAGCCTTTTCTAAACTACAAAGAACTGCAACATCTGTACAGGAGCATGCTCGATCCCGTCTGCTTATAATTGGGACTCACTCGGCAGGCTGTCAAAATGTTACCAGTTAATTTAGTCGACTTGTCTGAGTGTAGCTAGACGATATCTGGCTTCCATTAAATTGGTTCATTTGGAGAGTTGCATTCCGTCTTTTAAGGAAGATAACAGAATCTTATTTTTAAGGAAATTAGTTACATATCAGAATAGCCTGTTTATACAGCTCCGCGCATAATTAAACGAAGAACTGTCAAACGTAAAGAGAAGCAATAGCGGCCAAAAAGTTTCAAATTCTGCAGATTCAGGCGGGAAGCTCGGCAAGTAGTCTGTAATGTTCAGTGTCTAAAGAAGCTCACATGACCAAACTGGATACCACGTGAATTTGATTAAAAATCATATAGACTGTAGGGTTGCGCCATATTTAATTTTTGACAGGTATCAACAATGTTGTGAGTGATAGAAATAGGCTAACAGTGCGCATTAATGCAACTTGTTTAATTATGAATAAACGTCTTAAAGAAAATAATAAGAAGAAAGAAAGTCCAGTTTTGAAAGCTGTTAGATGTTAAATTGCTTGTTCTACTAGAACCTTCACATTCCAAAGTCTGTAAGTCTATCAATCACAGCCTGTTTTCATCAGCGTTAAATCCAATATGATGTCCAACCTGAGATTTAAGACATGGTGATTTTGAAGTAGGCTACCATAATTTTCTCCTGAGTTTATATTCTATTTATAGTTCTATTTCTTTTTTTCTTTTTTCTTTTTTTTTTCTTTGTCATCGAATAAATATCTTTTAACATGTAGCTAGCTAACATTAGCATACAGGACCAACTTAAGCCACTGGGAAAGCGTCCAGCAGCTTCAAATCTAAGCCACTGGGTGGCAGAATGTCAAGAATTCAATTCTGTGAGAATTTAGAATCCATGAAAACAGCACTCCTACAACTGTGTTTCTCAATAGGCTGTGTATTGGTTATATGTTATTAAGACCCTAAGCCTTCCAAACTCTCTTAGAAACAAAGTGGTTTTATTAAATGCTTTGCTTTTAGCCTATATAGTTTAAAACAAAGAAAGAACATGCGTTATTAAAATTACACTGTTTCGTTGGACAACTGTCCTGTTCTTTAAACATTATTTAATGTCAGGGCTGTTCAGTTTGACTAGGCTGTACATCAGCTTCTGACTCTTTTCACAACACACTTGAGTTCGGAGCGCTTTTGTGAGGCTGGAGCGGGGTCTGGTTGTGTCCTCAGCACTCTGGACAGCGCCTGCACTTGCTGCTCCACCGCTGCTTATACTCATACAGGCTGCCATAAAATATCAGTCAAGAAAAACATGAATGGAGCCGATACATTTCACTACACTTGATTTACAGCTGTTTCCCCCCGTCTAGCGATTTTCAGTTGACTTAATAACCTCCAGTGACGCGCGGCTCATTTGCACGATCTGACATCTTTATTCATAAATAGCCCCCATTCACATCTCTCTGACGTTCATCTACCCTCTGACGAAACCTGCTCCTATAAGATTCACAGTAAGTTTGGCTGACTCGGAAATGTGCTGTACTGCTCTTCTCCTGAGGCGATAGTTGGGCTCTTTTTTGCACTGTTGGTGGCAGTTGAGTGGCTGGCGGCTGATTCACAAAGGTGAGGCACTTTTATGATGTTGAATTATGAAATAGTTGGCATTTTTGCCCTACCTAAACCAGAAACGTGAAATCCTCGGAATTGACCATTAAATGTTAAAAAGCATCAAGTGTCTGAAAGACTATAAATATGCATTTATAATCATTTGAAATGCGTTAAATTCTAAATTCTGAATCTTCTCTGTGTTTGGAAACAAAATAGACTGATTGATTTTTTTTTTTTTTTTTTTTTTTTTTTTTTGTAACTCCCTTCTTTTCTTGCATGCCTGTTTAGGTCTCTTTTCCTTAGGTCTCAATGAATTTCGGTTCTTTAGAGATACAACGACTTTAGCAGAGAGAAGATGAACATCCATGTGGAGGGGTTGGTGGCGATTGTCATCTTCTACTTGCTGATCCTTGTAGTGGGAATCTGGGCAGCATGGAAAAACAAGAATTCCGGCGTGGTGGAGGGAACTGATCGCAGTGAGACCATTATGGTCGGCGGAAGGGATATTGGATTATTTGTCGGCGCATTTACCATGACTGGTGAGTTTCAGAGAGAACTTAATAAAAAAGCGTTTTACTGTATGCATTATGATATTACAAGAATGGCGTTTTATTTTTTACATCTTTAGAGATTGACTTATCTAACAAAAATATACTGTCTGCATAATTAGAGAAGCAAAATAAATAATCATTGGACAAAGTAAAACAAACCCCTTTATAAATAGAGTGCGAAATAAATAAATTCGGAAATTTGTAGGCCTAAATTATATATGATGCTACGTTATGTATTATATTTTATTTTATTGCTGTATTATAACTGCAATTTCGGTGGGTTTATGTACTTTTTTAAACAATACTTTTTTAAAATGGTTCTGTTTGTTTTTATATATATGTTTTTGCCCCCCCCCCCCCCCCCATGCATGTATTGTACAAACTGGTACGGTTACTAATTATTTAATCATTTATATTACCAAATAGGTTTTTTTTTTTTTTTTTTTTCACACACACAAACACAGCTATTTGGTAACACTTTACAATAAAATCTCATTTGGTAACATTAGTTAAAACATTAGCTAACATTAACAATGAGCAATATCTTACAGCATTTACAGCCATTATTAATTGATGTCACTGATGTTAAAGTGCATAATGTTAACAGATGCAGCTTTGGTTTTAAATATGTTTAAGTAAATTTTTAAATTAAGAATGAACAATGCTTCTACAGCGTTTTTTAACCTTAATGTTAACAATGTTGTTAATAAAAAATAATACATATATATGAATGTGTATGTATGTATGTATTCTTTCAAGACAAGTCAGTTGGAATGTCCTCTCTCATTCTAGCAACTTGGGTCGGAGGGGGTTATATCAACGGCACAGCAGAGAATGTTTATCTTCCCGGGTACGGCTTGGCATGGGCGCAGGCTCCCTTTGGATACGCACTCAGCCTTGTTTTGGGTATGTTGTGTGTGTATGCAGCTTTGATAGAAACATATTTTCAGTGTTAAAGTTAACAGAACTAGAAGCAAGTATCTGTCAAACATATAATTTCTATGAATTGATTCATGTCAAGGTGGGCTTTTCTTTGCTAAACCCATGCGCTCCCGGGGTTACGTCACCATGCTTGACCCCTTCCAGCAGTTGTATGGAAAAAGGATGGGTGGTCTGCTATTCATCCCTGCACTAATGGGGGAAATGTTCTGGTCAGCCGCCATCTTATCTGCCCTCGGTAAGAAAAGAGAGGGAACTGATATCCTAGAAAGACGCAGTCTTTATTGTATTAGGATATATTCTATAAATACTGCAGTAAAGCTTTAATTAAACATACTTTGTTTGCATCACAGGGGCCACACTGAGTGTGATCATTGACATCGACATCAATATGTCTGTGATTATTTCGGCTCTTATTGCCATTTTTTACACGCTGGTGGGAGGACTGTATTCAGTGGCCTACACTGATGTTGTCCAGCTCTTCTGCATTTTTTTAGGACTGGTAAGGCTTCACAGAACCACACGATGAAGTCACCGAAGGTGTCATTTTCCCCTTAAATCATGTCTGCATGTCTTCAGCAGCACATAAGACTGTGATTTATCAAAGTGGCTGTTTGCTGCGCAGTTTAGACAGTGACGGCTCATCAACCACCCAGATACAAGCAATAGGAATAAATAAGTGAAAAGAAGAAGTCAAATATTTTTTTTCTTTGCGTTATGCATTAATGACCTTTAATTAATTGTTTTTATTTATTACTACATTATTCAATATAATGAATCATCAATAAAACTAATAATATAACATTATCAATTAAACAGAATTAATATGGAATTTGAACAAAATAATATTTTTTAAATAAAAATAATTTCACAAAATTGAAATTGAATTTGGCTGGTTTTCACTACAGCACCTGCTACAAATGGAGTATTACAATGTTATTACAATGTTATATATAGTCTATTACATGGTAATAGAGCAGAAAATGTTCTCTTCATAGTGGGTGAGCGTCCCTTTTGCGCTCTCAAACCCAGCTGTGTCTGACATCGGAGTGACAGCAGTGAAGCAGCTCCATGCTAATCAGACTGCATGGCTTGGGAAGATAGAAAGCTCTGACAAATGGATGTGGGCTGACAACTTCTGCCTTCTGGTGAGTGGACAACCCACTGTAGCATGATGGGATGGAGACACAATGTTTTTGCCAATGGAGAATTGTTGATTCTGATGGGCCAAACCTAATTTCTCACTTTAGTGAACAATGCAATCATTCGTAGGGAGGAAAACTAAATAAGACCTCAGGGTGAATAAAGTGTAATACTGGTCTAGCCAGGTCACTCTCCTCCTAGGTTGACATATTTAGATTAGCTTTAATGTTTATAATGTTATAATGCACTCTTGATGTTATATGTCTGTTATATATCATGCTGTCTGGTGTCTGTATTTACAATGACGTTTCTGTTTCTAGATGTTGGGGGGGATTCCCTGGCAGGTGTATTTTCAAAGGGTTCTTTCTGCCTCTTCAGCTACCTATGCTCAAGTCCTCTCCTTCCTGGCTGCCTTTGGTTGTATCATCATGGCTATTCCCTCCGTCCTGATCGGAGCCATAGGGGCTTCCACAGGTAAGACAAACCTCTGTTGGAAACCTGACACTCTTTTTTTCAAAAACATGTAGCAAATGAAGTTTTCATGAAGTTTTGCAGCGTTTATTATAAATATCTGTGTACTTTTTTTTTTTTTTTTTTATAAATATGCCCCTATAATCTTCAATCAATCCCTTCCCCCTCACAACAATCTGTTTTCTGATGACGGCTGCACTGGCATGAGGGCAGGACAATACCGTGTTATTTTAGTATCATTGATGTACTATTATATTTTTTTCTAATATATTGAATTAGCTTTGATTTTCTGTTTTCATTTAAGTTTGATTCATTATTAGTTTTTTTTAAAAAAAATGTCTATATAGTTTTTATAAACGTTGACTTCAGTTTTAGTTATTTTACATCAGTTTAAACCAAAAGAAAATTAGAAGTGTTTAAATGAAATAAGCTTTTTTATGTTTAAATATAATTGAAATTGGAATAAACCACAAATGTTTTGATGGTTTTAGTTTAGTTAACTATAATAGCCCTGCTCTTGCAAATTATAATTTACAAGAGATCGCAGTAATTAGCAAATGACAACGGTCCAATCAATTCCAATCAGATCCAAAATCAAGTCCAGCATTTATTTTATTTATTTATTTATTTATCTTTTTGCTTTTGAGAAGCCGTTGTCCTTGGATAGACATAACAGGTAACTGCAACTTCCTTTCTTGCGGACGTTACAAGAACAGATCATTTATAGCATATATGCTTTTCAATAAAGAAAAAGCAGTTGCTAACAAAGTCATCCTAGCGGTTTAATGAGTCTGATTAATAAGCTGTATCCACTTACTGATCGTTAGATCTGTTTGAGTGCAAAAAAAGGAAAAGCTCACTGTTTTAGGAATAAAACTTGTAAATATGGCTTACAAAAGTGATCTTAATTATATACTAATTATGTTATGTATTTTCCCCTCATACAACATACCCTCACCCTAAATAATTATTCACAGCTCAGCCAAATTAAAAATGTGCATCAAAGCATTTTTCATATTGTTTCCTGCACACCACATTTCCTTGTCCTAAAGCCTAACAGCATTCTCCCTTTGAGAGTGTACTGAATTTAGAATATACTGACAGGAATTCTAATTATGTAATCACTTATTTCTGATTATTGGGGAACAGTCTGATTTGCTCTGGTGTATTGTGGGAGGTGTTCTCCAGGCTGTATCAGCCCCGGGTGGAAACCATGTTCCCTTCAGATCACTAAAGAAACGAGTAAATAACAACAGCTGGTCTCTCTCATACATTATTAACAGATTATCCGTTTAACGATGTGAACCCTGTAAATATTACATCTGAGGGAGGCACACAGCATCCAGATTTAATCAACAGACTTTCAGCATCAAAGACACAGCCAGTCACTTATTACTTTACTTATTGGGAATAACAGTCTAATCAAGCAAGGCTTGTTGCTTTTGGATTGTGAGTAAAAAGAATTTGAAATTGAATGTTTCATTTAACATGACTCATGTATGATGCAAAACAGTAATAATTTGTGCTGCTGGTTGTTACACAGTATATAGTAAGTGTGTTCTACTCCACAGATTGGAACCAGACAACCTATGGTCCAATTCCTCCCATGCAGAGGGACCAGTCGGACATGATTCTACCGATCGTGCTACAGCACCTGTGCCCAGCCTATATCTCCTTTTTTGGACTGGGGGCAGTTTCTGCTGCAGTGATGTCATCCGCTGACTCATCCATCTTGTCGGCCAGCTCCATGTTCGCTAGGAACATCTACCAGCTCGCTTTCCGGCAATCGGTGAGAGCCAGTCAAATTGAATTCACTGCAAAAAAAAAAAAAAAAAGACTCAAACCAAAATACATTTACTTGTACATTTACTTAAATTTATCAAAATGTACTTTGAAAACAAATATAAAATAAAAATACTGCAGTAAGAAATGTAAACTTAATTCAAAAGAAAAACAAATTTATTTTTCTAACCACACTAGTCACTTAAGTCACTTTTGATAATTGTATTTAGAAAATTAAGAAAACGTATCTTCACTTTGAGAAAAGTCTTTTGCAGTTGTTTTACCTGCATTGTATTGTGTTGGTTACACTTTATTTTAAGGTGACCTTGTTACCGTGTAATTATACATTTAAGTACTGAGTAATATTAATTAACTAAATGTACTATATGGTTAGGGTTACTTGCATGTAATTATGCATGATTTATTGTTATTATAGTTGTAAGTACATGTAATGTGTTACAAGGACACCTTAAAATAAATTATTACCATTTAGTTTTAGGTTAAAGGTGAAAAGAAATGTCTGTAAACTTAACAGGCAATGTTCCAGCTGAAAGTTGCCAGTATACCTTTTACATATATCAATGGATTTTTGTCTTAATGTGGAGTCACATTTCAGCAAAATGTTGCATGCAAAAAATAAATAAATAAATAAAAAGGTTCATTGTCAATAATGTAGTGATGTATGAATCGTAGCTCACACAGAGCTCGTACTTTCAAGCCAAGCAGCTTTCTGTTGGACAGCAGAGAGAATTTGCATGACTAAGTTCTGAGTGAGGAACCTGCAGACCTTCACGAGATACTCCTGAACACATGGATTCCAACTGAAATTACTAAAATTAAATTCTGCCAAGTAGCATTGATTTAAGATTGTTTAAGTATTTGTACTGGAAAACATGACAAAAATACTAAGCAAGAAAACCTTTTTCTCTCTTTTGGGAAATAACAATAGAAATACATACTAATTTATGGATTTTATGGATAAAGTAATTCAAGGGATAGGTCACCCAATAATAAAGTCATCATTTTTACACAAATGACTCTCATTCTTCTGCAAAACACAAAAGAAGATATTTCGCAGAATGTCTCAGCTGTTGTTGTCCATATAATGATTCGATGGCATCCAAAACAACTTTTGACCTTTATTGTATGAAAAAGTGGGTGTCAGTTTTTTAAAAAAAAAACTGCATATTAATCAACTTAATCAAATAGAAATTCTAATTCTCATTTCATCTTTGTACTGGTTTCAAGGCTTCAGACCGTGAGATCGTGTGGGTCATGCGGATCACTATTTTTGTGTTCGGGGCTCTAGCGACGTCTATGGCTCTCCTGACTGGGACGGTCTATGGTTTATGGTACCTGAGCTCTGACCTGGTCTACGTCATCATCTTCCCCCAACTCCTCTGCGTTCTTTTCATCCGTGGCACGAACACCTACGGCTCGGTGGCTGGATACATCTTTGGATTGATCCTGCGGGTTGGTGGAGGGGAACCATATCTCAGACTGCCTCCATTCATCTACTACCCTGGATGGACCATTGAGGAGAAGGTCCATCATGTGACCAAGGAGGTGGAATACTTGGTGTTGCAGAGGTTTCCCTTTAAGACAGCTTCCATGCTGGCCTCGTTCCTAAGCAATATGGCTTTCTCATATCTGTTTAAGTACCTGTTTGAGAGCGGCACTTTGTCAGCTAAATATGATTTCTGGGATGCAGTGGTGGCCAAGCACAGTGCCGAAATAATGGACAAAACCACTCTGGTGAACAAGAACATCATTGGGCTGAATGAAATGGCCCCGGTCAAGCCAAGACTTAGTGTTACTTTAGCTGCTACCTTCACCAGGAAGGAAACCCTGACCGAAGAGGAGGACTCCAGCCCGGAGTCACCGAGTCATGAGAATCAGTAGAGACCCTATGTTCAGTCTTGAGAAGACTCTCTATTGGTTCCATAATGTGAAGGACAAGGCTTCACCCAATAAGTAAAGAAATATCAGATTTTAATTACATAGTTAATTCACTCCACACTCCTTCTCTGGAATTTCCATCACTTCTTTCAAGATGGGAATGGGACAGCAACTGAAACTCAATGAAAATGGCAAAGAGAGAAGAAAACAGCAGTGATTCGAGTGGTTTGAGTAATATTAGGAAAAAAAAAACTGACTTGATGGTGTTAATAACCCTGAGAAGCTCTTCGACTCCTGTCGGTATGTACAAACCCTGAGTGACTCTCCTTTCCCTTCTAAAGAAAATGTTGAGATACTGTGATAAACCTTGGGAAATAATTATATTAAAAGGTTAGTTCACTCAAAGATGTTCTGTCGTCATTTGCTCAACCTGGATGACTTCATTTCTTCTGTAGAACATAGAAAAAAAAAAAAAAAAGTCTCTTTTTTTCTTCCATACAGTCAAAGTCAATAGACTTCAGTGTTCTCTTGGACCTCATTGACTTTCATTGCATGGACAAAAAAAAAGCAGTTGAAACATAAAGTTATAAATGATGACAGAATGTCCATTTCTCTGTGAATTATCCATTTAATTTCCTAAACCTGGACAAATATCAGTCCAGATTTGAAAAAGAAAAAAGAAAACGTAACACAGTGATTATAATATATCCAATTATAGCTATATATTAATAAATAATAGGTGTAAGTTCATGTGTCATGCCATTACTTACGTCAAATTCCCATGATAGATATTAGTGCAGATTATCCTATCGTCCTATCATAAAAATCAAATGTAGCTAAACGGTTATAAGCTGTTTCATAAACATGTAATTATATAACAAGTGATGTGCTTCCCATCTACCAACTACCTTTAACAACTGTGACATAAGTGCAAATGTCTTTTTCATGTTCATAGTGCAATACTAAGAAGGAAAACAAAGAACATGGAAAATATACAGTATATAATCTTGTAATCGCCTTAACTAGCTACATTGATTAGATGGGGGTGATTGGACATTATGCAAACCCGGTTCGTCACTTTGTTGTACTTGAAAATGAATGTAGCTGCAAATGATTTACCAGATGTAACAACCTCCGGGGTCTGTGCTGTGTTATTTTTTTGTGATTTGCAAAGTCATACTTATGTCAAAAGAAGTCATTGTACCTGGTTTCAGGATGAGCCAGCTGCTGTGTTATTTTGTTGGCTTTAGCGTTACAGAAATGTGTGTGATGTGTGTATTTATATTCCAATGAATATAATTGTCCAGTATTCCACTAAATGTAAAGTGTCACTTTACCGTTCTGTATATATATATAGATATATATATATATACATATTTATTTGAATGAGTTGGAGCCAGCTACACAAATCTATATTTATTTATTAATTGTGGCCTACAGATTAAACATAGGATTAATCAAAGATAATAAATTTTATTGTTAAGACTTTCATAGTTGTGTATTATTCGAAAATAATACTTTCCACTCATAAAACTTCACAAAGTGTGTTTGTTGATCTTTTGTATTCTCGTTTCTGATAGCAAACCCATTTTCTAAGTCTTACGCCATTTCGCAACCCCAAATGTTCTGCATACTGCAGCTGTAGGGCCAGTTACGAAAAAAAGCGTGTCTGAAAACGTGACAATTTATGACGTTAACTCTCTTCAACTTCCAATGTCACAGTTAAGAGACGGCACTCTAAAAATAGCCAGTACGTTATTTACATTAAGTGCTCTGCTGGTCTCAGTGGGGCGGGGCAGGGGTAGTTGGGTGAAAAAGGCGGAGGGAAGTGAAGATGGGGGTTGGGCCGGGCATCTTATGCGTCTTTTCATAGACTGCGTCAATGTCTTGGGGGTGGTGCGATGACGCTGTTCTTGCCCCACCCAACCATGTCCTGAGCTTGTCCTCCATTTTGTCCTTGCTGTCCAAAATTTAATCCCATTACATCGTTTGAGGCTGGATATGCCAGAGATCCCATTCACAAAAGAACAGCGAAGAGCACTTGTGGTGATTAATAATCACCGCAATGGGGCGGTACTCTTAGCTTTGCCAAAAGTCAAGCCATTTTTATCCTTCCAACCGAGGAGGCATCTGCGGCCATCTAAGGTGTCTTGAAAAACCTCAACGCCAATTTACTCGCCAAAGGGTACAGTCTGGACACCTTTCATGGTTAGCAATTTAGTTGTTGGTTCTCGTCCGAGATATTCGTTTTTAAATTTCTTCATATGTGGGCGGTCTCTGGTTTTCTTGGTGATCACGTCTCTGCTCACAAATCAGTAATGAAATGCTTGAGGTTCAAGAATCTCAGCTGAAATATGGTGCATCTAATTGAATCAGCCTAAGTGAGGGACATTTGTCCTCTCTCATGGTTCAATCGATCAAATCTCCCACAACAACGGTTAGCAGCGCAGCCTGTGACGGAAGCTATAGCAGGCAGCGTTCATCATGCCCGTCATTATTTATTTGAACAATTTCCTTTAGTGTAAATCAGCAACGGATATAGATCATGTAGTCTTTTATTAGTACTACTTAAATGAATGAGAAAACAACTTCAATACACATAGCTTCAAGAACCCCAACTGCACCAGTGAGAATTTCCTTTCATTTCTATTCTTCATTAAGTGGCTACATGGTCCCCAGTGGGCTATAGAAGACAATCTTTGGACATGCCTCCTCTGCAGCCTCAGCTGTACCTCTCTTAATGGCAGAGTCTTCATGTATCTGTCAAGAAATCATCTGCCTATTGAAGGAGGCAGGTGTAATTAGATTGGCTCTCATTAAACCTGAGGGAATAATTGGGCATGCTGGGAAATATAGTTTTCGGCTTTACCAGAAGACAGCAGGTATAATGTAATGAGAAAGATAAGAGTCTACAGATGAGGTGAAATATTAGCAAAGAATTGCTGACTTTTTGACTTTCCTAAAGTTTTTTTTTTATTAGTATTATTATTAGTATTATTATTTTATTATTATTAATAATTATTATTTTAATTATTATATTTTTTTATTATTATTATTATTTTTTGTACTAAGGAAAATTTACAATTTTTTTAATTTAAGTAAAAATAAAAGATTTGGCCACTTTTTAAAAAACTGTGTCAGAATTACATGTTATATGTGACCCTGGACCACAAAACCAGTCTTAAGTCGCTGGGTTATATTTGTAGCAACAGCCAAAAATACATTGTATGGGTCAAAATGATCAATTTTTCTTTTATGCCAAAAATCATTAGCATATTATGTTCCATGAAGATATTTTGTAAATTTCTTAATGTAAATGTATCAAAACTTAATTTTTGATTAGTAATATGCATTGCTAAAAACTTCATTTGGACAACTTTAAAGGCGATTTTTTCAATATTTAGATTTTTTTGCACCCTCAGATTCCAGATTTTCAAGTAGTTGTATCTCGGCCAAATATTGTCCGATCCTAACAAACCATACATCAATGGAAAGCTTATTTATTCAGCTTTCGGATCATGTATAAATCTCACTTGACACTTAAGAAATCTTTCGTCCAGGGTCACATATAGTAATAGCTGTAAATTATGCATTATTACAAGCAACTAACCCTAACCTAACCCTATAGCAGGTATATGTTATTAATTAATATTACTAATTTGTGTAATTATATTATAACAAGTACAGCTTACAATAAGGTGTAACCAATGAATTTTATATATCTAAGTGACAATAAAAAGCAAAAAAATACTTATTTGCCATTTGCATCACACAAATAATTCAATCATGGTGTTAAGGCAAATTCTGTCAGTGTTTTTTTTTTTTTTCTTTTCTTTTTTTTTTACTTATTTTTATTAGATTTGACTAAAAGAACACAAAAGGTTTGGATATTTTACACACTATTTATGTGCAGTTGGGAGCAGGTATTAATGTTTCTTGGTACCAACTTTTGGACTTTACGTCAGGACGTATATCAATGAAACGTGTTAGGAACACCTGTTATGATCAAGTTTCACTCATGAAATGCGATGTTTCATCAATGAAACATGATTGTGTATATAAAAGTACACCACTGAAAAATGAACCATAAATATAATTTTTTGACACTGGAGAGCAGCTTGTTGAGAATCTTTGCAAGTAATTTGTAATTGGCCATAAAGCAACCCTATGACTGTTTGTAGAGTAACATCTCTTCACAATATTTACTCCCTGAAGATCTGGAATGTCATCATAACACGTTTTGCACGGGTGCATCCTATTCTCGCAAACATCCTTCTTTTTCCCACTCGCTCCTGCTCATTTCCGACAGCAAAGTCATATGGTGACAAGGAACCCTTTTTTTGATGTGGGACGACTAGAACAAGTGACCCTGAGGGCACATCAATATCAGACATAGCTGACAGCAATAGAAACATCTGCTCCGTGTCCTGCTGGCCGTATACTGCATCATTAAAAAAAAAAAAAAGGGCTAGATTTGGAAAGTGGGTTTGCTCTTGGAAAGTCAATCTCTATCATTAGCTTTCCAATAGTCTTGGTCACTTAGCTGGTGCGTTCAGATCAATTCAAACAGCTTGATGTCCCTAAAAAGCTAATATATGTGATCGTTTTGAAAGATCGATATCTGAAAGAACAGCTATGAATTTAAAGGGCCCAGAGGAGAAATACAGGCATTAAAATGTATTACTCCTCAGGGATCACTTTATTGACTTATACTTGCCCTCTCTTCCTCCGTGTCTCTCTGTCTCTCAAATCTCTGCCGACCAAACTGCTGTATGACAAAAACCTGTCACAACCTCTTCTACTGTCATCCTGATGATGCAGTTTCTAAGCTTTTCTCCACAATCCTCCAAGCTGACAATCACATGGGACTGTCATACATGACTTGTGTTACATAAAACACCAACAAAAATGACACAGCCACTCTTTCGCAAACCACAAACCCTAAAGCAACATCCCACGACTCTTTATTTCCACTGTCAGCCACATTCTTACAACGTCTGTTCAAAGTCTCACTGGCACAACACTGAAAATGTCTTTCTAAAGAAATCTCTAATGTGGAAAAACATAAATATTGTCAAATTAAAGCAGGATATTAAAACAACAAAATAATATGTAATATTGGACACTACAGCATTGGAAACTACTGATTTTCAGTGTATGGATAACAATAATAATAAGGGGCAAGCACAACAGAGGTATGAAGACACAGCTAAGCTATGTTTAATTATGAGCTATGTTTAATTACTCAGTAAAGACCAGGAGTTGTCCTGCAGACTCTGCCTTCACGTGCTGTCGGAAACTTCCTACTTCCCACTTCTGACGTCGTAATCATGAGTTTGTCGTATTCAAGTGCTTTGTTGTTGGAAAGAACAGAAATCATGGTGGACAGCCTATTCATTCTTGCCTGTCTCTGTGGAAATAATAATATTTTTTTTTATTAAAGCAAAAACGTATAGATTAGAAGATATTTAGTCAATATCTAACAGTTTTTGAATTAAAATGTAGCATCCCATTATTGGTAGCCATATAAACACTCAACACATGTTCAGTGTTCAATACATATAATATGCAATAAATGGTTATTTATATACGTTATTATGCCATGGTCTGTCTGAATACTGGATTCTGATTGGCTGGCAGGTGTTGATTAAATTCGCTTAACTGCACAGGTAGTTCCAGGTCAGTTTAATCACGTTCTATATTAATGCGCTTCCTATAAACATTGGTAACCATAGTAACATACAGTTACGGTTAAATAGTAATACAGACGAAAATAACTGTCATATTTATCGTTCCGGTCAAATATTGCAGCGCAAATATTATTAACATCTTTAATATGTGAATGCTGGGAAATGACCATGGCATAAACGGGATAATCAACGGCTAGCTGTGCATTAAACGATTTGAATGCACTTCGTTGCGCGTCGGGTGGTTCATCTCAGAAACTTAGGTATCAAAATTATCTCAGAGTTTCCCAGTTGTAAATAAGACTAGGGAGGCCATTCATGTCCAATTAACTCGTATGTACCATAATTCCAATAGCAAGTGAAGGGAGCATCAAGTTCCAACCCTGCTTCAACACACCTGTCTGGAATTAAATAGCCCTGAACACCTTGATTAATTGGTTCATGTGTATTAGGGTTGAACCTGAAGCTGTTCCTGGTAGCTCTCCAGGAACAGGGTTGGAGACCCCTAATAAAGAGATTTGTTGCTACAACAATTTACTACAAAACTCAAAATGGGCAATGTCTAGAAAGGATGACAGAAAAAATTAGGTATTGTTTCATTCAGTATATGGCATTTGTAATCTTATCTTATGTGAATTTTTGGCCAAATTGGTCAGAAGTTACAAGCAGAAATTTAATTTTTTATATCTAGAGACAAGTAGGTGGCGCTGTGTGAAACTACTCATGTGCCATCAGGAAATGCTTGTTATAATACATTCCAAGTTTGGTCATTCGTTGCAGAGCCCATTTTTGCACAAACTTCGTAAAATTTGTTAACACGCTTTGTGAAAATGGCATTTTTCTTTTTGCCAGAATGCTCTGAAGATTATCTGAGCCACTTTTGGTGAAAATTGGACAAACCATCTACAACGAGTTAGAAAAAGTAGATTTTTCACAATTTTGAACTGTGAAAAATCTTGACCGTAAAAATTATTAGCAGAAACACGAGTGCGAACTTGGCCTATTGGTGCTAGAGAGTGTTATTTAGAGACTGTCCTGACTGATTAATATTGAGACTGTCCTCTATCTGTGTGCCAAATTCCATAACTTTCCTAAAAGTGGATCTGGGCTGCCATATAATAAAAGCACTTCTCAAGATATTTTTGTAGATATCTTTTCCACACAAGAAAGTCAAACATATCTGGAACAAAATGAGGGTAAGTAAATAATTTTAAATTTTGGATGAGCTAGCTAAAAGTTTAAAACAATACAGCTTTTTATACTGTCAACTTTTATTAAATTAAATATCATTTTATTAGATTAAATATGACGTCTGATCTGACTAAGGTCTACTAAAATGACAGATTCATGGAGTTTCTTTGTTTTGAACCACAAGACAGTGATACAAGTGTGCAATTTATTTATTTGTTTGTTTTTCAGTTTTTAGGTAGAATATAATTAATTTCACTTTATTAATTTCAGTTAATCATATTTAAAAGTGATGACAACCCAAATTTTTACGATGCAGCAGATTCCCTTTATCTCTGACGTAAAAGTATTATCTCATCTCTTTATTTTACTCTCAGCCAGCAGGGCGACTCAGGACTATTTATGTGTTCCTTAAGTGATGGCCTCTATAATGTAATTGCTGGACATCTAATTGAAAAATGGAGGCAGCCAAAGAGAGAGAAGAGGGCGGAGGGAGGGGAGGGGGGGAGGGAGGGGAAACAAAGAAAGAAAGGGAGATGAAGGGATAGAGGGATAAGGGAGAGAGGGACTAATTTAGAAAGATAGAAAGAGAGAGCAAGTTAGACAGACGAACATAAAGGCACATGAGCACACACACAAATACACACACACTCCACCAGCTATTTCTCTCAGTAAGTCTCAGTGGTTCTAGATTAGATGAGTGGGCCTTTATCTCATCCCCTTTAGCAAAGCCAATAATTGCAGCATGTGACACATACAGCACAGTGCAGTCCCAGCAGTACATGGCAGAGGAATGAGACAGGGTCAATTCCACAATGCTCAGCTATGGCCTCAGAGAAACACAATCTGACACGAGATCTATAAAGAGCCATTTAGTAGCTGAATGAACCTGATTTATCAAAATTCTCTATACTTGTTAAGCTCTTTATTAATGACACTGTTAGTTTGTTTGATTAAAGTCAGCCAATCACAGCTTTTATTGTAGGTAACAATAGGTCACTGATGCACAGAAAATCATATAGGGCCTCACTTATAAACACATAGATTTGATAAACTCCACGCCAGCGCTCATATTTGTAAAAACTGGCTTTGATGTGAAAAAGTGCTTAGCGTCACGTCAGGGTCTGAGCAGACGTACGTACCTTTTCTTGTTCGAGTGCTGCAGGTTTTTGAAAATGTAAGCTGTTCTTGCTGCTTGCTGTTCTAAATTTAAAAATTTGGACAATAACTGGTGATCTTTTATATGTTAATGAGATTAATTAGGAGTCGAACTGAAACCATTCAAGTTCAAGATCATTTACGATTCATAGATTTCACATCTGAAAGAGAGTCGTATGTGCGTTTTCTGTGAGTACTGTACGTACATTCTATGAATCACACGTACGCATATTTGAGAGATGATCTTAAGATCAAATTTAGGATGGTTTCTCTGCAACATTTTATAAATGGGGCCCAAAAATTCTATATCTATAGCACACATTTTGGCCAAGTTACAGTTTGTGTCTTTGGTATTTGCTGTGTTGTGTTGTGTTGTGTGTGGGGTTTTTTTTTTCTCCTTCCTCTTGTTCTTTCTGGTCTCTGATAGGTTGTCCAATGATGGGGTGTGTGTTCGTCACTGGCGGTTCAGATGAGGCGGGACCGTTTTAAGGACGCTGCCAGCATTCAAGCTCCTGGATCCCTCCTCCGGCCGATGATCAAACTTGTTGAACTTAAGTGAATTGTGAAGACTGTTGATTACGACCATCTAAAACATTTTGTTTTAAGAACGTGGAGTGTAGGGGTGTCCTGCCTATTTATTTTGATTGCTTTGTTTGGGTTTTGTTTTTCGTTAGGTACTTAGGGAAGTAAAATGTATTTTTATTTTTAACTCAATTAGGCTATTTAATACTTCCTCCTTTTTCTTTCCAGATTGTTTTTTTTTTTTTTTTTGGCCTTTGGACACCATGCTCTCTATTTTCACTTTTTTTAATATAAACCTAATCACCTTATTTGAGTAATACTGTGCAGTCGTTTGATTTTATATATATATATATAATATTAGTGCTGTCAAATGATTAATCACATCCAAAATAAAAGTTCTTGTTAACATAGTATATGAGTGTGTACAGTGTATATTTATGTATATATATAAATACAAATATATATATATATATATATATATATATATATATATATATATATATATACACACACACAGTGCCCTCCAAAAGTACTGGAACAGTGAAGACAAAATTGTTCTGTTGGCTGTGGAGTCAAGACATTTGCAAATATGATGAAAAGATGAATATGAGACAAAACTACAGAATGTCACATTTTATTATTGGCCGTTTCAACACATACATGTTTTTCCAAATAAAAAGAACAGCACTTTTAGAGTTCATCCCACTCATTGATGTGAGCATAAGTATTGGGACAGTTGAACATAAGGCAGATATAAAAGATTAAAAGCTATTATTTAGTTGCAGATCACTTGCGCACCATCACAGCAATGAGTCTGTGACCCATAGACATCACCAGACTCTTGGTCTCATCCTTTGAAATACTTTTGCCAGCCTTTAATGCAGCCAGTTCCAATTGTTGCTTGTTTTGGGGAGTTTCTGCCTTTGCTCTAGTCTTCAGCTGGTGAAATTCATGTTCAATCGGATTTAAATCTGGAGATTGACTTGGGCAATCTAAGACTTTCCATTTCTTTGCCCTTATAAACTCCTTGACTGAACTGGCAGGGTGTTTTTGGGTCATTGTCCTGATGCAATATGAAGCAATTCCCAAAGAATCTGGTGGCATTTTCGTGAATATTGGTAGGCAAGTTCATTTTGTACCCTTCCAAATTCATTCTGCTACTGTCATCATACATTAAGTCATCAGTAAAGTTGAGAGGGCCTGTTCCAGAGGAAGCCATGCATGTCCATGCCATGACACCACCTCCACCATGCTTTACAGATGAGGCTGTATGCTTGGGATCATTGCAGTTCCCTTTTTTTTCTCCACATTTTTGCTTTCCCATCACTTCGATAAAGGTTCATCTTTGTCTCATGGGTCCATAAACACAGTTCCAAAACCTCTTCTGGCTCACCTTTGTGCTTTTTTGCAAACTCAAATCTTGCCTTTCTATTTTTGGAGCTGGTCAGAGGTTTGTATCTTGCTGTGTAGCATCTGTAATTCTGTGTCAAAGTCTCCTGAGGACAGTAGATTGTCAGAGCATCACCCCAGCTTTCTGGAAGTTGTTGGTGATTTTACAGACACGTCTTTTAGGATTCATTTTCACAGCTTTTATGATTTGTCTGTCATCAACTACTGTTGTTTTCTCAGCCGATCAGGTAGTTGTTGGTTGCTGGTGTCGCTGGTGGTTTCCAAACTCTTGATTTCTCCATGCCCTTTGTTTTTGCTAGAGCTCTAATTGACTTCCTCTTTTCTTTTAGCATCCAAATTGCTTGCTTTTCTCTCAAAGTCAGCTCCCTCATCTTCATCCTGGTTTGTGTGTGTCATCATGCAAAATGCAGAAGTAATGGATATAACTGATATGACACATTCCCTGCTTTTAATATCTGAAGAATTAATGCAACAGGACACAGCTGATCACTTAGAAAGACCTGTGAGGCAACTGTTCCAATACTTATGCTCACATCAGATAGAGGGATGAAACTCTAGAAGCACTGAACTTCTTAGCTGGTAAAACATCTATGTGTTGAATCACTCAATAATAAAATATGACATTCTGTAATTTTGTCACATATTCATCTTTTATTCATATTTATAAATGTCTTGACTCCACAGCCAACAAAGCAATTTTTTCTTTACTGTTCCAATACAATAGGGGGGGCACTGTATACTGTATATATATATATATATATATATATATATATATATATATATATATATATACACGTTTTAGGAAATAATAATAAAAAATCATGACAAACTACTTGTATTGCACAAACAAACAAGAAAGTTTTAAAAGGAGTGTCAAGTCATTGACAGAAAAAAAATAGGGTTATTAACATGCACATTATTGGCTACAAAATGTTCATCTATAAAAGCTGGTCAAACTTTGGACTTGAGCTATAGAATTAATGGTTTACAGCTGGATTATTTTATTAACATGGTATAAGAACTGATATACAACCACAATGTCTCTTAGATAACACTGGTACTGAACATTCATCTCTTATCTTATATTCCTTTTCACAAGACACAAGACAAAAAGTCCTGCGAGGCCTGTACTTCCTCTTGCTCACACACACACACACACACACACACACACACACACACACACACACACACACACACACACACACACACTGCTTAATTCAATAGTAGCAGGACCCTTGCCCTACTCTTGTGAGATCCCTGTGCTGGGAACACAAAGAAAGCCCCTAAAGGCAACAAGCAGAGTCCATGTGCTGCTATTCAACACTCTGTCGTGTATCACTCAGACAGGAGGGGGAGGGCCTTCCGAACATATTCCAGTCAAACGTGAAGCTTTTGTGCTGTCTGAATGCTCCAAACTTTGACCTCTTTAGAACAAGACAAGAGGTTTTACCAGTGATTTGTAATTATACTCAAAAAACATAAGACAGGCTTCCATAATATTTACAACCAGCAACACTTATTTCTAAAATGGCTAGTGCACCTTGAAGTTTTTCAGTAGTAGTGGATATGACGCACTGAGATAGAACACTTAATGAGAACATCCTTGGGGTTATTTCCTTTCATTGGCATGCTAGGCCACTCTCTCGGGGCAGAAAAAGCGTCACGGAGTGTGTATGAACATGCATATGTGTGCACAGAAGCTTTTTACTGAGCTGTACTCAGGCCAGCAGATCCATTAGCACTGATTGAAAAGCGAAGGGGTTCAGCTGTAACCCTGAGAGAAGGTGAACAGCCCAACCATTAAGAATGTCTATGAGAATGAAGACAGTGGGCATGGGAAAAGATGGAGGAAGCAGGAGGTCAGGGTTCAAATATGCTAAAGGTCATGATAGGTTGAAATAATACATTAGATCAATTGTTTAAGCACTGACTTTTTTGGAACGTTATTAAAAAAAAAACGTGTTTATAGTCATTATATCTTCATGTTTACTGTGATTTAAATGATTTGTATAGCTTTTCACAATACACTGTTTCAAGGCAGCCTTACGGTTTTTGTTTTGTTTTGTTTGTTTGTTTGTTTGGTCTTTTAACAACACATTTGCAAGGTTCTCTGATGATGATATTATTATTTATTAAACTCTACTAATAATTATTATTATTATTGTTATTATTATTTAATAAATAATAATTACATTTTATTGTAATTTTTAAAATTATTGTTATTGTTTATAATATATTTTATAATTAAGTTAAAATAATAATAATATAATTGTGGTTGTTTTAACTAATTATAAAAATTAAAAAACATTACTGTATAATTACAATTGTACTGTAAAATTCATTAAAAATAATAATAATTACAATAATGAAATGCAAATCCGACTATACCATTATTTAATTAAATTGCAGCCTTTGACTTGATAATGTGATAATTCATTAATTATTAGGTTTTCATCAACTCACAATCCCCTATTTGGGAAACACATATCAGATCCACAGTGATTTGGGAACACATCTAAGTGCTTAAGGCAATTAAGGCATTTAAGTATTGATCAGTTTTGTTCTAAGCAAGAATAAGCTGTTCTCAAAAAGTATACATTTAAAATAGTCAGGACAGTTATAATATGATCAACTGTAACAGGTCTGAAAAGTCTGAAAAATATCCGGTTGTCAAAGAATCTGATGCAAGTTTAACATCTTCCCAATTTAATTAGTTGTCATATAGGGTACAGCTTTAATTAAATTGGTAACATCTCTGATTTCAGACAGAATTACTGTACACAATAAGTGTGTCGTCCAACAATCTACTCCCCTCAGCTCCCTTGGGCATGAGGAATGACATCTTCTAAATATAGCTCAACTACTCCAATGCACCACTCATTACCATCAGTCTCATTTTGATTACCCCTGTTCTACAAGAGAGAAAGGATTTCAAGACATCTAAAGAAAGACACAGAATCAGAAGCTGTTTATTTAAAGGGATAGTTCACCCCAAGACTAACATCATTTACTTACCCGGATAATGTTAGGCATGCTACTCGTTTTAACACAATGAAAGTGAATGGTAGCCTTGAGCTGTGACAACAAACACCATAAAATTATCATAAAAGTATGATTCATATACAGTCATGGCCAAAAATATTGGCACCCTTGGTAAAGAAGGCTGTGAAAATTAATCTGCATTGTTAATCCTTTTGATCTTTTATTTTAAAAAATCACAAAAATCTAACCTTTCATTGGATAATAAGAATTTAAGATGGGGGGAAATATCATTATGAAATAAATGTTTTTCTCAAATACACATTGGACACAATTATTGGCACCCCTAGAAATTCTTATGAGTAAAATATCTCTGAAGTATATTCCCATTCATATTCACAATTTTGAGCACTCCATGGTAATTATGAACATGGCTTTCTGTTTCACAGAAATATAAATAGGAGGGAAAACAAAGCCCAAATTCCCTTAATCATCCATCACAATGAGAAAAACCAAAGAATATATTTCTGATGTGCAGCAAAAGATAATTGAGCTTCACAAATTAGTGAAGTGGCTTTAAGAAAAGAGCTAGAGCAGTGAAAAGTCCCATTTCCACCATCAGGGCAATAATTAAGAATTTCCAATCAATATAAAATGTTATGAAACTGCCTGGAAGAGGACGTGTGTCTATATCATCCTAATGCATGGTGAGAAGGAGAGTTTGAGTGGCTAAAGACTCTCCAAGGACCACAGCTGGAGAATGGCAGAAAATAGTCTTGGGGTCAGAAAACCTTTAAAAAAAAAAATAGTCAAACAGCACCTACATCACCACATGTTGTTCGGGAGGGTTTCAAGAAAAATTCTCCTCGCTCATCCAAAAACAAACTCCAGCATATTCAGTTATCAGACACGACTGGAACTTCAAATGGGACTGGCTTCTATGGTCAGATGAAACTAAAAAAATGAGCTTTTTAGCAGCAAACACTCAAGATGGGTTTGGTGAACACAGGGATAAAAATTACCCCATGTGTACAATGAAATATACTGCTGTATTTTTGATGTTGTGGGTCTATATTTCTGCTGGAGGTCCTGGACATCTTGTTTAGACACATGACATCATGGATTCTATCAAATACCAACAGATAAACAATCAATAAGTGACTGACTCTGTTATAATGGAATATATCTTATAATGGGCCATGTTTGGATCTTCCAACCGTACAATAATCCAAACACAAACCTCAAAAACAACACAAAAATGGGTCGCTGAGCACAAAACCAAGCTTCTGCTGGCCATTCCGGTCCTCTGACCTGAACCCTATAGAAAATAAGTGAACTGAACTGAGGAGAAGAAGCACCAACATGGAGCTGGGATCTAAAGGGTCTGGAGTGATTCTGGATGAAGGAATGGTCTCTGATCTCTTGTCAGGTGTTCTCTAACCTCATCAGGCATTATAGGAGAACATTTAGAGCTGTTAAACTGGTAAATGGAGGTTTCAAAAAGTATTGAATAAAAGGGTGCCGTTAATTGTGGCCAATGTGTATAAGAGAAAAACATTTATTTCGTAATGATATTTCCCCCATTTTAAATTCTTATTATCCAATGAAAGGTTAGATTTTTGTGAATTTTTGCCAGTATTTTTGGCCATGACTGTACTATGTTCCAAGTCTTCTGAAGAGATATGATCACTGTGTTTGATGTAGTGAACTTCGAGTCATTATTCAATGAAAATCCTCCCAAAGTCATCAGTCATTTGGTATGTTATTATCATCTAGGAGAAACACAATGAGATTTTGTTTTCTTTGTTGTCGAACCTGCATGAGAGCATTTTTGCAGTCTTTCGAGTCTTTTAATAGGAATTTCGTGCAAGGACAAAAGATTTCCCCACTCAGATTTTGGGTTCAGTAGGTTCATGTTGGATTTTCTGCACTGACCGAGAGAAAGCTACTTGGTTTGAAAGCAATTTCTGTGTGAGACGTGCTTTATACATCACTGTTATACTGATATTAACAAAATGGCAAACAAATTTTGCCTGCTAGATTTTGCAAATATTGCTGCACCTTAAGTGTTACTTTGATTTTAGAAAGATATATGGGATGTTTTTATGGTACTTTAGTGCATTTTGAGAAGTCCTTGATTACTATTCACTTTCATTGTATTGAAATTGATGCAGAAAACATTCCGCTAACCGCTAACCGCTAACACATAATGCAATTCTTTTTTTCTTTTTCTTTTTCTTTTTTTTTATGGCCCCAGCATTTTGTGTTCCACAGCAGAATGATGATCATTCTGGTTTAGTGCAACATCGTTTTTTGGGGGGAATTTTTTGGGTGAACTATTCCATAAAGATAATTTTTAAAGCATTAAAAACTACAGTATATAGGGTTTCAGCTGTTTTGTTTTTGTTTTAATCACTGTGTTGCTTCAGCAGCTTAGACTCTAAAATGCCAAGACTCTCACGAGAAGTGATGGAAGTTAATGTAGCGTTACTAACATCTCCCAGAGAGAGAAAGAAGGAAGGTATGAAAATACCACCTATAAAAACCTGCAGGAAAACAACCGAAGCCTTAAAGAAATATTTTAAGCTTCATGGGGGACATTCTTGTCACCTTTTCTCAAATCTGACAGTTTGTGCTACTGAAAACACATTTATATTTGCTTTTCTTTGAGAACCTGTCTCAAGGTATACTTGCCTATTAGTTACGAGACTATACATCAAATTATGTTCTCCTCTTTTATGCTGTGCTCTCAACCAGCCGAAGCAAAACTAAATGGCAGGCATAACTTAGCCCAACCAAAACACAAATACACACACACCCTATTGATTTAATGAGGACTCATTTACCTCCACGCCACCGCAGAAGACAGACAGAGGAGATGCAGAAGAGGAAAGACAGATAAAGAACTGAAAATGTCAAGACTGATTAGACTTTCATATGTCTCCAGTAACACATAGACTGGATCGCATCCTGAAGGAGACACTCTGTGCTGAAATTAACAGGCATCTCTAAATGGCAGACATCAGGGGGAAAAGGCTCTTTTCTCAAAGGGCAGAGGTCAATATGACTTTAAGCCAACAATAAAGGCTGAATACACTGTCAGAGTGAAATAGTAGGATGATATTTGTAACCGAGCGAGCTGTAATTCAAAGGGCATTACTGAACTTCAGTGCCTTCAGTGTAGTGAGGCTTCATTTGACAAGCATGCACAGCTGATCAATGCTGCCCTCTGCTTTATGAGGATAGAATATAAGGATGATATTTTACACAAGCAAACTGGCTGGGCGAACATATTTAAATCTGCGCTATAAAATCAGGGTACGTCCAGCTGAGCCCTTCTTAGTATTTTATGGCTTCAGACACTGTCAGAACACAATAGAATAGAATAGAATAGAATAGAATAGAATAGAATAGAATAGAATAGAATAGAATAGAATAGACATTAGAATACAAACTGCTACAAAATATTCAGAATGTGGAACATGAGCATCGAACATGCAAACATCATGACTGTTTCTGTCTAAAAACCAGAAGAAACACACCACGACGCCAGCAAGTGATTGCTTATGCATGACAGGGCTAGACAGGAAATCACAAACAAATTTATGGGATTTTTTGCATTCAAATGACAAGGGTTTGACTGGGAAAAACAAACCGTGACGAGTGGAGAGGGAAAGACTGACATGTTGATATATCAGGGCAAAGAGTTACATTAAAATTCAGCCCGCAGTCCAATGTGTCACCTGACAAAAGCGTTTGATAGACAGTTTAGAGGAAGAGGGCATTCTGTGAGTTTTTAAAAGACTGCTTTGTTGATCTACAATTGGTTGCTGCTGACCAGTGAGCCTTCTGTACATTTATTTTCAAGGATCATAACAAACAATGTCAATATTTGATTTAAAATACACATGAAAGCACACATAAAATCTAGTGATTTGAGCATCTGCACTATTATCTTCATATCATAATCATAACCCATAAATTGGGTGTACAGTTAAGTAAAAATAGCATTGCAATATAATTATAGTATAATAACATATAATTATAGTAATTAGTTATATTAATTAACTACATTGTAAAATAGTTATTATATAAAAGGTTATTATCATAAATAAAATTTCAATAATAATTATGGTTCAAATAATAGCCATTATAAGTATAATTACTCTACAGTCCTTTTTTTTTTTTATTCATTTCTTTAATAACTATTGATGAAAGAATTGATTTAATTATATTCCTGAAACAACAAATATTATACTCAAGAAAATCTATGAATCCAAATAATTGTTCCTTTTATTTATTTATTTTTCTTATGCTCTTTAATAGCTATTGATAAAAGACTTCTGATTTATATTCATAAAACTATGTGTTAAGATTAAAATATTTTATGACTCAAAATAAATGTGTTCTATCTATCTATCTATCTATCTATCTATCTATCTATCTATCTATCTATCTATCTATCTATCTATCTATCTATCTATCTATCTATCTATCTATCTATCTATCTATCTATTTCTTCTTCTTCTTCTTATTATTATTATTATTATTATTAACTATTGATAAAAGACTTCTGAACTATACTCAACTTTATTGTCAAAATATTATATGGCTCCAAACTCATTGTGTTCCTTTTGTTTTGCATTGTTTCAGTCACAAATAACTCCAGAAACTGTCATTGACTAAACTGTATATGAAAAGCCAGACTGGTAGAAGGTGATTCATTGACTTATCATTATGTTTACAAATGAGGCTGTCAGTCTGTATTGAACAAACCAGCTGCTGAGAAATGAAATCAATTAGAAAACGGTGCAGGAGTCTTGAAGCTCGTTTGATAAATTGCCCTAATTATCTATATTATATATAACACTTCAGAATACAGACTTTCTTTAAAAAGACATTTATTGTGTCAATATGATTACATTAGAACTCCATGCATGAATAATTCTAGCCAAAAGATCTGAGCATCAGGCTTTAGCTATTAAAATTATGTGACTATTAAGGTCTGCCACCAAACTCAGATTATTTAATCATATGAGTAATGTACCACTATAACAAACAGCTAATCTGCAGATGACCTTCATTATTTCCGACTCACTGAATGGCTTTTTTCCTCCGCTCCAATACAGGAAATGATGTGGAGGCGTAACAGAAGGAAATTTAAGGTTTAAGTGCTACATGCTCAGTCTATCCACTTTACCGGACACCATCCAATGAACAAAAACATCACTGTGATATTCATCTACACTGATGCCCAATTATCTGATTCTCCCAACAGTGCCTGACCTTTCCTAATAGACGGAAAGCCATGGGATCAATACTGCAACTCTCACACAGATGCCGTGCTAACATGCATCATGAAACTACTCCACTCCTGTGTCAATCTCAGCAGAATGACACCATGCATGTTTAGCCGAGATGAAGGCAGCTGTCTAATGAAGTGTGCTTCCTTCAGACATCTCAGGGTTACATGCTCTATTTTGAACCGTAAGTGGTTAAATTCTGACATAGAGCGGTGTCTCAAAATTGCTGAGCTGAATCAAAAGAGATCGGCAAGTGAGCAATGATGTGTTTGCACAGTCTGTATGTAGCTAAATGTACTGCAAGGTGTATTTAGGATGCGAGTCGCAATACCACATCGGCCACAAGGGGGTAAACTTGCACTGTTTTTCCTTACATGAGCTATGAGATGAATGCCAGAAAAATAGATAAATAAACAAATAAAAACGCTAGCAAAGCCACACACTGCAGCATGTCAGAACTGCTTAATAATATGCTCTGCTCACTGAAATCTCAATTTGTTTTGACAGTTGTTACTGAGAGGAAGAAATATTCTGCTGTTTTGAGATATTCTTCTATTGGATTGGTATAAAATGAAAATGGAGAGGATAGTATAACAGATCATTTAAAAAGCCACCTTTCTGTTCTTGCAACAATCTTTCCTTGCATGTAAAATGCAAATTTGTCTAAATATTTAGTTTGTCTCTCAGTTCTGCTTAACTAAGGCATGAACTGTAGCAAACTGAGATGAAGGAAACGCTTTATAAACAAAGACTGGTTTCCCATCTGCCCAAAGTCATAAGTGTGTCTCAGTGGTCTGATGATGGAGAACTATTCCCACACTCCAGCACACTGAATGGGCCTTCTGGGAAATTTACGAACAGCTTCTTTAGGAGCCAATGATGCATGGACCGCTCTCAAGACGGGCGTTTTGCATTTTGTTTATAAAATGTTTTGCTTACAGGAGACTATGGCTAACCAGCATATGTGTTGCATTTCCTGAATATGAGAATTGTTGTTGTTGTTGGAGATGAAATCTAGTGTGCTTTTTTTGTTGTTGTTGCTGTTGTTGTTCTGAAGGGTTCATTGTAATTTTGACATGTAGGTCTAATGTAGGCCTATCATTTTTCACTTTTACAGTTCTATTTCCCTCTATGAAACAGCATTTGAAATTATCAAGAGTTATTATAGCGTTAACTTGGTAGAATACGTTTTAAAGTCAGTACTGGTTTTAATAATCCCAGCGAATCCAATAAAAAATTGTCTATAAAAGACGAGCTGAGCGTTACTATGTAGCTACGCTGAAGAAACCAATGGAAAAATGGACTATTTGGGATTTTCATGTAGGGAGCTCCCCCTACTGCACCAAGGGTGTATGACTGTTAGCATTTATAACTTCCTAATTTTGACTATTTTTGAAATTACTACTATTATTACATTATATCTATTACTGACCGAGAATCCAGCGAGATGCTTAATCCAGCAGCTTCAATTTCGGATGCAGAGGTAAACACTATCCATGAACTGCTTCTCCTCGTTGCCCACTAGATGTCGATAGAAGCTTTGCTGTCATACACATTGAGCTGGCTCTTTCCATTATCTAGACGTTTTGCATAAAGTAAAGGGTTAAAGGTCACCATATGTATATAAATATGCGTAAACAACTTCCAAAGGATATCGCATTGCAGAAATGGACCATACATCCACGGGGCAAAGAAAAAATATAGCTATATAAAATAAACTCTTGTGTTTTTATATAAAAATAGGCAAATTTCACTGGTTCAATAGTCTGTTAATGTTTAATGAAAATTCAACTTTTATAGACTAACTCTATAAGTTGTACAGTTTTATAAACCAAACTCCAAAGGTGTTCACATTAAGGCGACACCTTTAATACAAGTGTTAAAGAAATCTGGTAACAATTTTATTTTAAGGTGTCCTTGTTACAGTGTAATTATACATTTAAGTACTGAGTAATATTAATTAACTACATGTACTTACTATATGGCTAGGGTTTGTCTTAGGGTTACTTGCATGTAATTATGCATAATTTATTGTTATTGCAATAGTAACATGTAACGTGTAACAAGGACACCTTAAAATAAAGCCTTACCAGAATTTTATGGGGAAACATATTTTACAGTATCCTTGTCATGTTACATGCACTTATTAAAGTAGCTTAATACCAATAAATATTGCATAATTACATGCAACTGACCTTAACCCTAACCTATAGTGGTGTACACAGTAACAAGGACACTTTAAAAAATAAATAAATAAATAAATAAATAAATAATCAGATTCTGCAATATTTTTTGTGAGCAATCAAAATAACACATCTGTTGCACCAATCATGTGGAATCCACTTTAAAAATGCTTCTATTGGAACATTCCTTGATCTTCGAATCATACTGGATAACAAGAATCCTCAATTTGCACACAAATGACAATATGTGTGCTACAAAGGGGGACACACCAAAGAGTAAAACATAAATAAATAAAAATAAATAAATAAAATCAAATTTGAAATCATCCTAAAAGAATTCTGTAGATTGACAGCTGTAAAATATAGGTTCATCCAGTATGCTTTGATAGAGAAAAAAGGCAAAATTATTCAATTAAGAACATTTCCAGCAATCAGATAATGCACGGGTTTTAAGCAAATCGCAGTGAATTTCGTGTTTTACGGAGTGGTAGTAAAGAGTTAATAAAGCAGTCAGATTCCTCCTCCTACGTTTAGCCTACATAAACAAAGCTGAAATATTTCTTTCCACTCTCCTTCAGTTCCGTGATTGCACCGGAGGTCTCGCGCAGCTGTGTAGAGATGGACAAGAGTCGCGCGGAGCCTTCCCAGCGATTTCCCGAAATTATTGAGCTCAATGTCGGGGGGCAAGTTTACGTTACTCGCCACTCAACTTTACTCTCCGTTCCCAATTCTTTACTTTGGACTATGTTCAGTCAGAAAAAACCCGCGGAACTTACCACCGACAGCAAAGGACGCTACTTTTTGGACAGGGACGGCTTTCTGTTCAGATATATTTTGGACTACTTGCGGGACCAGACTCTGGTTTTGCCCGATTACTTCAAAGAGAAGGCGAGCCTTCTTAAAGAGGCAGAATATTTCCAACTTCAAGAGCTGGCAAAGCGCCTGAGACCGGCGGTCAGTAAGGAGAACTCCATCAGCGAGGAGGTGTGCCAGAGCGACCCAGAGGAGGCTGCGCTCGCCAGCACCAGCATCACCAGCACCGGCCCTCGCTCCCCGTCTCTGGACGTGAAGAAAACCGGCTACATAACCATCGGGTACAGGGGCTCCTATACCATAGGGCGAGACATCCAACAGGACGCCAAATTTCGACGGGTGGCGAGAATCACCGTGTGCGGAAAAACATCTCTCGCCAAAGAAGTTTTCGGGGAGACTCTGAACGAGAGCAGAGACCCCGACAGACCCCCAGAGAGATATACTTCTCGGTATTACCTCAAGTATAATTTTCTGGAGCAAGCCTTTGACAGGCTGGCGGAGGTGGGCTTCCACATGGTTGCGTGCAGCTCCACGGGCACCTGCGCGTACGCGAGTAACGACCCCAACGAGGACAAAATCTGGACGAGTTACACCGAGTACGTTTTTTGCAGGGATTGAAGTGGACTCACTTTTGGGAACTGTTATTCAAACACATTTCTCGGACACTCACCTTTCCATTCGTTACGCGCCACGAATGCGTAGTTTTGTTTTTGTTGTTTTTTTCCCCACAATGTCAACATTGTAAAGACTGTAAGTCGCTGAGAAGATGTTTTGTGCATATTTTGTGTGTAATAATTTAATAATAGCAGATCTCGAAAATCTGTCGTCTGTTCTCAGAATTCAAACAACCGCTGATAGCAGTTTTCAGTATTTAAATTCCATAGGTTTGGACTGTGGTGGACGCGCAAAATATACTCAATGATACGATTTTTGAAATCAAATTAACCTTTATTGGCTACCACTTTTTTTTCTTTTTTTTGTCATATTAAAAGGTCATTACATTCCTAATTTTTTTGTTTGTTTGTTTGTTTGTTTGTTTTTTGTTTGTTTTTGTCTCTGAGAGTACATCCAGAAGTTCAACAGACACAACAGAGACAAAAATAAAATGTCATCCCAGTAGTAAAATTGCAAGCTGTTCCACAATGAGTAAATATATACTACTCTCCCCTCTGCTTTTCACTGAACATTGACATTTCTGAGATGATAATTTGTTTGCACTCCTATGTATCTTTTTTATTATTCTTCTTCTTAGCCAAGATGTCTGTCAGCTTTACACACATAATAAACTTACCATGAAAGACATATTTGGATGGGAACTCTAAATACTACTGTATTATATTGTGATTTGAGTTGCACACTCTATAATACGCACGTACTGTCAAATATTGACAGTTTTCTAACTAAATGTGTCACATTTGCATGCCAAACAAGCTGTGTGTAGTTATTGTAAAACTGTAGCTGCTGCAAACCTAAACCACAGTTGATATCCTGTCACAGATCATAAAGATATAAAGCTCAGAAACTGTGGTGTACACCAATTAAACACCTTTGGTGATAGTTCAAGAGCTGGGTTAGTGGGCGGAGGCTCCGAAAGGAGATGTGAATGTGAGCGGAGAAGAGACACTGTCTGGCCTGAGGAAACAGATGGACTACTAAGAGACAGAGAACAGGAACTAGGCCTGTGTTTGCCAGCAGTCCTGTGACTACACACACACAAATCATATAAAGGGCACCTTCTCTTTATAATGTTACATAGATAGAATCCAAATATGCAAATATCAGTGGTTCGAACATCATAGTACACGTACACATGCTTTTATTTAAAGCTGTCAGGTGTTGCGTATAGTAGCCTATATGACTGACAATGCTGGGCCCCCTGGAGAGTGTCAGTATCACAGAGACAGGAACAAATTCTCTCTCTAGAGGAAGTTGTATCAAGAGGAAGAGAGAAAGCAGATAACCAGCAAAAAAAATACGCTGAACAGAAAACAAAGAGCCCTCACTTTGACTCTGAAAATGTGTGTGTGTGTGTGTGTGTGTGTGTGTCAGTGTTAATGAGTGAACCCAGCTAACAGGGAATGTTCTCGGAACTTTTACTAATGGTCTGGCAAGGTTCCTTCAAATTTATGAACAACAAGTGTTATGAATATTCCTCCAACCTTAATAGAACATTTTATTCTTTGCACCGTTATCTGATTTTTAATAATGCTCTCAAAAAGTTAGCACATAAACATTATTTCAACCATGAAATATGTTTGTGTAAGGTTTTTTTAAATGTTAGTATGTACTGCTTGTTTCAGAACATTCATGGAAATTCAAATGTTCCCACAATGTTTGTAAAATGATAAAACGGAACGTTCCCTTTATGTTTTCCATAATGTTTGCATAGCCAAGAAAAATGCTTTTAAATATTTAAAAAAAACTGTATGTTTTTAACATTCTGAGAACATTCAGAAACAACATTTTTATAACTTGTTGGGAATGTTAGCAAAGCGTTCTTAAAACATAATTGCGTTAACTGGGAAAGCGGTACAGACAAAAGGATTCAGTAGATTGATTTAAATGTACTTCATTTACATTACAAACAACTGCATTTAATGTTAAACTGTAATGTAAAAAAAAAATGCAAATTAATTGCTTTTGAGAGTTGTTATATATTCTGGTGTATTAACAAAAAAATAAAATAAAATTAGGCCTATATATTCCATAGTTTCACATCATTAACTTACTAAGTAGATCAGTAAGATTAAAAAAAAGCTTGCAAAACACTTTTCTATCAACAAAATTGTTTATACTACAAGACTGCAACACTTTCTTTCTAAATTTGACCCGCCACTCATGACAGTGAGGTTAATGCACTACAGTAGCAATGATATAATTTCAATGTTGTTGAATGCAACTTTAGAGCAGATATACTTTTCACACTTTAAACTTGTGGTTCCTTCTTTGTGCATTCCACCTAAGTGACAAACCATCATGACATTTCATCTGTTCCTCAAAACACACAAATGTCCTTCCCTTTGTTTTAACGAAAATAGATCTTACAGTACTTCAAAACAGAAGTAAAAACAGCTTGCTTTGCTATCATGGTCACATTAAAAGACAGAGTTACCAGTATATTTGGTAAGTCTAGATTCATGTGGTCAAGAAAAGATTACCATGCAAACATGTGGATAACAGGCTAGGAATCTTGTGAAAACATTACACTGCAACTTTCAGTTATAACAAAAGGAAACTGTTTCAAGCAAAAGGTGTTTTCCACATGTAATGTTACACTAAAGTACAACTTCCCTTGCCAGAAGACAAAGAAAAGATAAATGATAGACTAGGGATGCTTCCAAACTCATTTTCAGAGATTAAAAAAACAGTATCTCTGGGTCTCTTCTCCATCTTGTAATAATTCAGTGGAATACTTTGTCTCTCTCTGCCAGACCGGAGACATACGCTATGGAGGAGACAGCAGATGGTCCTGGTCAGTGCTTTTTAGCTGGAAGACACTCTATTTGTTCTCTTGAATTCCTTTGGACATGCATTCATTCATTCTTTCAGTCAACCAAAATTAAACATACTAAAGATGAAGGATTGTGAATAAAAAAATTGAAAAAAAAAAAAAAACACCTACCTGATGTTTTAAACACAGACAGACAGATAGAGAAAGAGAGAGATAGGTTTTTTTCATCTACTAATGCAAACTGGTTTTGAAAATTGGTTTCAAAGGGCACGTTTTTTAAAGTGATACGGTTATCGTCTCTTGAGTGAACTACAAAATTAATTTGGTGATGTTATGCGCATGCGTATTATGCGTTCAGTGTATAGGTGCACGGGTAATAATAATTTTGGCTCTGTATGCCACCAGAATAGAATTAAAATGAAACAATCAAGATGAGATTGAAGTGTAGACTTTAAGCTTTAATTCAAGGGGTTGAACAAAAACATAACATAAAATGCTTAGGAATTATAACCATTTTTATACACAGTCCACCCATTTTCAGGGGCTCAGATGTAATTGGAAAAATAAATATAATCATAAATAAAATGTTCGTTTTTAATATGTTGTTGAGAATCCTTTGCAAGCCTTAAGTCTGGAACTGATGGACATCACCAGAGACTGGGTTTCCTCCTTTGTGGTGCTTTCCCAGGTCTTTACTGCAGCTGACTTCTGTTGTTGTTTGTTTGTGGGTCTTTCTGCCTTTAGTTTTGTCTTCAGCAAGTGAAATGCATGCTCAGTCAGGTTGAGTTAAGGATACTGACTTGGTCAATGCAGGATATTCCACTTTTTACCTTCAAAAACTCCTGGGTTGCTTTTGATATGTTTTGGGTCAACATCCATTTGTACTATGAAGCACCGTCCAATCAACTTTGCTCCATTTGACTGAATCTGGGCAGAGAGTATATCTCTATACACTACAGAATTCATCCGGATGCTTCTGTCTTCTGTCAAATCATCACTAAACACCAGCAACCCTGTGCCACTGGAAGCCATGCATGCTCATGCCATCACACTGCTCCACCATGTTCACAGATGAATGAATGAATGAATGAATGAATGAATGAATGAATGAATGAATGAATGAATGAATGAATGAATGAATGAATGAATGAATGAATGAATGATGCATTTATATGCATTTAGATGAAGTTGTATGCTTTGGATCATGAGCTGTTCTGAGCCTTCTCCATACTTTTTTCTTTTTTCTTCCCGTCATTCTGGTACAGGTTGATCTTAATTTCAGCCGTCCAAAGAATGCTTTTTCAGAAGTGGTCAGGCTCTTTTAGATGTTTTTTCACAGTCTAATCTGGCCTGGTTTGCACCTTGTGGTGAACCCTCTGTATTTGTTCTCATGAAGTCTTTTCTTGACTGTATAGTTTGACAGTGACACGCCTACCTCCTTAAGAGTGTTCTTCTCTTAGCTGGATGTTGTGAAAGGGTTTTTCTTTACCACAGAGAGGATCCTCCGATCATCCACCACTGTTGTCCTCTGTGGACGTCCAGGCCTTTTTATGTTGCTGAGCTCACCAGTGCGTTCTTTTTTTCTCAGAATGTACCAAGCTGTTGATTTGGCCACTCCTAATGTTCCTGCTATCTCTCTGATGGATTTGTTTTGTTTCTGAAGCCTAACAATTGTCCGTTCGCAAAGAGCTTGATTGACAGGCGATCTGACCAATCAGAACGCGTATACTGTGCCGCCGCTGCTATCCTTCATCTTGCCCGACAGCTACGGCCAGTCTCCATAAAAATACATGTTAAAAAGGGGTAAAAAAGATTAACTGAATTGAAACTTTTTCAATATAACTAAATATAAATATGTGCGGAGGGTTAACCTGTGCTGTTGTTGGCTGCCACAGTAACAGCAATAAGCTAAGGTATTCCTTTAAAGTACTTGTTTCGCGTATCAGAAAACATGTCATGTCCGGTGCTGTATGAGTGTTAAATAATAAAATAATATGTTAAAACGTGTGCTCTTATCATTCTGTGGACAAAATCCCATGAACTTCACCCCGATCGGGAGCTGTTTATGCGGATGTGCCCTCATCTGTTTACAATGCAGCTAAACTTGCGTCGCTTCATGTCATCTTCCTACTCATCAAACTATGAGAGGTCCTTTAATGCAAAAAGATGGTCAGTGCGACACTCTAAAGTGAAACTATGGCGCTATGTACTTTTTTAAAACCATTTTTATAGATTTCACGTTATATTGTTGGCCCGGAAAATTTTACATTTACATTTACATTTATGCACTTAGCAGACGCTTTTATCCAAAGCGACTTACATTGCATTGCATTCAAGTTACAGTTTTTACATTTTATCAGCTCTTGCTTTCCCTGGGAATCGAACCCATGATCTTGGCGTTGCTAGCGCCATGCTCTACTATTTGAGCTACAGGAAAGTTCGCTTGCCCAGTAGCTGCAGCTGTATCCCTTCTAGCCTTTAACCACAACTCAAGATAGTAGAGTAACGTTAGATTAACTTCGGTGGACTTAAACTTGAAAAATGGTGTGTTTGTTCATTTCGTGCTTTACGTAAATATGAAAAGACCATTGGTTCACGAGGCATTACAGTGATCTGTCACGACACATTGAAGAGCCACCAAACGGTATTTATTGTTTGAATTTCTTTAAAAATGACTCAGTTTAAAAGCTGAGGGAGCTGAGATCTTGTTTCATATCAGAAGTAACCTGCTCTGTCTTCTCTGTTGGTGTTCTCAGTTTCCTCTTTGTTCTGCGATGTATTTTTCACTGCTTGAGAACATGAGTGTAGTGTGAGAGTGGCATTGTTTGTCAGTTATGGTAACAGTAACTAAGTGGGCAGGTTTTGCGAATGGTCAATTGTCTGTTTCACTTATATGGAGAGATCCTTTGACTGCATGATGCGGGTTCACAGCAACAGCTTCCAAATGCAAATGACACACTTGGAATCATCTCCAGACCTTTTACCTGCTTAATTGATGTAGAAATAACAAAGGAACATGGAAAGGAAATTGCTTTTGAGTCAACTTTCCAATTACTTATGGTCCCTTGAAAAACTGGGAGGTACATATTAAAGAGCTCTAATTCCTTAACCTTTCCTCCAGTTGTGATAAGAACACCCTCAAATTAAAGCCCATATTCATCATATAACTGTAACATGAATTAGTTTTGGTCAACAGCTAAAATAATAAAAAATTGTGCCTGGATCCAAATATAAATGGACCTAACTGTATTTTGGATGAAATCCGAGAGCTTTCTGACCCTGCATAGACAGCAATGCAACCACCACACTCAAGGCCCAGAAATGTAATAAGGACATCATTAAAATAGTCCATCTGACATCAGTGGTTCAACCTTATAACCTCATAACATTACAGTTGAACCACGGATGTCGCATGA
Organism: Acrossocheilus fasciatus; assembly: GCA_036784905.1. Classification (NCBI taxonomy): domain Eukaryota; kingdom Metazoa; phylum Chordata; class Actinopteri; order Cypriniformes; family Cyprinidae; genus Acrossocheilus; species Acrossocheilus fasciatus. The sequence goes on from CM071938.1 coordinate 24,307,880, forward strand.
ACCACTTTATCGAAGTCCTTACTACCTTTCTATGCCTTGAACGTGGTAGTTACATTGTGTCTATGCAGGGTCAGAAAGCTCTCGAATTTCATCAAAAATATCTTGATTTACTTTCTGAAGAAGAACGAAAACCTTACGTGTTTGAAACGACATGAGTGTGAGTAATTAATAACATTTTCATCTTTTGGGTGAACCGTCCGTTTACAGAGGGAGCACTGCATTTTTTATGATGTAAGCCAGAACATATTTGTAAACAGGGAAAAAACCTGTCTGATATCAGGTTTTTACTAACTAAATGAGAGCATTAGGAAATGTTGTTAGAACATAACATTGTTAGCTGGAAAGATAGTTAGATGCATATTACATGAATAAATCATTTAGACATTTAAACGAATAACAGCCCACGTTAACATAGACCGTTTCTTGCACAGATTTGGAAAACCTGGAAGATAAATGTCATGCAGGGCTGCGACACAAGGGGAGAGGATGCTTAAATTTTATTGCCTTTTATCCCACTGTTGACAAGACAAGCATATAAGTTCCTGTTTATTAAATATTTGCACATACTGTTTATTTAGAGAAAAACCAGAGTGCACAGTTATGAACGGTCGAGAGGACCTTCCAGCATTCAGATATATCTCTCCAGGAGCCTCTGTCATAAACCACAGAGAGTCTTTGCCTTTATGTAAACCAACTCCATAGCGACAAGCCCAGATCAATATAATCGAATGTCTGGCTGCATGCTCAAGAGGTTCGTCCCTTCATTCTGTTTGTCTAATAATCAACACGGGTCAGTGGCTAAATCAGGAATGCCTGTGTTGTGAATTAAATGGCTTTGGATATGCTTAAAAGATTGCCAGGTTTAATGAGACTAATTTTAATGGTGAACTCCATCTGACTTGCAGAAAAGGTGAAGGATGGTGAAGAATTCACGTCATCACCATGACAACCACTTTTAGTGTGTTTACAAAGGCGCTTTATGACTGCAGGAGCCAACCGAACCTGTAAATGCCCATGTTGAAGAGGTTGTTGTCATTATTCAAATTAGATTTTTCTTTACATGCACTGTGTTCATATTTAGAGAGCGAATACGAGCCTGCTCATATCATCTTCAAATAAGGAAGGTATTTTTGGCCTGTGCAAGAGCAATAAACCGGCACATTATGCTTATTTCATTAAACCCCATTATATTCTCCAAATATTTTACCATCTATTTCATTTTCTATCAAAGAGCTGATCTTGAGTCTGTAAATGTGTGAATGTGTCTTTCAGTTCCAGAGGCTCATTGGCCAGTAATATGTCAACTAAAAGAACATTATGTTGGCAGAATGTCTATAACGCAGTGGTCACGAGGAGGTTTGAAAAATAGGGAATCTTTTGCTGGTCCCAGTGTGGGGGACATCCCAAAGCTTCTGGGGTGGAACATACTGTAGCCCAAGGTCTGTACACTAGAGAAATTTAATTTAAGATAAAGTGCACTACAAATCAAAGTCCACTAAAGCCACCAGTCGAAGGAGGAGGATTTATAGGCTTGTTTTTACCTCTATCTAATAATTGCCTTTGGCTAAATTTGGTCAGACATCTTTTCACAGAACAGATTTTCCTTGAAAGAGGGCCAGTTTATGTTATTGGATGAAGATTATGGAGAAGCAATAGAAAGAGGCTCCATGTAAATCCACATGGGCATGAGTCATTTTTTCATTGCAGACTGTTTAAATGAGTTGGATTCGATGAATACATCTCAGCATGTTCAGCGGGAACAGGTCAATATTGTATTTTAATATAACATCGCTGAGCGCATCACAGAAAATCTATACAAGATAAAGCTCCTCCATAGCCTTGCGAGTTTAATAAAGAGCAGATTTGATCTTTCCCTTCACATACGGTTAGAGTAGAATGTGGTGCTCTAAGATGACATGAGATTTGTGCTTGTCTTTAGTGTGTATATATATCCATTATGGTGAGAATCTGACCTGGGATCAGTTATAAAAGACAAGGTGTTCCCCCATCAGGGTAGAGTGTATAAGCTAAGATGGATACAAGTTGCACCTTTCCACTCATCATAGACTTAGGTGTGAGAATACATTAGTTAATGGAATTTTGTCAGGAATCGGCTACTAAATCTGACCTAAATGGGAATTTTTAGCTGGTGCTGGTGTCCTCTGTAAATGTCGCCACTGCTTTCCCTCTCACTGTGTCTTCTGCCAAGTCAGGCTTCCGCTCTGTGGAGGTCCGGTTAGTCTCACGCTGCTCTTTCTGAGCATGGTAAAGGCCGCCGGCATCAATCAGCGGCGGGGAACAAAAGCAGGCGCTCAGGCGCATACCTCCCAGCATCCTGCACCCCCGCTGGCTCTGACACAGGGATCTTTTGGAGAAAAAGGAACCCCTGCAGACTGTAAAAAGGCCAGGAAATCTACTGTCCCAGCACTCAAGAGTGTTGATATCCAAAAAATAGAAACTTATGCACATGCACACACACCCATGCTGCTTCACTTCATTTGTTTGTAATACAAAATTCACTTATAAACAGAGGGAGGTGACAGAGAAAGTGTGTAATGATCATCAGCTCATGGACAGGAAATACACTTTGCCAAAACACATGCCATAACTGTCTCAAATAATTAATATTTTCTCCTTAACATTTTTTTGCACACAGGCCAACACAGACACTGAAAACAGAGACAAGAAAGGATATTCAGGAGCTAAATGTTAATTAATTTCAAGTAATAATTTTGTGAACTTCGAGGCTGAGGAAAAATGCATTTAAAGGTGTAAAGTTTTTACACAAAAGAAGTTAATAGCAGTTCAGTTGTGAAACATCTCCTGTAACTGCATTATGTTACATCTCCATTTCCACCATCAGGGCAAGAATTAAGAATTTCCAATCAACAGAAAATGTTACAAATCTGCCTGTAAGAGGACGTGTGTCTATATTGTCCTAATGCATGGTGAGAAGGAGAGTTTGAGTGGCTAAAGACTCTCCAAAGACCACAGCTGGAGAATTGCTAAAAATAGTTGAGTCTCAGTATATATACTGTATATTTTTTTATTTTTTTTATTTTATATAAAAAATAATATATATATTTATACAAACAGCATCTACACCAAATGTTGTTTGGGAGGGTTTCAAGAAAAAGAAAAAAAAAAAATTCAAAATCAAGAAAAGAAAATGCTCTCATCCAAAAACAAACTCCAGCATATTCAGTTGTCAGACACGACTGGAACTTCAAATGGGACTGGCTTCTATGGTCAGATGTAACTAAAAAAAAAAATTGCTTTTTATCAGCAAACCCTCAAGATGGGTTTGGTGAACACGGGGATAAACAAAAAAAAAAGTACGCCATGTGTACAATGAAATATATTGCTGTATTTTTGATGTTGTGGATCCTGGACATCTTGCTAAGACACATGGCATCATGGATTCTATCAAATACCAACAGATAAAAAAAAAAATCAATAAGTGACTGACTCTGTTAGAAATCTTATAATGGGCCGTGTTTGGATCTTCCAACAGGACAATAATCCAAAAACAAACCTTAAAACCACAAAAATAGGTCACTGGGCACAAAACCAAGCTTCTGCTGGCCATTTCAGTTCCCTGACCTGAATCCTATAGAAAATGAGTGAGTGAACTGAAGAGGAGAAGCACCGTCATAGAGCTGGGAATCTAAAGGGTCTGGAGTGATTCTGGATGAAGGAATGGTCTCTGATCTCTTGTCAGGTGTTCTCTAATCTCATCAGGCATCATAGGAGAAAATTTAAAGCTGTTAAACTGGCAAATGGAGGTTTCAAAAAGTATTGAATAAAAGGGTGCTGTTAATTGTGTCCAATGTGTATTAGAGAAAAACATTTATTTCATAATGATGTCCCCCCCCCCCCCATTTAAAATTATTGTGCTCCAATGAAAGGTTAGATTTTTGTGATTTTTTAAAATAAAAGATCAAAAGGATTAACAATGCAGATTAATTTTCACAGCCGCCTTTGATCATATTTACCATGGGTACCAACAATTCTGACCACGTGTCTGTTTCAAGTATCTTAGATTATTATGCAAAAACCATGATACTGTATACAGCATGAATAGACTAATCATTCATCTGATACCAGCATTGTACAATGGTACTACTTTGTTACTTTTTTGAAAGAGAACAAAGGCACTTCAGAGACTTTGAAAGTTAAATGAAATCTTTCACTTTCTAAAAAGTCTCTTTCACACTAAAGGCAAACAAGTGCCCAAGTGTAGGCCTATAATGTCTGCTGAAACCTCAGGCTAATGTCTGACCATTAAAAGTCATGAATCATACTTTGTTTTGGACAGAAATATAGCTTCAACAGAAGTTCTTCTTCAGCACAGTGCCAGAATAGGTTAAAGATTTATGTACCCTCTAAGTATGCTGCATATAAACCCTAGTGGTAGAACAGAGATGTTGCATGAGTGCATGCGAAGCCAGTCAGCCATCATACAAAGCATGCCAAATGTGCCTGTGTCTGGATAGTGTTAGCTGGGGGGGAACTACTAGACAAGATGTTCTGCAGATGCTCACATCTGCTCGGAGCTGTAGCTTATATCCGGCACTGATAAGAGCTTTCTTATTTCTTCAGATGTAGGGTTAGCTCAACAATTCTGATCACGAGAGATGGACGTTCTCACAGAGCCTTGCTGTCGGCAGTCTCCATGGCGATTTGTGACGCACAAGATTTTAGGATGAAAATGATGACCGTCCGCATAATCACAGGAATTATTCATATCAACATTAATTAACGTGCCATGCTGCTTATATTAGTTCTACTCATGCTAGTGCTTATCTGTGAGAGGAGCCGTTTGTTTGTGGGTGAAATCATATTTCACAAAAGATAATCAGAGACAGCACACTCCGACTTTTTAAAGTAATGATATGATCTCTGTCTGTTAACAAAGGCCACTATTAGATATTCCTGGAGCTCAGGGCTAAAATTAATGCAGTCAGTGCAGAGATACATCCACACTGCTTTGACCTTGAATATAACAAAATGTTCTTAGTGTATTATTGCACAGGATACTTTCAGCTAAAGTCAAACTTTTAAAGTTTAAAGAGCTTTCATCTAAAATAAATGTCAGTAACACTTAATTTTAAGGTGTCCATAATACAGAGTAATTACCTAGTTAAGTACTTAGTAGCTATTGTACTTACATGAAACAAAATGTACTTACCATGTAACTAAGTTATGGGACAGCCTGTAATTACAGTTTGTAATTATGTAGATGTAATAGGCAACTACTGTTAGACATACAGGTGCTGGTCATATAATTAGAATATCATCAAAAAGTTGATTTATTTCACTAATTCCATTCAAAAAGTGAAACTTGTATATTATATTCATTCATTACACACAGACTGATATATTTCAAATGTTTATTTCTTTTAATTTTGATGATTAGAGCTTACAGCTCATGAAAGTCAAAAATCAGTATCTCAAAATATTAGAATATTTACATTTGAGTTTGAATAAATGACCATCCCTACAGTATAAATTCTGGGTATATCTTGTTCTTTGAAACCACAATAATGGGGAAGACTGCTGACTTGGCAATGATCCAGAAGATGAACATTGACACCCTCCACAAAGAGGGTAAGTCACAGAAGGTCATTACTGAAAGGTGTGGCTGTTTACAGAGTGCTGTATCAAAGCATATTAAATGCAAAGTTGACTGGAAGGAAGAATTTGGGTAGGAAAAGGTGCACAAGCAACAGGGATGACCGCAAGCTTGAGAATACAGTCAAGCAAAGCCGATTCAAACACTTGTGAGAGCTTCACAAGGAGTGAACTGAAGCTGGAGTCAGTGCATCAAGAGTCACCACGCTCAGACGTCTTCAGGAAAAGGGCTACCAAGACACTTCTGAACCAGAGACAACGTCAGAAGAGTCTTACCTGGGCTGTGGAGAAAAAGAACCGGACTGTTGCTCAGTGGTCCAACGTCCTCTTTTCAGATGAAAGTAAATTTTACATTTACAAATCAAGGTCCCAGAGTCTGGAGGAAGAGTGGGGAGGCACAGAATCCATGTTGCTTGAAGACCAGTGTGAAGTTTCCACAGTCAGTGATGATTTGGGCTGCCATGTCATCTGCTGGTGTTGGTTCACTGTGTTTTCTGATGTCCACAGTCAACGCAGCCAACTACCAGGAAATTTTAGAGCACTTCATGCTTCCTTCTGTTGACAAGCTTTATGGAGATGCTGATTTCATTTTCCAGCAGGACTTGGCACCTGCACACACTGCCAAAGGTACCAAAAGCTGGTTCAATGACCATGGTGTTACTGTGCTTGATTGGCCAGCAAACTCGCCTGACCTTAACCCCATAGAAAATCTATGGGGTATTGTGAAGAGGAAGATGAGAGACACCAGACCCAACAATGCAGATGAGCTGAAGGCCACTATCAGAGCAACCTGGGCTCTCATAACACCTGAACAGTGCCACAGACTGATCCACTCCATGCCACGCCGCATTGCTGCAGTAATTCAGGCAAAAGGAGCCCCAACTAAGTATTGAGTGCTGTACATGCTCATACTTTTCATTTTCATACTTTTCAGTTGGCCAATATTTCTAAAAATCCTTTCTTTGTATTGGTCTTAAGTAATATTCTAATATTTTGAGATACTGATTTTTGATTTTCATGAGCTGTAAGCTCTAATCATCAAAATTAAAAGAAATAAACATTTGAAATATATCAGTCTGTGTGTAATGAATGAATATAATATACAAGTTTCACTTTTTGAATGGAATTAGTTAAATAAATCAACTTTTTGATGATATTCTAATTATATGACCAGCACCTGTATGTAACAGGCTGAGTCTGTTACACAGCTACTAATGTAACCAAAAGATTGTTACATATGTGTTGCAAACTTTATACAATGTAATTATAAATGTAAGTACACAGACATAAGCTACTTAAAATAAAGTATATCAAGATTGCACTTGTGTACTTCATGTGTATCTATACTGTACAGCATATCCAGCTGCACCTTAGTTTGATTTAACCCACCAGTAAACAGCTAAAATACATGTAATACATTTCTAATTACATTAAAATGACAGAATATTACACAAACGTAAGCTACTTACTAATAAAGTGTATCAAGATTGTACTTAAGTGTACAAGTAGCCGTGTAACAGACTCGGTCTGTTACATATGTGTAACAGTAGCTGCCTATTACATCTACATAATTACAAACTGTAATTACAGGCTGTTCCGTAACTTAGTTACGTGGCAAGTACATTTTGTTTCATGTAAGTACAATGGCTACTACTAAGTATTTAATTAGGTAATTACTATGTATTAAGACACCTTAAAATAAAGTGTTACCTAAAAGTCTTTAAAAAGATCATTTGCCTTGAGAAATAAACCTTTTCGATATCAGTACTGTAGCAGTGCTACAACTGGATGGTCCAAATAAGCATAGGGATATGAGATCTGACATGTTTGGGTTTGAGAAGGGAAGATTCTGGGTTTAACCCTCTGGCCTTCGTAAATAACAGCTGTGTCTTCCCATCTGTCAGTGGCTTCACATGCGGTGGTATATTAGTACTACGGGGAATATAGCTGCTCAGTGACCAACATCTGCAGGCATGGGCATAACAGGATGCTTTGATTCTAAGGACAGAGACAAGCTTGAGTTTTTATTTTCCACTATTATACAACTGTTTTTCAGAAACACTTCACAGTAAGGCAAACTAAGAACAGCATTTATTAATCAAGGTTAATGTTATTTTTATTTTATTTATTTTTTTACATATTAATACATTTTCAATGTTTCAAGTTGATTAATTTAACATTAGTTCATATTATGAACATGAGCAAACATGAATTTTCAATGAATAGTAACTTATAAATTAACATTAACCTAGATTAATGCAAATAATAATGAAATACTGTAAAGGATTACACTATTTCAGATTAAATTATCATATACAGTATTTATACTAATTTTACTGTTCAAAAGATTTGCATAATAATGGCAATTCATTCCATGTTTTCTAATGATATTTCCAAGGGGTTGCATGTATATGGAAAATAGTGAAGGGCCTAAAACAGATCCTTGCTGTACTCCATACTTTACTGACATTAACTTTCAACCCAAATTCCGGAAATTCTATTTTTTAAATTTGAATAAAATGAAAACTAAAAGAATTTCAAATCACATGAGCCAATATTTTATTCACAATAGAACATGGATAACATAACAAATGTTTAAACTGAGAAATTTTACAATTTTATGCACAAAATGAGCTCATTTCAAATTGTATGCCTGCTACAGGTCTCAAAATAGTTGGGATAATAAGAATGTAAAATGGGGGGAAATATCATTATGAAATAAATGTTTTTTTCTTTCTCAAATACACTTTGGACACAATTACTGGCACCCCTAGAAATTCTTATGAGTAAAATATCTCTGAAGTATATTCCCATTCATATTCACAATTTTGAATTGAAATAGAAAAAGGAGGGAAAACAAAGCCCAAATTCCCTTAATCATCCATCACAATGAGAAAAACCAAAGAATATATTTCTATTGTGCAGCAAAAGATACTTGAGCTTCACAAATTAGTGAGGTGGCTTTAAGAAAAGAGCTAGAGCAGTGAAAATTCCCATTTCCACCATCAGGGCAATAATTAAGAATTTCCAATCAACATAAAATGTTATGAAACTGCCTGGAAGAGGACGTGTGTCTATATCGTCCTAATGCACGGTGAGAAGGAGAGTTTGAGTGGCTAAAGACTCTCCAAGGACCACAGCTGGAGAATTGCAGACAGTAGTGAGTAGAGTCTCTGGGTCAGAAAACCTTAAAAATAAATAAATAAAAAAATAATAAAAAAGACAAACAGCACCTACATCAAAATTTAGAGCTGTTCAACTGGCAAATGGAGGTTTCAAAAAGTATTGAATAAAAGGGTGCCGTTAATTATGGCCAATGTGTATGAAAGAAAAACATTTATTTCATAATGATTTCCCCCCATTTTAAATTCTTATTATCCAATGAAAGGTTAGATTTTTGTGATTTAAAAAAAAAAAAAAAAAAAAAAAAAAGATCAAAAGGATTAACAATGCAGATTAATTTTCACAGCCTTCTTTGATCATATTTACAGTAGGTTTCCAGTTGCTGAAGAGTTTGTGGTTGTCTTTGACGTATTTTTCGTTTAATGATGCGCCAAATGTTCTCTATAGGTGAAAGATCTGGACTGCAGGCACCCGGACTCTTCTGCTACGAAGCCATGCTGTTGTAATAGCTGCAGTATGTGGTTTTGTATTGTCCTGCCGAAATACACGTGGCCTTCCCTCAAATAGATTTCATCTGGAGGGGAGCATATGTTGCTCTAAAACCTTTATATACCTTTCAGCATTCATAGTGCCTTCCAAAACATGCAAGCTGGCCATAATGTATGCACTTATGCACCCCCATTCCATCAGAGATGCTGGCTTTTGAACTGAATGCTGATAACACGCTGGTGTTTGCCGACAGTGGTTTCTGGAAGTATTCCTGGGCCCATTTAGTAATGTCAAAGACAGAATCATGCTGATGAGTGATGCAGTGTCATCTGAGGGCCTGAAGACCACGGGCATCCAACGAAGGTCTTCGGCCTTGTCCCTTTTGCACAGAGATTTCTCCAGTTTCTCTGAATCTTTTGATGTTATGCACTGTAGATAATGAGATTTGCAAAGCCTTTGCAATTTGCTATCCAATCTTTTTCACAGATTGGATAGCCTCTGCCAATCTTTACTTCTGAGAGACTCTGCCTCTCTAAGACATCCATTTTATAGCTAATCATGTTACAGACCTGATGCCAATTAACTTAATTAGTTGCTAGATGTTCTCCCAGCTGAATCTTTTCAAGTTTTCTTGCCATTTCAGCCCTTTGGTCCCCCCGTGCCAACTTTTTTGAGACCTGTAGCAGGCAACAAATTTGAAATGAGCTCATTCAGTGGATAAAAGTGTAAAATTTCTCTGTTTAAACATTTGTTATGTTCTCTATGGTCTATTGTGAATAAAATAATGGCTCATGTGATTTGAAAGTCTTGAAAGTTTTCATTTTATTCAAATTTAAAAAAAACATCCCAACATTTCCGGAATTCAGATTGTAATAAATTGTCTGTTTAAAGGGTCATGAAACTCCCCTGTTTCAGCACTGTCTTTCACACCTTAGATACTCCAGAAATGGGCGTGTAAAACTGTGGAAAAGTGGGAGTGTAGAGGGTGGGAAGAGGGGAGAAAACAACCAATAAAACACAAACCTACAACACACTTATTATACAGACAGATGAATATTACAATATATTTAAAATAGAAAGAACAAAGGCATAGTTACTTTTTGTTTACTCTTCTTTGTATTTTCGGTCTATATCATTGTTTGCTGTTCATCACAATAATCCTCCACTGACAACGCTAAATTCTTTCGTGAGATTTGTATTCTCAACTGTAAGTCGACCTCATGCATAATACAGTGCAGTGATTGGATGGTAAGAGTTCATTCTCATGAATAATACTGAGAATAGCTTGGAAAACTGATGACGTAGACGCGTACTGATTAGCCACGGCAACCAGTCACCACTCCGGATTAACGCATATTCGTCACTTTTCATGACGTAGGCTCAACTTTTCTTTTTGAACAAAGAACGAAATTGCTCCAAAAAATTAAAAAATAACCACTTTTTCCTTAATAATAGACATAATCAGTGCTATTGTTGTTTTACCTTTTCATATATGTTAACATCTCAAAAAATGTGTTTTAGGGTTTCATGACCCTTTAAATAAACAAAATGGTAATTGTCAGACAGGAAGGTCTGAACACCAGTATAAAAAATGTCATTAACATATTACATAGTTATTCCATTGTACTCAATGTAAACCTGTACAGATTTTATAAAAATATAGCATTACTATTACAATAGTGCTATTTTGTTAAAGATGCTAGCTCTACAATAACAGATAAAGGTTGAGTTGTCTTTCCAGATGCATGTTTCTAAGGTAACCATTTTGAGATACAATATGTCTGTATTACATTCTCTCTCATACACATACATACACTCATTCACTTACAAGCTAAGCAAGGACAGGGAAAGCAACAATATAATGAGAGAGAGAGAGTGGTCTGGCCTTGTTACGGAAAATCCAAACACAAACACACATGCTTGCCAAGTGCCAGTCTTCATTTTTCATTATGCGGCTAACAAATCACATGATTTCTATGCATGATGAGTGAATTTCCTGTAAGCCTTCAGAGGTACTGGGATTGACTGGTAAGTCCCCGTCAAGAGCCGGATTTAGCAAGCAGAGAATATGGTGAGAGAGTGATTTGCTATGAGAAAAACTAAAATTCTGTATGAATGAGGGCAGTAAGTGTCAAAATGCTCCTAGCTGAGTGAAATAATAACAACAGCCAGGTTAGCTGACCATCATCTGAGGTCTCACTTTGTTCCGGAGACACCAGGGACAAACATTACAGTGCAATAGGCAGACAGGAGAGAGAATTACATTAGATTTCATCAGCATTGACACACTAATGAAATAGAGCCTGGCTATTTCCTTCTGCACATCATATTGAAATACAAATATTTCTAATTATGTTTATGAACAAAAGTACTCATTATGTTTTTGTTTACCTTTTGTTTGTCTCATGTGTACCACCTTATGACGTGTATCGAGGAATAGACAAAGAACAGGCTGAATGAAAATCTAATTTGTGAATATTTGATACACTATTTGTGCATGTCCTGCGCATAGTGATATCAGAAGCTCTGCAGGCTTTTTGACCAAACAAAGGGAAACACGACCAAATCTTCAGTGGAGAAGTCAATTGAAAATCTCAGAAGAATACTCCCACACACAGGCACACAAACAGTGAGGTGAGTCATCTACATACCTTTCCAGACTCCCCTCAGCTGTCTGCCTTCTTGGGCTGTTGTTTCCATGACAACCGCCCAAGACTGTGGTTGGCTGGTCACTGACCCCAAGTCAACAGAGTCCACTAGACCCCACACTGAAATGCCTGAAATGCTACAGCACACTAAGATCAGGCCATGTACTGGACCCGTCTCAGCACGTTCTGTGTCACTCCCTCGCATTCTTATCGTTAGACTCTGCCAGCATAAGCCGTAAACTCCCTTGCCTAAAGAGAGTCTGTGGTTTTAGTCTAGCAATCAATGGTGGCCATATATAAAAAGAAAAATGTGACTAAAAAACTAAATATGGGACTAGGACCGCAACCAGGCATTATAAAGGGAAAATAATTTTACAAAGAATTATTACATTAATTGACATAGCAATATTATTTCCATAAAATGTGTATTCAGTAAAATTCCACTAAAGGCATTGGGAAATGTGCTAATAGCAATATTGTACAATTAATTTTTGGTAACTCTTTATAGTTAACCAACAATGAGAAATGTTAGTTCATGTTAGCTCAGCGCCATTAAATAATATTAACAGATACAACTTTTCATTTTAATCATGCATTAGTAAATCTTGAAATTAACCACTAAGATTCATAAATGCTTATTATTGCTTGCCATTTTTAGTTCATGTTAATTAATGTATTTCATAATGTTAACAAATGACACTGTTTTTGTTTTATATATATAAAAATATATATAAATGTCCTATCCAAAAATGTTGGGGTCGGTAAGAAATATAGCCAGGATGCTATTTCATAAATTCTTTTGTTCTTTTGAAAACTGGAATGAATTACATCTATATTTTAAAATATAAATACAAGGAATAATTACCCTGTATTTTAAACTGTATTAATATTTCACAATATATATTTATAATTTATTTATTTATTTATTTTACCCCCGAGCAATTAAATGCAGCCTTGGTGAACAGAAGACCTATTTTAAAACGTAAAAAAAAAGAGAAAAGAATGAAAGAAAGAAAAAAAAAAACCTTACCAAACACAAACATTTGAACGGTAGTATATTTCAGAATGTTTTTCCAAGTATACCACTGTTTTCACTTTCTTAAAAAGTGATTTGTCAACTCATGTATACATTTCCATCAGTGTCATTTCCAACTTATTTATTGTGCTTAATAACCTGCTGTGATGAAAATGACTTCTTTAGCTCACTAAGGCTAATATTAATTTATCCTAAATAAACACACAATTTAATAATATTTTCAAGTTTTTGCATCATTTACAATAAAACTAATTCGATTTTGAATGGGAATGATGCATAATAAAAATTCACAAGTGATGTTTACTTTGAATTTCTTTGCATTATCTTCATCTCAAATGAAGCTTTTAATAGACACCTTTTTCTCCTTGCTAACAAAGTACACTGATAAAACTTAATTAGTTGCAGAATTTGTTAGTTGTGATGGAAATGATGAGATAAAGGCCTGATAAAGAAAGTTTCCATGACAGTTATAACATGCCCTTCATACATTCTAAGGCTGAAATTTGTTTTAATAAAAATCAGTCCCTGGGACATGAAAGTGTGATAGATGTATTGCACCATTTGTCTTTCATTAAAGAGGTTCTAGGTCACAGCCAATTACACAATTTTTTTCTTCAGGCTATTTGAATCTCCTGCTACAAACCCACAGACAGCACTTTAATTTTTATTTGGACAATGTGATTTTTGAAGCACTGGCTCATTTGCAATATATCATGGAAATGTTTGTGTCAAATGACAGCATGATTACCAGTAGCTGTGACTTTTGCAACAAAGTTGGAAGCACACCAGAATGTCGAAATATAGGATATCCATCTACAATAAGCCATTTACTAGTTCAGGCTGGATGTAATTAAGATATTTTTGGCGAGCAAGATGTTCTTATTATTAATTGTCAATTAGAGTAAATATCTGCTAGTTGGGAGGATTCACTTGTTTACTGCTTGTTTTGTTCTGCTTGTACCTGTTAATTTGCGTGTAAATGGGAATCTGTACAGCACTTAGTTTCGATTTCGAGCCATTTACATGCTAGGCTTTGCTGTGATAATTAGAAAGGTGTGGACAGCTGTCTTCACTCAAGTGAATCAGTTGAGTATTTAAGTAGAGTCAGTTCGTTGGCACAGAAGCGAGTGTAAAGGTTCATTATTCATTTGGACAAGCCTTAGGCCGTGTTCACACTTGGCGTCTTTTTTGAAGCTGCCAGCGTCTGTTTTATATTATAATCATATGGAGTAAACTGTGTTTTCAAAAAAGTCCTGAGCGCTTTTTAAAACGCCACCGCCGGCGTCTTTTTCTGCAGCTCAGAGCGTCTTTTCAAGTTGAAAAAAGTTTAACTTTTCCGAAAAAAAAACGCCCTACGTCAAGCGCCTTTTTGACAGCTGACCAATGACAAGCAAGTGGCGAGTCATTTCCATAACAACAAAAACAACAAGAAAAAAGGAGAAGATAGCCGGTAGACAGATCGTACTAGTTTCAGAGCACAAGGAACAGTATGAAACCGTGCATCATCCAACCGGGGCTCCTGGACTAAATTGTTGGAAGCACCATACAGTTTCCTTCCCCGTATAATGTCGCGCTCCCACAAACGTCGTTGTGAACCGACAGCCTCGGTTCTCAATCTGGCAACCAACTTGACTTAATTTACACACGGAATTGTGTTGCAGACAACATTTTGGTAAAACCCCTACACACACCTCTTTCCACTTCTTCATAACATTTAACCTACATCTTGCTTCCTGTCAGCCACAAACCCCTCTACCAGTTACCTTTAGACAAAACCTCCATTCCCTTTCACCCTCACATCTTTCCTCTGCAGTCTCTTCCTCTCTTCCCTCACCTACCCATTTCTCATCACTAGATGTGAACGCAGCAACTGACACTTTATGCTCAACTTTAACTTCTTGCCTAGACAATATGTGTCCTCTCTCCTCCAGATCAGCACGGGCTGCCCCCTTATTATCCAATGTTCTTTGTGAGCATCGGTCCAAACTCAGGGCAGCAGAGAGGAAATGGGGCAAATCAAAAGATCCATCAGACCTGAGTATGTATCGGTCTTTACTTTCACTTTCTCTGCTGAAGTCCATACTGCCAAGTCTTCTTATTTTTACAACAAGATCAACAGCTCTTCTGACACATGCAATCTCTTCAAAACATTCAATTCCCTCCTCTGTCCCCTTCCACCACCTCCTTAATAGCCAATGACTTTGCCACATTCTTCACAAACAAAACTACAACAATCAGCAGCCAGTTCTCAGCTCCACACACACAGGAACTCAAACCTACCACATCTACTGCTAAAGCTTCCCTCTTCTCCTTCTGTCCCCTCACTGAGGCAGAAGTATCCAAACTTCTCCTTTCCAGCCATCCTACAACATGCCCTCTAGACCAAATTCCCTCACACCTTCTACAAGCAATCTCCCCTACACTCTTACCAGCACTCACAAACATCATCAACACATGTCTCATCACAGGCACTTTCCCCACCGCATTCAAGCAGGCTCGGGTAAACCCACTGCTCAAAAAACCTACATTAAACACTTCACTTACAGACAGCTACAGACCTGTCTCTCTCCTTCCATTCATAGCGAAAACATTTAAACGAGTTGTTTTTGACCAGGTTTCATCCATTTCTTTCACAGAATAGCCAACTGGATGCTAACCAATCAGGTTTCAGAAGTGGACACTCAATGAAGCCTTGCGGATTGCAAAAGCTGATTCCAAATCATCAGTTCTCATTCTGCTGGGTCTATCTGCCACTTTTCACACTGTGAATCATCAGATCCTCCTGTCCACCCTTTCATCGCCAGGCATAACAGGGATTCCACTTTGCTGGTTTGAATCCTATCTCACTGGTAGGTCCTTCAAGGTGGCCTGGGGAGGGGAGGATTCCAAAGCACATCAACTGCTCACTGGAGGACCTCAGGGATCAGTTCTTGGACCCCTCCTCTTCTCCATATACACTACATCACTGGGTCACATCATACAGGTGCATGGTTTCTCCTACCATTGCTATGCTAATAACACACAGCTCTATCTCTCATTTCAGCCAGATGATCCAATGGTAGCTGCATGGATTTCAGACTGCCTGGCAGACATCTCGGCATGGATGAAAGAACATCACCTACAGCTCAACCTGGCAAAGACAGAAAGCTTCTTGTATTCCCTGCCACCCCAACTCTACAGCATGATTTCACCATCCAGTTAGGTTCATCAACAATTATCCCAACAAGTTCAGTCAGAAATCTTGGTGTAATCTTTGATGACTAGCTGACTTTCAAAGATCACGCTGCAAAAACTGCTCGATCTCGCAGGTTTGCATTGCACAACATCAGAAAGATCAGGCCCTTCCTAAACGGAGTATGCTGCACAACTTCTTGTCCAGGCCCTTGTCATTTCTAGACTAGACTACTGCAATGCTCTTCTGGCTGGACTTCCAAAATTCACAATCAAACCTTTACAAATGATTCAGAATGCACCCACATGACTGGTCTTCAACAAATCCAAAAGAGCCCACATCACACCTCTCTTTATCTCCCTGCA
Source organism: Acrossocheilus fasciatus (assembly GCA_036784905.1). NCBI lineage: Eukaryota > Metazoa > Chordata > Actinopteri > Cypriniformes > Cyprinidae > Acrossocheilus > Acrossocheilus fasciatus. The sequence goes on from CM071938.1 coordinate 24,324,347, forward strand.
CTGGCTCCCAGTTGCAGCTCGCATCAAGTTCAAGACACTGATGCCTGCATATAGAACAGCCACAGGCTCAGCACCCTCCTACTTCCATTCACTTTTGAGAATCTACATCCTCTCCAGAAGTCTATGAGTGAGTGACACATCATGGTACCATCACAGAGAGGCACAAAATTACTTTCCAGAAGTTTTTGGTTCACCGTTCCTGGCTGGTGGAATGGACTTCCCACCCCTATCTGGAATGTTGAGTCCCTGACAACTTTCAAGTGAAACCTGAAAAGTCATATCTTTCATCACTATTTGACGACTTCTTAAAAAAACAAAAAACCTTTGCTTTCTCTTTCCTTAATCTCTCCCTGTCTAGCTTGTACTATACTCTGAACAATGCCTGAAACTTTGTATTGCAAGCACTTCCTGTGTTTATTTGCCTCATTATGATGAATCGCTAATTGTATTCCTCAACTGTAAGTTAAGGAGGATAAAAGCCTCTGCTAAATGAATAAATGTAAATGTAAATTAATGAACACTAAAGCTTGTTTTTGCCAATCTAAATAAATGTGAAAAAATAGAAACGTTGCCTTGAGAACAAACTGAAATAAAATAAATTGAAGCATAAATTATTAAAACTAAAATGAAAAAGTTAAATAGAAATATGATCATAGAAATATATCAAAATGACAAAAGCACAACAAAATTACTGATACAAAAATTAAAAGCTAATTCAAAACACGGGGAAGTGAAACTTATTTGTGATGTTGACTCAATCTGAAGAGTTTTAATCAATGCATGTTAGCTGCAGTGTAGAAATAGATGTATTGCAGATATCGGCAGTTGAAGCAGAAGTTGCAAGAGTTTAGTAATGAAATGTCAAAGTATGAGACTATCTGCAGTGGACAGCTACTGTAGATAAAATAATCCAAGAATCTTCAGAACATCAACATGTAGACATTAGATACAAGGGGTACAATGGCTGACTGGTTAACCAATGAGAAAAAAAATTATAATAATACTGACCTTGTTTAACAACTTACCACAGTGGTACACAGGGCTTATTCATGGACAAATTATGGTCAAATGGAAAGCAACATTACAGCTTAATGAAATGAGGAAATTAACCGGACAATACATTCGCAATACACTATGGGCATAGCACTAAAAGCCATGAAAACCTAATGCACACTGTAAGTGCAACTTAAAGCATTAAGTGCACACTAATGCATTCTATCACTTTTGTGCATGTGATGTTTTGGATATTTTGAGCCCCTGAATCTCTTTCCTCTGTGGATAATTTTCTTCTCCTGCTTTGTCAATAAAACATCTAACCAAGCCATTGCTGTCTTGACTCCAGGCCCAAGTAATTATCCTTCTAATGGAGGCCTCTGTACAAAAGTGTTATCTCCTCCTGCAGCCCTTGGCACGGCCCTTCTCTTATTTTCTCTCTCGAAACGGATAAGAAGAGAACAGTGTGTTAATGGAAGCCTCAGTGCAGCCCTATTAAAAGGCACCTTTACAATCAAGAGATAGCAAAGAATATTTTAGAGCAATGAGAGAAAATAAATGAGCAATTAAAGATACCAGAGAGGGCTCGAATGTCTGCTGCACTGTGAACCCTCCACACTCCAAGAACGTGTGAAATGAGCTCTGTGTGGGCTGACACACACTGATCACACACACATACATTACTGGGTAAATGAGAAAACCAATCTTGGCTGAAGCTTTGGCACTCTAATTCGAAATATCAGTGACCCAGTGAGAAAAACAATCTCAGGTCAACAGAAGACACTGATCCGTAATGCAAACTTGTGACATTTACAAAATGGCAGTGCACTTGACCTGTTCAACACAGCCATTTCCATGCCCACAAACACATTCACATTAAAACATATGGATATGCAGCCACTCCATTCTTCCATTTCCTTCTGCATGTACAAATAACAGCTCATTTCAAATGATTCTCTGGGTAGTGTCCAGTGTGATAAAACTAGCTCACTCTGCAGTTTTCTAAAACTGGAACGTTACACAACAATGGAAAATGCCTTTGTTTGCTTTATTCATGGTATCACTACCACAAAAGAAAGAAAGACCAAAGGCCTCCTGGTATTTTAATATATTCCACATCTGTCACATTCTTGAACATTTCTCAATTGATTCCAGTCTTTATAGGCATCCATCCGATTGTTCTTGTAGTGTGCTTATGAGATTAAAATCATATGGCTTACAAACATCTTTCAATTTAATACAGTTCACATTACATTGCATTTCTTTATAGAGATTCCTCTTTTTATTTGATTTCTTGGTTTTCTCTCTCTCTCTGTATGTGTATTTCCCTCCCACCCACAAATAAAATGCCTGTTCACTGGCCTTTCCTCCTGCTTTTTTAATTATTTATTATATTAACTAGTAGTTTTTTCTTTCCCCAAAAAATATTTTTATTAATAATAATGAATAATACTAGCCATCTGCATAATGTCAGCTTTAAATTCAAACTCCAGTCAATCTTTTAAAACATTGTTATTTCTTTAAGTGGTATAATTCTCAAGCCCCTAAACAAATGCGAGTCATCACTGTTAAGAATTATAGAACTTATAACTAATAATATGGTTCAGCTTCTTCAACATGGTTGAATCTTCATCTTTCATGCATAATGGACATTTTAATATTGTGTCCACTGGTTCTATTATAGTGCATGCTATGACAACCACCAGTATTCTACCACACACCTGTCTATGTATGTCACGGAATGACAGCTGGTATGGAGTCATTTTATAATAAAACATATTTCGAGTCAGAATGTCCCTCCTACACGCCATACAGAGCAGGAGCTATACAGTATCTCTAGTATCTTAGTTGGTTACTGTATTCAAGAGCACACAAATTGGACCTGTATATCAGCCTGAGAAGGACTGCATTGCACCAAAACACGAAAGTAATGATCTTAAATAAATATCAGCCAAGTTCTCCTTAAACAAAGAATGTCAAACACGGCCAGTTAATGTAAAGACATACAGTAAAACCACAATGGATCCCTATGAGGAAGAATAAACAGAACTTTTCTAAAAAAAAAAACAATGTGGGAAAATGAGTGAGAGGAAAAGGTTACAAGATGCTAATGGGAATGAGTTCAGACCACAAACATGAGAATGCAAACAGCATTCAGAAACAAGCGCGCACACACTTTTCATAAATCTCCCTGTAGGTCAAATGTACTTTCTGTATTGAGTCTGTAACCTTTCAATTCTCCACCTGTTTTTTTTTTTCCCCCATCCTGCAATTTGCTTTTCTCATTCTCACATCTTACTTTTTCTGCCTAATTTTGTTCATCTCTCCCTTTCCTTTGTTCATCTTTCACACAAAAGTACTCGCTGTACCTGTATGACAATGTTTTCAGATGGACTGATAAACTGCACCTGTGTGCCCTTATTCTCAGAAGACAGCCAATCGAATAAAATCAAACTAGACTGAGAATACTATGCATACTTCCTTATTATACTATAAAACATTATGTTAAAATTACCCAGATTAATAATTACGCCTGGTGAGATTCTGAAGTGTGCATCTGGTGGACACATTACTACTTTTTTACCGGTCACAAAGTATTTATTCAAAAGTACCTACTCAGAGTATGCTATTTTGGACTTAGAGCTATAGTTTTTGAAAGATTGGTTGATCTATTCATATTAATTGCATTAATTTTATTTTATTTTTTGCATTAATATATTTTGCTCCGATAACGCCATAGAATCATGTCCACAAATAGAGGCTGGGTAGTTTATTGAGTTTATTGAACATACAAACATAAGTGCAAATAAACAATATATTAATACTGTTTCTCTTCTGTTAATGCATTGAGCAGCAATACTGGATTCGGAAGTTGATGTTGCGATAAATCCGAGACTCTAACTCTGACTTTGGAGGGAACTCAGAATTTCCAACCTCCGAGAACAAATGGAACACAGCAATAGTCCTACAGAGTTTAGCCAGAAATTGTCTCACTGTTGGGAGATGAGAGGGTCTGTATTACTTACTATTGGAGAAAGGTAACGGTCAACTTGGATCATGTGTGCCTTAATAACCAATCACATTAAGCCTTGACCTCATTGAATTTCAGTCAGAGTTGTACGACACTCAATCGCCATTTACGGATACCATAAGAATGAATGAGAAGTGGCGTAACCCGAATACCACCTGTCGCAAAAAGACAGTGACTTCTCTTATAAAACGCCGTTTTTTCCTCCCAGTGTAAACTCTAAACAAAACTTTTGGATTCAAGCATTTTTAGTTTAAAATATGTAGAAGATTAGCCGATAGGCTGTTGATTCATTAAATTATAAGCCGTTTTCTCTGTCTAAAAAGCTCTCCTCCATTGACATTCATACAAAAAAACAACAAAAAAAAAAACAGCCTCTGGTCTCCTTTCTGTTAGCATTAGCCGCTACGCTTTTTTGGCTAAAGGTTGCAGGCCTGCCTTCTAGTGGCATTGGTTTGGCTTCAACCTTAGTTAAATGCACCTGGACCAGCTGATCAAGTCCTTCAATCTGACATGAAAACTACTGTATGTGTGTTGGAACTAAACGTGAGCATAGAACAGTTTACAAACTTTTATTATTAATGAACCGAAGAAAAAAAATTGAAAGTGATGCAGAATTGTAAGAGTGCTCATGTGAGTGGAAATTGTAACTAGTCATTACTTGGAGGTCTTTCAAGACTATGGTTTGTCTAGAGGCCAAAGCCAAAACCCCATCCATGACTGCTTTTCTAAGGTCCAGCCACAAGATCACACAAGATGACCTGTCCTTGCGAAACTATACTTAACAAATTTAGCAGACAGACAGACAGACAGAAGTAATTGTGTAATTTTGTTTTGTGCCACAAAAAAAATAAAATAAAATAAAAAAGGTACATCGTCATAAAATCTCATCTGCTTCTAAATACCCAGAAAAGACAGTCTGGAGAAATGGAGAAAAAAAAGTGCTGTGTGAAACGGAGTTCGACCCACAGGACATTTCTTTATGTTCGAAGTGTTAACAGTCATCATTATGTGTAACTGCACATTGTTTATAATTCCCAATTTTCCATTCATTGCTGGGAAATTCAGCAATGTGTATTTTCCACACAGACAATGCAGTTTACATGGATTTCCAGGAATACTCATTTCACAAAAGGCCCCAATCATTAACAGGAAAGTGAGACCAATGAGGTTTTTAGATTTCATTCCTTCATCTATGCAACAACTCCACTGATCTGTGGTACAGTAATCTACAATTTAATGTGAATTCAGACTTTCCTGTAACAGATAGTCTGAGAGGCCTTATCTGAGGGATACACAGAAAGATCACAATATGCACAAACTCGGGGGTGGGAGCTATTTTCCAAACCGTTCTGTATTTTCTCAAACTCTGTTCCCAAGCTAACATGAGCTGCTACTTGTTTGCGGATATGCTTTGCAAGGGAAAACAAAACATCCTACATTTGGCTGAGAACTGTTATTCTGCTTTAGGGGTTTAGAGGGACAGTCCTAGATCTGCCATGACGGTAAATAACAAGCCAAATAAATTCAAACTCACAGCACTCCCATATAAAGACATTGAAGTGCTACCGTGCCCTTAAAAAGGTCATGTGTTATGAACTAGCTGAAGGGAACATACAGGTCTTGAACACAACAGATAGAGAGACTAAATGTCAACTTGAATAAAGAAAAAGTAGTAAGGACTAAAATAGGTTATGCTAATAAATAGGGAGACTTTTGCAAGCACGGGACAAATAAAAACAAAGCGTGGCAGGCACCATTATAGAAAACTTTATTTGATTTGTGTGGCCTTTTGTTTAGCATCATGCGACCCAGGCTGGCTTTTATGTCCCCATATACGAAATTCAATTACAGGGTTATGTGGGTGTATTTAAAATCATTTGAAGAATGATACCAATTGTCTCTGGGTCTTTCAGAGGGAGTCTGTTGACCTCAGCCAGCAGATATAAAGCTCAGATTGCATGAACTGAGCGTCACTGGCAAACTAAGCAAGAGGACACATCTGAGACTTGGTTGCACGCATGAACGGAATGCTGTGCTTTATGGGTGATGTGAACCCTTGCGGCTAGTGCACTAAGGTCATGACTTCCATAACAATTCTGGAAAGAACATACTGCTGAGGGAAGAGGTATCTGCATGGATGAGGGACAGAAGAGCACCATCTGTTCACCAAAATAGCATTTTCTTATCACGGTTGTGCAAATATTACACAAATATTACACAACTGAAGTTTTAATTTGATGAGAATAGTGAAGACCACTATAACGATAAGGACAGAGGAAAGATATCGTTAGAATCACTTTCAGAATATTTTTTTTTCCAGTTTATGAACCATAAAAACAATGACAGGAAAACAGAATAGACCCTGTTTAATGAGATTCAGTATTTAAAGTGCCAGACAACAAAACTGCAGCATGCTTGCTGTATTGAACAGAACTTTAGTTGTTCTGTTAGTTTGGATGCTAATATAGTAATCGTTCTTGGTGTGAACAGGTCTTTACTATCTTATTGTTCCAAATTCATATGATATTCCTTATTTCATAGTACAAAAAAAAAAAAAAAAAAAAAAAAAAAAACACTGACATTCTTCCCGTGTATTTGGAAAGAATGGTGACTTGAGCTTTCAAACTTGCTAATATTCCAAGCTTGTAAGTTTCATTCCATTTCTTCTGTAGCCATAAAATGACTTCTTGTGAGAAACAGAATTATATTCACTAATGATCGTCCCTTCCACGGAGACCTGTTCAGTGAGATGAACACAAGAATAAAATCAGTTCTATTCATTAAATCATTCTGACTGATTTAGGCACTCTGGATGAACTGATTAATTTAGAGCCGACTCAAAAGATTTTTATTTATTTTTTCCCCCAACACATTGGTCATTGCTACCTATTTCACAAACATGCCAAGGACAACTAGGTTGGATGCTCGGTCAATAATGACTTTTATTTGTTCTTCACACCAAGTTATTGTGTGATGTGTACCAGGGCATAGTTTTGTTTTGCGGTGTACCAGTTCTCACTTAATTACAACATACAAAAAAAAAAAAAAAAAAAGAGAATCCAGTATATTCGTCAAAACTTTATCTTTTGTGTGCCATAAGACTTTGTAAATGCATGATAAATAAAACTAGAAACCACTTTTAAAAGGAACGGTTCAGCAAAAAAAAAAAAAAAAATTAAAAAAATAAAGAAATAAAAAGTGCTTCACACTCCAGTACAATAGATTGCAGATATCCACCTGGTATGCCACTCATCATAAAACGACAGAGCAACACCACCACACTTCCATCATTGTTGATAATGTTCCTTGGGTTGTTTTTTGGAGTGCTTGGTTATACGCATTTTAAAAGAGCTGTTATTATTCCAACACTCAACAGGGCAATCAAGTTCTCAGACAAATCTGCACTGCTTAGCCTTTGAGAATGAGGTTACAGTCGTAAAAATGGAGATGACTGTGGGAGCAAGTTAATGACAGGAAGCAGAAAAGTCTGGAGATGTGCAGCCACTCTTAAATTATCCATATTAGGACTCAAGTATGTATCTGTTTCAAGACATGAAGAGATAATGATACGTAAAGGGGGGGAAAAAAGCCAAAATAAGTGGTTTTTAAAAGAAAAAAGTTTTAGTACATAATCATTTTCCTTTTAAAAGTAAGCTTTATTTCCATGGCAACACTTAATTAAACTTGTTTAGCCAGTTTTATCTAGGCAATGTTATACAAGGAGAGAGACATGTAAATGTCAAACAGAAACATCTGGCATAGGGGCTTGGAAAGAAGAATCCCAGGTAATTTGATTTTACAATTATATGCAATAACACCTCTATGTGCAGGCCATCTGATTGGCAGAACATTGCATCTACTAAATAGAGGGGAAAATGCCGGTTACAACCAGAGTGCCACCTACTGGATAGTACATTTCAACATCTGCGAGTATGACAGATCAAATACATTTCTATTAAGCAGCTTGTTTAAAAATGTTGCATAAGATTCCTCCTAATTAACTGGTACAGCACAATGACTTAGCCCTGCACCATCACCACTGTGATTTCTACCAATGAAAGGGAAAAAAAAAAGTGCTTAACCAAATAAAGTGTGCTAGAACATTTATTAAATAATTATGATAGGAAAGCTTATATTAAAGATATGAGGATTCTTAGAAAGGATTTACTTCAAAAAAAGATCATAAACAGTTCTTAGAAATCATTCGACACATTAGACATGTTATTACTTGCCACATGGAATGCATAACTGTTCAGCATCTTACTACATGGATGTCAGCCAGTACAGAAACAACCTCAGGGGTATCAGCAATGATCAAAATAACATGTTCGAACTCGTCACTATGTAGCGGTCATACTACGAGAACAAATCACAGGAATATCAGTCTCAATATATTGATTGTCAAAGTGGTGAAAGTAAGCAGTGGATAAAGCCTGCTGCAGTGGTTAAGTTGTGCTAATAGTTGTGATTCCTGAGGCTGCTTCTGTGGTACACTCCTCTTCGATCTGTTGCAAAGCATTCTGGTCACTTGGAGACGGAGGAACAGACTAAGAGAAAATGCATACAGTCTTTCAATTAGCACAGTGTTGTTCTAATAAAACTAAAAGCAAAGGTTTCAAACTGAAAGTTGTGAAAACAAAAGGTTATTTAATATAAGCTGAGCTGAGGATCATAATGATAAAAGGAATGTTTCACTAGAAACTGACATCAAATGTCAAAAAAAACAAACAAACAAAAAATGCTTGAGTTTCTCTAAATAATAAATTGAAAAAAATATATATATTTAAAAGTTATTATTATTGTACATTTGTAGATTTATTTCAACCATTTAAAAATACTAATATATTTATATAAGAAAACAAATGTTTCTTGAGCAGCAGGATCATGAAAATTCAGCTTTACAGACATAAATTGCATTTTACTAAATATTCAAATAGCAAACAGTTAATTTACGATTTAAAATAGATGATATTTATAATATTTCACAGTATTACTGGTTTTATAAATGCAGCCTTGATAGGCATCAAGATCTTAATACGGTACTTAATAATATAATATAATAATACAATGCAGTGCAATACAATATGTGACCCTGGACCACAAAACCAGTCTGTCAATTTTTCTAAATTTAGATTTATGTGTTATCTGAAAGCTGAATAAATAAGCTTTCCGTTGATGTATTGTTTGTCAGGATCGGACTATTTGAAAATCTGGAATCTGAGGGTGCAAAAAAAAAAAAAAAAAAAAAAAAAAAAAAAAAAAAAAAAAATCGAAATATTGAGAAAATCACCTTTAAAAAGTTGTCCAAATGAAGTTCTTAGCTATGCAGATTACTAATCAAAAATTAAGTTTTGATATATTTACAGTAAGAAATTTACAAAATATCTTCATGGAACATGATCTTTACTTAATATCCTAATGATTTTTGGCATAAAATAAACACTGATCATTTTGACCCATACAATGTAATTTTGGGTATTGCTACAAATATACCCCAGCGACTTAAGACTGGTTTTGTGGTCCAGGGTCACATATAATACTATTAATAGATATATTAAAAATAAAAAAAACAGATTTTTTCCTGAAATAAGAAAAAAAAAAAATTAATTAAATCGCCTGCAATAACGTACTAATTTTGACAGCACTACATATAATACAATTTAATATAATATAACAATATAACATAACATATGTGAGGGCAAGTGATCCTGCATCATTCAGATGCAGTAGTTTTCAGCTGTTTATAACATGTCCAAAATTAGTCTGGTTTTAATCAGAACCCAGCACCATTCGCAGTGTAATTTCATTCATCAGTAAAGGCTAGTCTGCAGGCTAGTATTCTCAATAGATTTCAGAGTATGGATATTCAAAGCAACCGCTGGATTGAATCTGGTTTTATAACGGCACGTTGGTTCTTGCTTACCTCTGATTCTGCTGTAGCAGGTGTTACAGAAGAGCTGTCCGTGTCTGACTCTGACCTGAGCTCCAGACTCAGCCCCTCTCCCAAGGTCAGTCCTGCAGCTGACACACTGCAAGATCAACAAGAAACAGCGAGTCTGGACACACATCAAGATGAGAGGATACAACCCTTTTTAACACTCCAAAGCCCCCAAAGCAGGCAAAATGACTTATTCATTAGAAATACTAATTATTGGGTCAGCGTGGGCAGATCCTCCACCATAGCTAGATTTGAAAAGGTGATTTCTTTAGTGAAGGCTGGCGAAGCAGTGATGTAACCTTCCTGTGCAGCAGTGAAGAAACAAGGAGTTACCGTAAACAAAACACAACCCTTGCAACCGGACAAAGGAGTCTAAAAGGGACAAGCTTCATTAGAAGGAAAGCAAATACTGTATTTTCCGAAAAATAAGTTACACCCGAATAGAAATTGCATGGTGCGCAAGTTAACTTTTCTCACTAGATAAATAACTGTAGTACTCTGAAATAATGTAATAGTTATGTACATATGTAACGGCACATAACTCACAGCATTGTTCAGATGATTAAAAAAAAAAAAACCCTTCATAATCCAGAAAATACAGTATCGTTTTTGATTTGATTGGAAAAGCCTGTGTGATCAGTGACTGGCAGGGTTCTGGTGATGCAATAGTAATGGTTATGCTGAGGTTAGCAAAATAAACAAATTCTTGCTAAGATTATTGGCAATGAGGCAATCAGAAAACAGGCTGGACCTTCAGTTTGAACAAATTTCAATTTGACTTAGAATTATAGCATAAGTTAAAGAGATAATTCACCCAAAAATGAAGATTCTGTCATTAGTCGTTCCAAACCCCTAAGACCTTTGTTCATTTTCAGAACACAAATTAAAATACATATGATGAAACCTGCATAGACCGCAACGCAACTGACACATTCAAGACCCAGAAAGGTAGTAAGGACATCATTAAAATAGTCCACGTGACATCAGGGGTTCAACCATAATGTTATGAAGCAAGAGAATACTTTATGCGTGAAGAAAACAAAAATAACGACTTTATTCAACAATGTCTTCTCTTTTGTGTCAGTCTTCGATGCGCGTTCATGACAGTACCACGACGCACACAAGTGCATTTCTCTGCTTGCAAACAAGTGTTTTGGTACTCTTGTGAACACACGTCAAAGACGAACACAAAAGAGAAGACACTGTTGAATAAAGTCGTTATTTTTGTTTTCTTCACACAAAAAGTAATTCTCTTGCTTCATAAGAAAGCTCTCAGATTTTATCAAATATCTTAATTTGTCTTCCAAAGATGATTTTTATTTTTGAGTGAACTATCACTTTAAAGCAATACTGGAATGATTCGGTTATATTCCCTTACATAATATTTCCTTGGATTCAAAATTAGGACTTTAAATTAAGATCTACACCATTTCTAATTTGTTTTGCATGCTTGTAATCTGACTGCCTACACCAAAAAAGACAATTTATTGATATTAGGTGATTAATGATCTCCTGCTGCCCCAAATGACGAAGGTTAAAAACCCAGGCAAGGTGCAACAGATCCATGGAGTGCCCGCTCACTCTCAATTTCAGGTGACCTCCGGTCTCACCTTGAAGCAACCAATGTGAAAGCAGAGCTCCAGGGAATCGATGACCATGGCAGCTCCCTTCCCCAGAGGCTGCTCGCACCTCGAGCACATCCGCCTGCCACTGACCAGCCTACAGGCACCACATGCCAGTGTCAGAGTTCAATGTCAGATAGAAGACAGAATTGCTCTGCATTGATTCAACTACATTTAACAGGAGGCAGCCGGTGGCAGAGTACTGAAAGGTTCGGAATAACATATAATCATATAATACCGCATGTGTGAAATACCCGGATTGACAAAACATGAACAATGAGAGCATGATCTGTGGAATACCGTAACCCACAATGCAATATGCTCCACTTGAGTTTTCAGTGTAAAAATTAAAAGCATTAACAATTTTCACGTTTCTACCTTGATTGCATATTTAATAACACAGCCAAAAATTTACATAAAATTAGATTCAGTTAACAATATTTATTTCCAAGATGATTTAGCCATGCAGTGCAGTTTTGTGGCATAATATTATTCGCAAGAATTACTGAATATTGCATACTCATTTGCGCATATATATATATTATATATACACATACATGCATATACATAATATAAATATAATATAACATAACTATGCAGTACAGTACACTGCAGCATTTACGGTTCACTACTGTTCAAAAGTTTGTGATCTGCAAGATTTTGTTTTTGAAAGAAGTCTCTTATGCTTACCAAGGCTGCATTTACTTGATCAAAATACAGAAAAACAGTAATATATTCTGAAATATTATTGCAATTTGAAATGAGTTTTCTTCTTCTTGAAAACATTAATGAAATTCAGGATTCTTTGAGTAGAAAGATTTTTTTTCTTTAAGAATTAAGTTTTTACTTTCACTTTTAATCAAGTTGTTGCATCCTTGCTGAATAAAAGTATTAATTTCTTAAATAAATAAAATAAAAATCATACTGATCTCAAATTTTTGAACTGTAGAGTACACTACAGTATATACTTCAGTATGCAGTACACTAGTATTCCATTTAGAACATAGCCACTGTTTTCTAAAATACCTGGGGTTAAAGGTCAGGTAGAGTGAAATCCTTCTTAAGAAAAAACAAAACAAAAGCTGCACTCAAAATTGGCCTAAAAGTGTTTCAACTGAGAATGCATTTACATATTTATTCACTAAAGACAAAGCACAAATTCATTCTGAAATGCCACACTTAAAAATGGGTTAGGACTCATGCACACCTGCCACGTTGCTGAGAGTTTGGACGGGACTTAGGGTCCGACGGCTCAGGCATAGTTGTGATTGGTGGAGTGGGAGAGTTGGAGGCAAACAAGGAGCTCTGCTTAAGACCAGTAGAGAAGATGGCGGAATCAGGGCCCAGGCTGCTGCGTCCACTCCTGTAAGTGCCAGTGTTTCCCAAAGCAGAATGGGGCCTGCTTGCGATACTTGAACTATAGGACTGCCTGGACCAGGAGGAGTTGGTTGAGTAGAGGTTGTCCAGAGATTCGTGTCTGTGATGCAGAGATTGAGATATTAAAAACTTTCAGATTGAAAATGATGTGGTTTCCTTTGTCAACCAGGACAAATGACCATTCAAAAGATTTTGTAATGTTTTTTAAAAAAGCTTCTCATGCTTACCAAAGCTGCATTTATTTGATCAGAAATACAGTAAAAAATGCAATATTGGTGAAACATTATACAACCGCTTTCTATTTGAATACATTTTAAAATGTAATTTATTGCTGTGATGCAAAGCTGAGTTTTCAGTAGCCATTATTCCATGTGTCACACTAGTGAAAGGTAGTGTAGAGCTGCCAAAGAAAATCTGTGCTCAACAATATAAGGAAAATATTTATTCATCAGGACCTCCTGATTGATGTTCCCACAGTGACGGGCTCTTTGTTGATGCTAGCATTGCGCTGACGGATCCAACTGTTGTCAGTGAGGAGCTGCGTCTTCTTCCTCATCTCCTCCAGGATCTGCAGACGTTCCTTTTCTGCCTGTGACAGCTGTCCCTTCTTTTTACCGCTTCCTGCTGCCAATGAAGAGACAAGGCAGAGAAGACGAGAACTGTACCTGGTGTTCAACTATTCAGGAATTCAGAGAAAAATAACCAAAATATAAAGTAATCAGACCTTTTGCATCTTGTTTGTGAAGGCATTGAAGTGCAGGGGTAGATTTTGACTTTGTCCTATACAGAATAAACGCATGAATTGAATAAAACAGGAATTAACAAAAAATTAAAAATACAGCGTTGCTGGAAAGTTTAACTGTATAGGTGAGGTGTGTCAGTTTTGCATCACAAACAAAGAATCCCCAAATTCTTCTGGCAATGGGGACAGAACTGAATGTGATGAGAGCGATAAGGTAACAAAATATCACTAAATGGAATGAACCAGAATTAAGTTTTTCCTTCACAATAAAATGAGACAAAGTATTCCTCCTTAAGAAATTGGAAAACCTTTAAATACAGAAAAAGTACTGCCAAGTATACATCATCACATCTTCCTTATGCCATAAAAGCCATTCAAAGCAGCAAATGCAGCTCCAAAACAAACTGACCTGTCAGAAACTGTAAGCTTGGCAAACCCGTAGGACTCCTCTGAGCTGAAGCAGGACAAAGCAGAAGCAGACAGATAGACATACGAGCAACAACCAAAGCAGCAATAAGATGTACCCATGCCACATAAACTACAAATGCCACATAAGTTTAAATAAATAAATAAATACATGCATACAACTGATAGTTAATTTTGTCAGGGTAAAAATATGGTGCGAGATGCTGAAAAACAGCTAGATTCAACACCAGCTAAAAATGTTTATGTAGACCAACAGTTACAAGAAAAGTGTCCCCTAAATCTTCCTCAGACAGGTTGACAAACTGGATTCTTGTGGATTGTCTAGGTGCTGGTGATATGTTCAGTTATATGGGAATAAAACAATGAGATCTGTTTAATATTATATACTGAGTCTTTTGTCAGCTACAACAGTGCCTTCAGTGAATATATTTATTGTGTCTTTTCTGAAATAATCAAATCATCTTAATTTGTGTGCTTGTCTTTTAAAAATGATTACAATTTATTATTGAATGACAGGCCTAATATTTACAGAAATGCTAAATCCCATTTTTTTTTTCTTGGCATTAAAAACATAAAACACCTTCCAGCTTCATAAAACGCAACTTCTTTTCCAACTTGTGTTTGGCATATTTCTTACCACTGACTCTTTGAGGTTGAATCACACTCCACTTCTGCCTTTAGTGACTGCTGTGCTGCTGCTGTTTGCACAGCAGTCTGTCTGTTCTGTGTTGCTTCCACCTTCTCTGCATTCTGATTGGATGCCACTGAAGTGGTAGCAATGGACTGGTTGAAGAAGGGCGGTGGAATATAAGTAGAATTTCCATTTGACAGCACATCAGTGCAGTTCTGCTCCTAATATCGGCAGGAGGTATACAATAACATTGCAGCATTATAAATGGTGGATAAGAATCATGACAGAGTCAAAAGGCAATGGAACCACAGTATAAAATTGTAATTTACATGCTGTGTTAGAGTCAAAGTGAGAGAAATTAGAGAATGATGAAGCAAGAGAGATTAATGCCATGACAATCTTCTGACCTCAGTACCACTGTGTTCCTCTCCATAGACCTCCTGCTGAGCTCTCCTCCACTCCTCCTCCAACTTCTCCTGATCACGTCGATACTTCTCCTGAAACCAATGCAGACAAAAAAAAAGTTCACTAGCAAACATTAATTGATTTTTTTTAATTACCTTATTACATTAAAAAACTCAAATGCAAGTGCTGTTTAAATACACTTCAGAATGCATTTCAGTTGGACACCTCATGCAGTTGGTTGATAGAAAAGTATGCAGTATGTATATATTGGCATTACTATACAATAAACAAGTTACTACATTAACTGTACTGAAACTAAAACATAAAAATCAAGAATCTGAAAGAGCATTTATGTGATTTGGTGTTTGGTGGAACCTGCAGGAGGCGCTCTTGTTCCATCTGCCATTTCTCCTGCCGCCGCCTCTCCTCCTCGTGATCCCATGACCAGCGAGAGGAGGTGGGACTGATGGAGGGAACCTGCAGCTGATACCCCAGAAAAATAAACAACAGAAAATAAGGATAAAGGAACCAAAAGGTAAAGTGATAAATCAGAATTTAAGATAAAGACTAAATGTGAATGACAGATGTGACTCACATCAGAGATGGCAGACTCCGAGCCACCTAGTTAAAGAGGTAGAGACAAAGATTATCCATTTAAACAGCATAAAGCACACACATAGCCATGAGCTTTCCATGCCTGTAACCTGCTGGTTCATGCTGCTCAGTGGATTCTGACACACACCCCCTTGCTCATATGATGACAAAACCGTAACCAAAGCCACCACGGTCAAGTGAGCACACAACAAATTCACACTCATATGCTGGTATGCAGGCTTTAAACAACACACAAGAGTCAAGACAGAGACCAACATGATGAGAGTGCAAAAAAACACCTCACAGTAGCAGCGCACGCTATAGAATTAAAAGCACTTAAATTGCAGAGGAATCAAGTTACGGATCTGCACTTAATTATAAAGAGAATAGCCAATTCAAAATTGCTTTTGTAAACAACTCTGCAAAGATATATGACAGGAATCACAACAGATACAGAAAAAAAAGACAGAAAGAGAGACAAACAGCAGTCCTCACATACAGACAGTTACAGTGTATCACAGCACACAGACAGCACTCATATTTATTTACCACAGAGATAGACCCAGGAGCTAACCGTGGCACCTGAAGGACAGAGCATTAACTTTAAGAGTAATAAAATGGAAAGCAACAGAAACCCACTGAGCAATTTCAGATCCTAGAGCTTGACTTTAAAAAAAAGCTTTTAGTACATACAGTAGTGAGAAAAGAGCATGTCAAATCTTAACTTAAATGGGTGACAGATTTACTGTGTGTAATACTAAATGCTTTAGTTAGTCAGGCCCTTGAACGCAGAATAAGCAAACCCGTCTGTTTTTGAGCGAATTCAGATATTAATATTCAACAGAACAGACCACACCGATACACTCCATTAAGAGTGTGCTTAATAAAAATCAGTCACAGCATAATTAAATAAGCTGCAGTGATCGATTAGCCACGTAGCATTGAACTGCTACAGCCTGAGTGAATGCCATTACCTTTTTGCATGAAAAATTCAAACTTTCTTCTATGATTTTTCAAAACTACGTTTTCATAGTCTACAACACAGGTGGGGAGAGAACAGTGGAAAGAGACTGTCATGTTCCACATATTTGAGTGTCTTTTTTAAATAGCATGAAAAGTCTTCAGTTTAACCCTGAACAAGGACAACGTTTTGACTGCTGAAGGGGTCTTGAGCACCTACCTTTGTTTTTTAGAGAAACTGGATTGTCTTTGATACGTCCATTCACCATTTTAGATAGAACTCCCTGAACAAATGTAAAACCAAATTAGACAAATGAATACTTGAAATTAATTGCTTAAAATAAAAGTGTACACCACCAAATTATTGGGGTAGGTATTTTTTTAATAATACAATTAATAAATACAATAAAAATTATTGGGGTTTTAAATAATTTGAATACATTTTAAGATGCAAATGAATTTTCAGCAGCCATTACTCCAGTCTTCAGCATGCATGATCCTTCAGAAATCATTCTAATATGTTAATTTCATGCTCAAAAAACATCGATGTTGCAAACAGTTGTTCTGCTTACAATTTTTTGTGGAAACATACATTTTTCCCCAGAAATCTCTCATGAATAGAAAGGTCAAAAGAACAGCATTTATTGAACATAGAAATATTTTGTGACATTATACATAGTCTTTGTTACTTTTAATCAATTTATTGATTAAATATAATAATAGAATATTAATTTCATTCAAACTAATTACTGATCCTGTTGAACGATAGTCTACCCTTAAGCATTCAATGTACATGCAAGCATATGAATTACCAACTTGGGGATAAGTATTAAAAATGACAACATTTAAAAAAAAACAACCACAACAGCTAAACTGATTGATTTCCCACAGTCCACCACATTCATTATCCTACTGTCCTGACTCACATTAGCAGGCTGTCCGTTGACTTGTGTCTTCACCATGGTTTCCACTGGAGAGGTTGTGCCAATCGAGACATACTGCTCGGGACGCCCTATAAGTGTTGAATTGGCACTGGTCAAATTGATGGTCTTATGGCTCTTGTACGGTAGGGAAGGTTGGTCACTGCCCCAGTCTGTCCAGTACCCAAAACATACATCAGAAATGCCAAGTCACGTGTTAGTGAACTTGCGATTTGTGAAAGTGGAATTTTAAGTGGCTTAAAATTATACTGTCATATATGTGTCTATTAATGAAATCAAAGGGAGCTCATAATTATTCCCTTTGATGAAATTGAAGCAAATATTATTTATCCAGTGGTAAAGGGGGAAAAAATGAAACTGTGGACCTGCAGATTATTCAGACCTGACAGGGAGACTGACAGACAGATAGACCACCTTCCCACAGTGACAGAAAGCAACAGATAAAGCATCAGAATCTGGAATGGAACCTTCACTTTCTGAGCTCATAAAAATCAGAAGCAGAAGGAACCGTGCCAGAAATATAAAAAGTCTGATTTAAGAAGCACTTAAAATATATTACTATTTGATTGTGAGTGTGACAATGTTAAACACATTATTTTGTTATTAAAGGTAAAATGATTTCCAATTAAAAATGTAAAAAAATAAATAAAAGAAATTTAAATTATGCTGGCTAAATAGATGAAAATGTGCTCACCCTCATGCCATCCAAGATGCAGATATGTTTATTTCTTCATGTGAACAGATTTGGAGAAATTTAGCATTACATGACTCGCTCACCAATGGATCATCAGCTGTGAATGGGTGCTGTCAGAATGAGAGTCCAAACAGCTGATAAAACCATCATAATAATCCAAAAGTAATACAATAAATCCACAAGCTGCGCGTTTGTATGAAATAAATCCATCATTAAGATTTATCTTCAAACCATAGCTTCCTCCATCCATAATATTGCTTTCTCCAGTATAAAGGTCATCTTGTCCGAATCAGGAGAGAAATATGCATTGACCAAGCACTGTGTTTACACTGGTGGAAAGATTATTATGGATAGAGGACTTGTCTTCTAGCAATGAATGCAATGGTTTGAAGTTAAAAATGCCTTAACGGCCTGTTTTTTTTTTTTTTTTAAACAAACAGCTATTTGGACTCATTCTGACGGCACACATTCACTGCAGAGGATCTGTTGTAATGTGATGTAATGTGAATTTCTTCAGATCTGTTCTGTCTCAACTCAACTACATTTTGATGACCCAAGAGTGAATAAAGTTACAGCAAATTGTCAATTTTGGGTGGAGTATTCCTTTAACAGTGCTACATTCTCACATACAAGTTCCACATCCTCACCGTTCTGGCCGTGTCTTCGGATGTCCATCAGTAAAGTGCCCTTTTGCTGTGCTGTGTCCATACTGCCCTTAAACTGCTCATAATTCATTTCAGCCACCCTGCATCCACCCAGTGCCACAATCTCATCACCCATCAGCAGACCACACAACTCTGCTGGGCTGCCTGTGTGATGTAGATTAAGAAGATGAAGCAGGACAAGGCTGTGACTTCAAGTCAAACTGTGAGGGTTTGTGAGAGTACATAATCAAGTTTACTTCTAGATCTGGACCAAAAGGATATTTTAGATTTGTATTTAATACAAATCTTGTTCTCGTGGGTTTTTATTCATTGGCATGTGAAACAATCTGATGCTCAAAATGTGTATATCTGTACAGTGGTGGCCAAAATGATTAGAACACTAATATTTTCAGCAGCTAAAAAATGGTTTTAAGACAGTTATTTCTATCTTTTGCTGTAGTGTGTCAGTAGGAAATATCAGTTTACATTTCCAAACATTCATTTTGTCATTAATTGTAATAATCCAGTGAAATTTTGCACAAGGAGTCTGACAACAGCCAGTGACTCTGGTCACCACTGTAAACTTTGAATATTATGTACCATGAAATTGTGCAATGTTCTATACACAATTCAAGTTGAAATAAAATATACAGTTTATTTATGGTCCTGGTAGTTATTCAAATCACTTTTTTGTATATCTAACATGTTGTAAAATTCCTCACCTATTACCCAGTATTTGTATATGACATATGTGCCCACAAAGTATTTAATTAGTTAAACCAATTGCCCCTTGGGGATTACTAAAATCAACAAGCTTTTATACCAATAGGTGCTAACCTAAGCGAACAATTGGTTTTAGAACAGAATTAGGGCTGTCAGTTAGGGTGTTACCATTTGTAATTATTTTTATTTTTTATTTTACATTAATAATAAATAATTACATTTACTCTATCACAGCACATGCAAGTTCATAAGGTGTAGGGAAAGATATTTCATTATTTCATATATGGATTTTTGTGCAAGTGAGACAAGAGCACTGTTGCAGAAATCTACCTTAGCCGGATGTCTTGAATGTGATGTATTCTATAATGGTACACATACATTTTACCAAATTTAATTACCAATATGTGTGACCCTGGACCACAAAACCAGTCTTAAGTGTCAATTTTTCGAAATTGAGATTTATACATCATCTGAAAGCTGAATAAATAAGCGTTCCATTGATGTATGGGTTGTTAGGATCGGACAGTATTTGGCTGATACACAACTATTTTAAAATCTGGAATCTGAGGGAGCAAAAAAAAAAAAAAAAAAAAAAATTTCAATACATTTAGAAAATCGCCTTTAAAGTTGTCCAAATGAATTCTTAGCAATGCATATTACTAATCAAAAATGACGTTTTGATATACTTACAGTAGTAAATTTACAAAATATCTTCATGGAATAAGATCTTCTTTACTTAATATACTAATGATTTTTGGCATAAAAGAAAAATCTATACTTTTGACCCATACTGTGTATTTTTGGCTATTGCTATAAATATACCCCAGCGACTTAAGACCGGTTTTGTGGTCTAGAGTCACATTTGTGCAGTTTTTTGTGCATTCAGGTTTCCTTCTGTAAAAAGATCAAAATGCATTAAATTAATCATAATATATTACCTGACTGACAACCCTAAATGGAACTGAAAACAACAGAAAAAGTTCATACGTAATTGATGAAGCTCTACATGTAGGTTAGTGTGTTTAATGGCATTCTGGGAAAGAAGATCAACCTGAGCCTTCTACACCTCAGCCTGTCTTATATCGCCACACAATACGGCTGATTAAAATGATCCCAAGTGTCAGAACCAAACGCTCTCAGTCTCTTCTGTACAATGAAACCGATGAAAGCTAATATAGCATAGATGGTCTTTACGTTATATTTACTGCATGCACGGCTGCCCTGACCTGCTTTTTTTAAGCGCACCGGTCACAGTTGAATGCTCAAGCTCCTCTCATTCATGAGGACCCATCCTAAACTCAGGATCAGACTCCTACAGGGCTTCTTCAGTTTAACCAATCAGACTAATGCACAGTAAGAAACACCTTCACTGTTCTCTATAAATCATTCATCTCAATCTCACTCCAGAATCCTGAGAATGCCACGGTGTGGCTGAACAGAAGCACACATGGAAATATGCACAAAACACTTGCATTCTCAATAATTAAAGAAATTATGAAAATAACTTCTGAGGACAGCGTGATACACAAGAAACATTCACAAACTTGACAAGTACAGAAAGCGCACCATTCATCATGATTTCCCAAAGCAGATATTTCTGAAAACTTTTAGGATAATAAGTTATTTTTTAACTCGAAATCCTGAATGCACTGTTCTTATCTACACACCTCCATTCACCCATAAACACACACTACCAAATTTGCACCAATGCACCCTTTCTCTAAACTGAGATTATGTTTGGTAGAAACATCTATACTGTATATTGTACATCTAAGCTGACTGATTCACAAATAGTTTACATTTCACCCTCCATTAACTGAAACGGCAAACTCTGGATGCATATAAAATGAAAGGCAGTTTTCTAGTTAAACCTTACCTGCTTGAACAGATTTCACACAAGCACCAGTTGAGTCCCAGTGAGCCTTGAATCCAAAGTCTCTCCCACTGTTTGGCTTCTGATTCAAACAGACTCGCATTTCACTTTGACCCACCTGAGAGAGAGAGAGAGCTACAGGTAGAGAATGTGACACCCGAGGATCCCATGACACCATCTTCAAGAAATCTGCTCCAGTCAGTATAACACAAACAAAACTAAAACAACTTTCTATGAAAACTCATTTTAACATCAAGTAATTGTATACATGTAATATTTACAGTGCATACTGTATTATTATATCATTAATAACATATAACTTCATCCACTGAATGTTCTAGGTAGGTTAAGCATATCCTGGACATCATGATGTAATTTACTCAATTCGGATTGCCAAGCAGCCTACCTTAATATCCCTGATTTCAGAGACAACAGGAGGAGATGTTTGCATATTGGACGTGGCCATAGTCACTTTAGAGACAAAAGAGTTAATTGGAGGTGCTGATGACCTTCCATCTCTTCTCTCTTCTTCTTCCTTCTTGATTGGATGAGTGCTTGAACGAAAGTGGCCCGTGTCAGCAGAGGCTGTGACCTTTCCTTGACCGCCAAGGAAAGAGGGGATAAATGGCTGGTCCCTGTTCCCACTGATCAGGAATTTATGGGAGTCATCCATCTGTAGAAACCCAAAATAAAAACAAATAAATAAAGTAGTTACTTCCTTCTACAACTACTGGCAGTGCCAAATTCTGTTTGATATCAAGACTCAACAGACTGCATTATAAAGACATTTATAAAGAAAGAGCATTAAAATGAAATTAGGACCATGTATTTAAGAGCAGTGAAAAAAAAATGGAATGTCTCGGTGGCATATGACCCTATTTATTTTATTTTGCATTTTATATTATTAGATTCCAGGTCTTCATATAAATTACTGATACAGAGAATACATTATTGCTTTTGTTCAAGATACAGTGACCAAAGACTGCATGTGACCATGCATGGTTGAGAAGCTCGTCATGGAAAAGAGCACACACACATACACACAACAACAAAGTCACAGCTTGGGTTTCATGAAGCACCCGGAGTGCAGAGTAGTAGTGGCTTTATACATTATTCATAAGCCAGCCGCTAGATGATCAGGTGATGAGGAGTAACACTAAACTTCACACACGGAACACTGAACAAACTACCGCTCTTCCTCATCCCCCACTCCTTTATCAGGTGTGTTTATCAACCATTTAGGTACTATTTAGAAACTAACAGTTACTGTGGGGTGAAAAGTATACTGTAAGTGCCACTGGAAGTAAATGATGGGCAATATTGTCAGATTACTGATGATCTAAAATTAAGCCATATCATGAATATCGCAATAATTTCAATGCACCTTTTTAACTGACCATTACATTTCCTTAAGAGCGTTATAATTGTACTGCAATCCTTTCCTGTCTCATGAATGGTGAGTATGGGAGCGATAAGACGAAGATGTTAGATGTCTCTAAGCAACACTTAAAAAAAAAATTAAAAAAAAGATTGACTGGATTCATTTCCTTGATTTAGCTTGAACTGTTTCAATCATTTAAAACTGTTTGAGTCAAAATAAGACAAATACCAACAGTATAATTGTTACTTGGGTGATAGGTCTTCTAATTGAAAATATGCAAGTCATTTCAAGGCAAATATATAAATATTAAGAATGAATTTCATAAAAAAAAAAAAATAATAAAATTGAGAATTTCTTTAGCTCTACCTATAACCACCGCATACGTTCCAGGTATCACTACGCACTTTCACTTTAGTTTGTTTCGGTCTAGATGCAAACTGTCCCAACACTAACCAATCAGACCATGCAAAATGGTGACATAACCAATTAGAAAAAAGAAAAATACACTTAAATTCCGTGACTGTTTACAATGAGATACTAAACACCATGTGAAATGGACACAGATAGCAAAAATCCCATTTATCAGAATCAAAAGCCTTCACTGTGAGAATCCAGACTCATATGAAGCCATTTTAATGAAGCCGTTTTTTTTTTTTTAATGAACAAAATAACAATTGATCTATAACATACAAGGCTAATAATGGGCACTTACTGAATATACTCTGGGCAGTGAAGACAATTTGGAGGGTTTGGCTCCAAATGGACGTGGTGTGACGCCCATGGAGAGACGGGAGGAACCTTCTGACCTTCTGAAACCTCTGGGTAGAGTGGCAGATATGCGTGCTCCCCCTGCATAAAAGCTCTCCAAGAGGCTTGCACGGCGGCTGAAGTCTGGACCCTGCTGCTCATATGGTTCTGAATGCATGGTAGTCAAGCTGGTCAGTGAACTCTGTTCAGAGACAGCAGCTGACGGAGGGGTGAAGAATTCACCAGCTGAGTCAGTCGTCTCTGCCTCAGTGCCTCTGGTCAGAGCAGAAGATGTCCCGTTCATGAGGAGTGAGGTGGTGGACCACCCAGTACTGCTGACATTGGAGCCCGCATCACTCATGGGTCCAGGCATGTTGGAGCTGGAAGAGAGTGAACCGGCAACTGGAGTGAACGGCTGATCTAATCCCAGGGCAAGAGCTTAAGGATGGGGCAGGACTCTACTGGAAAGCACATGGCTGTTAGTGGTCACCTGTGCACTAAAGGGTGGGAAGGGGAGCAGGGGGTGGGGAGTCTTGGAGTTACAGGTGTAACTATCAAATGTCTCTATTATCCACATGTGAACACCAAGTGGTAACACTTTAGAACAACACTCAATTTGTTAACATCAGTTAATGCATTAAGTATTACAAACAAATTTTTTTAGAGCATTTATTCATCTTGGGAGATGCGGATTTATTAATATAGCTAACTTATTGATATGCATTCGGTAGTTTGGTACACATTAGAAAATAAATAGGAATAGGAAATGTTTTTGTCAAAAGTCAAATGCTAGAACTATAGTGTAGTTTCATGATGTGAAAAGTGAAAATTAAACACTGTTGTTTACCAACTGAGACAAGGGTATTTGTACCTGCAGCCTATGTAAATGTCTGATGCCAGAAGATAGAAATAAGACGAAAGGTGAAAAAAATGTGAAAATCCTGATTAGTGCTCAAGTGGCCCCTTTTTTGGGGGGGGTGGCGGGGGGACGACAAGCAATCACATAAGAAAGCACATGCATATGGTTTTAAAAATAAATAAACAAATAAATAAATAAAATAAATAAAACAGATCAAACATTTTGGGAGTGTTGACAGAAGCTGTATACTCCATCTGTGTGATCCATCTAAATCCCACTAGTCTTTGATAAAATCTTTTTTCCTCAGCCTTTTGTTCACAATGTCATTTTTTTAATGAAACTTTCAATGGCACATTTTTTTTCTCATTAAAGGAGACCATTATTCCATTTATATGCACTTCGGCATCAAATTTACCCAGGTGGAAATTTCCATCAGCGGCAACTCTATAGGATCATCAGATGCAAAATTCACTTTACAAGTTGTTTGAATATAAATGTGTTGGAAGTGTGTACACATCCATCCTATAATGATAAAAATCCACCCTTTGTTTTTTTTTTTGTTTTTTTTTTTAAATACCCATTTTAAAATCTCCTCTCACAAATCAGGCTGTTCTAAGGTTTCTGTCAGAATAAACTAGTTCTGTACAAGACCCTCCCACAATAATTGATTGACAGGGCTGTTTTACCTTAGACCTGCCCTGAGAGAGCTGAGAGCTGTCTGCCGACTCCGGTGCAGGGGAAGACAAGAATGTCTCTGATTAAACGATTGAGGCATTTTGTTGTTGGATGTAATAATGAATATAGCAGTCGTCTTTTACTCCTGACATCTGAGCCGCTGAAGACACAGAGGATTAACGGTACTTTCGTTTTGAAGGGAATGCGCCGATCCCGATCTGCCTAAATGAGTCTATGTTCGCACAAATTATTCATGATCCAGCTTCATCTACAGAAGAAGTGAGTATATTTTTTTATGAATCTTTGCAAATAGCCTTTCCTAATAATGTGCTTGTTAGCCAGTGAAGTTTACAGTCTGCTCGTCACCCCATGGAAGAGAGGGGCGGGGTCAGCAGAGCTCATTAGTATTTAAAGCAACATGGACTAAAAATACACCCTCCACCTTCCCCAGCTCCACCTGTATAGATCTGCTACGTGGTGATTTCATGTGTGTTATATATATTTCCTAAGACCAAACACATTAACCCTACCATGTATATTACCATGCTAAAATTATGACAGAAACACTTATATTATATATATATAACACACATACATATACACATTTTTTTATTTTGTTTTTATTTTTTCTTCTTTTTGGAGCTTGACAGCCCATGGTCCCCTCTCACCATTATATAAAAAGATAGAAGCTCAGACATTCTTCTAAATTCCCTACTTTGTCAGTCATTTGGGCTTGAATTAATATGAGGTTGAATAAATAATAACAATTTTAATTTGTGGTTGGACTATTCCTTTAAAAATGTATTAAGACAAAAAGAAAATGCATTACTGTGTGAGTAAAAAAAAATATTACAGTGTATATTACCTCTCCTCTGGCACCCCGGTGAGCTGTGCAGTCCTGATGGCACTGGCCCCTCCCCCACTGGTAATAAATTCAATCTGCTCCCTCTCCTCACGCTTCCTGTGGAGGTCAGAGTTTGTACTACGCCGCCGGCTCTTCCACCTGTTCAGATCCTGAGATGACAGGTGAAAATTGAGTGATAAATGAAAAAAAAAATACCGCAACAGAAAAAAAACATTTGTCTGACAATAACATAAGTGTGATGTGTGAAAGATCTTTATATAAAAAAAAAAAAAAAAAAAAAAACAAACAAACAAGGGGCAAAAGAGTCTTCTCCAAGGCCAGTCCAAAACTAAATATTACTGTTTTTATTTGGCTCACTGAGGACCCCCACAGTGCCAACTCAGACATAGCAACATCTAGGAGAAACTTAAAGATGCTTTAGGCAACATTTTGTGGAGTAACACCACCACAGGGCGTGAAGGGGAGACAGAACCAGGTGGAGAACGACCAGAACGAGACGAGGAGCTCGTTCCTAAACGAGGGACTACATCTGTTGCATGGGCAAGTCTTTTTAAGCACTGCAGTTTTAAAAACCGATTTTAAGCTGTTGGAACACAAACAACAGAGCTATATGCATGCGATGTCTCAGTTTCTGTGTGAGAGGACCACGCATTTTTTTTTTTTGCGCCACTTTATTAACTTTGAACAATTACATAAACACACTTATGTGTGTCAGAATCCCCATCGTGACAAGTATCCTCAAAGACAGCGATTTAGGTCTTAAGAGAGAGGAAACAGCTGAAAGAGAAAACGCATATGTAACAGTATATTGGATCCGGACTTCAGGCTTAAAGGGGAAGCTGTCCAGTATTCGTTCTGTCTGCCATTCATATTAATCATAGCACATTGCTAGAAAATCTCTCACTGCTCTTGACTAAATCACTTTTGTAACTTTAATAAGAAGAAATAATAATATATTTATATATAAAGATGATGCACGAGAAAGCCCGCAAACAGTTTGCTGAAGACAAGCAGACTAAGGACATGGATTACTGGAACCATGTCCTGTGGTCTGATGAGACCAAGATACACGCTTGACACCATCTGAACCAAATAAGTTTGTGGCGGCAACCAGGTGAAGAGTACAAAAGACAAGTGTGTCTTGCCTACAGTCAAGCATAGTGGTGGGAGCGTCATGGTCAGGGGCTGCATGAGTGCTGCTGGCACTGAGGAGCTACAGTTCATTGAGGGAACCATGAATGCCAACATGTACTGTGACATACTGAAGCAGAGCATGATCCCCTCCATTCGGAGACTGGGCCGCAGGGCAGAATTCCAACATGATAACGACCCCAAACACACCTCCAAGATGACCACTGCCTTGCTAAAGAAGCTGAGGGTAAAGGTGATGGACAGGCCAAGCATGTCTCCAGACCTAAACCCTATTGAGCATCTGTGGGGCATCCTCAAACAGATGGTGGAGAAGCACAAGGTCTCTAACATCCACCAGCTCCGTGATGTTGTCATGGAGGAGTGGAAGAGGACTCCAGTGGCAACCTGTGAAGCTCTGATGAACTCCATGCCCAAGTGGGTTAAGGCAGTGCTGGAAAATAATGGTGGCCACACAAAATATTGACACTTTGGGCCCAATTTGGACATTCTCACTTAGGGGTGTACTCACTTTTGTGGCCAGAGGTTTAGACATTAATGGCTGTGTGTTGAGTTATTTTGAGAGAACAGAAAATTTACACTGTAATACAAGCTGTACACTCACTACTTTACATTGTAGCAAAGTGTCATTTCTTCAGTGCTGTCACATGAAAAGATATAATAAAATATTTACAAAAATGTGAGGGGTGTACTCACTTCTGTGAGATACTGTACATACACATACATACATACATACATACATACATACATACATACACACACACGCTAGGGGTGCTCCGATTGATTGGCTACCGATCACCATCAGCCGATAATCGCGTTGGGATGTTTGATCGGCGGTCACTAAAAAGGCAGATCTCAAAAATCCGATCTCAAGCTGTGTGAACCTGGTGTAAAAGGTCACCTCACATACAGCTCATGAAAGGCTTGTGCTGTGTGTAAGCTATTTTGCAACAATTTCACGATTGTCAAAACAAAAATGCAGTAGATGATCAAACATTTAGGCGAGATAAATATTTTTGAAAAATGTATATATGTATATATATATATATATATATATATATATATATATATATATATATATATATATATATATATATATATATATATATATATATATATATATATATATATATATATATATATATATATATATATATATATATATATAAAAAAAACCCTCTCACAAGAGTTACCTAAGAGGGGAATTCATTTTCAAAAATGAAACTCAGAATAAATGTCTAAAAATCTTGATCGGATCATCACTATAAATAATTCTACATGATAAAAAGAAGGCTTTAAAAAGATCTGTATCGGTGATCATATCAGCAGATACTGCTTTCTGTGATCGGCCTCAAAAATCCTGATCGGAGCACCCCTAACACACACAGTATTTATTTATTTATATATTTATATATATATATATATATATATATATATATATATATATATATATATATATATATATATATATATATATATATATATATATATATATATATATATATATATATATATATATATATATATATATACACACACACACATATACAAATATATAATTTACTCACCATCATGTTGTTCAAACCTGTTTGACTGACTTTGTTCTGTGGAACACAGAAGACGATATTTTGAGAAATAGATTAACAATATACAATATATTGTTTTTGTCCATACAATTCTTAAAATGTCTTCATGTTCCACAGGTGTAAGAAACGCATTCAGGTTTAAAACAACACGAGGGTAAGTAAATGACGACAATTTCCCTTTTTGGGTGAACTATCCCTGTAAACATTTATTTTATTATTAAAATCTGTGTGTTCAGTAGTTCCACAACCATGATGTAAAAAATGTTATGCAAATAAGCTTCACTTACTTCATGCCACTTGGCTTCACTTTCCTTTATTCTGTCCCGGATGCTCTGTAACTGCTCCTGCTGAACCCTCTGTATGGCTGAGGGGTCAAGGGTCACCTCTCCAACAGACCTCTGGTGAACATGCCGTGACCCCAGCTGGTCAAAACTAGAGCAGGTGTCAGATTCCTGTGGAATGGGCTCCAGTGTGATGTCTCCCATAGATTTGCTTCTGTTGAGTGGAGATGGACATTTAAATGATAATCTCCACTCAAAAGACCAGAAGTTTGGAATGTTGGTGTTTACACAAGTATAATTATGTTATACTGACATCTAGCGTTTAAGACCTGAACTGTACCATGTAAAAGCTGTGTTAAAGACATTAGCATCATAAACTAAATAGAGATATACCAGTAAAAACTCCACACAATGATGGAAAAATAACAGTATAATATTACAACACAACATAAATAAGCATATGCATTGAAGCTTATGGTGTAAAATAACAATTTAATGATGCAGGAGAGACAGAATGCAAGGCACTGCTATATAGCATGTAGCAATTTGTAAAATGCGGTGAGATTACTGATTTTATAATTTACTTCAAGGGCAAGTCCTTCAAAATGCACACATTCCTATAGAAAAAAAAAGCAGCCTGCGTAACGGAGCCACAAATGCAAAAGCAATCAGGAGTTTGCTATTGCAAGAGGACACTGAAGCAACATCAAAAATGGCAGAACTCACCCCGTGTACCGAGAGTGTCTCATGGGAAATCTGGGAAATCATGAAAATATTTGATTGTGAAACTGTCTTTATAGTAAATGGATATATTTTTTGTTTATCCCCAAGGAGGATCACTTAAAAAGAAGAGTGCACCAACAAATAAATTCATATACCCACCCTCATGATTTTCAAAACCTGCATGACTTACTATCTATCATGGAACACACACACACACAAAAATAAATAAATAAATAAAAATATATTATTCACACAACGGATGTGCAACTGAGCTGGTATTTTTATTGGCCCAAAAGGTTAATTTGACATTTCAGTGCAAGTTGTTTGACTTCAGACTGTGACATGTCAGACAGACACAAACATTACAGCATATGAACAACAGAGCTCCAGTTGTCATGACTGCACACACACAGAATTTATTACATTATATGACATCTGCGTAGCAAAACTATTAAACATCACCTGTCACACTAAAAAAAAAATCATAAAACAAATGTTCTAGGTTTCATTTATCTTTAAATTACTGCGCAAATGCAGTCTTAGTGGCAGTTCTCACAGTTATTGTATGTAAATGTGCTATATGGACTTTTTTTTTTTTTTTAGTTTTGTACCAGTGTGAGTTTAAGTTCAGCTTTCCAAAACAGCCCTTAATCTGTGCTTGCAGTGGATGTGCTCAGGCCTTTATAAGTCATCGGACACCAATAAATAAATGAGGCTAACGAAGGGAAACACTGAAATTAGGCTCAGAGATTAGATGGATGTTACCAAATTAAGAATTTGTTACAATCTCAAGATGGCCACAACTGCTACATTAGATCAAAATTAAGCTCCATTAAAAAGGAAGCAAAGTTTTGGTGCAAACATACATAGTATCTGCCATATAAATTGCTTTTACCAGCTAAAACTTTGCTGCATCAATATTGCAAATCGATGTTTTAGCAAATCAAGTAAAGCTAAAAGATTACGCTGATTATTTACCAAGTATTTTATACATTTTCATTCAAACATTCCGCACATATGCATTTAATTAGCATACAATATCCTTCTCCAAATATATACTGTATGGCTTGGGTTAATTATCTAATGCACTACTACAAAAGAAAAAAAAAAAAAAAAAAAAGTAAGAATGTCTCAAAGGGTGTGGGGGGATTTGGAATCAGGTGAAAAGTTTGAAGCAGGTGCAGCTAGCCAAGGAGTGATGTCAAAATCAGAGTCGTCCTCAGAGGAACCAGACATCTTCCGGCTACAGGAAGGAGAGACAGAGAGACAGATAAAAGGGAGGAAGCAATAGCAGAGGAAAAGGGAAAAGACCATTTTAAATAGATGAAAAATAAAGACCAAGTACAGGGAGTCACATAAATATGTACTACTGATAATTAATATACTTAACCCCTTAAGAAAGCCATTGGTTTCATAAAATAAAAAATAATACAATTCAATTAAAAAAAAAAAAAAGACACTTACTTTGTTATGGGGTCGATTTGGGCAAAAACAAATCAATAATATTGATTTTATTATTATTATTATTATTATTATTATTATTATTATTTGATAATCCTGATTCAAAACAGTCAGGAATACATCTCATAATGCAACTTGCTGTTGTGTATTTTAACCAATATTTTTATTTATTTTTTTACAGGGGATGTCATTTTGATTCAGTAGCTCTATGGGGGTTATGAATATGGACTATTTTTGAAGAAAACAAGCATAGGAGAAGTTCAGTAACAGCAATTATGACAGTTGATAGATTTATTTTTACTTCTATGATAGTTTTATCTTGAACTGGTGGGAAAAATGGGATTCTCTAACAGATTTCCAACTGGCTCTATTATTAAAAAAAAAAAAAAAAAAAAAAAACTTTCTCCTTATGACACAAACCTGAGGCCCTGCATCTTCTTATACCATGGTCTGCGCTGGGACCCTAGCCTGATCTTTTGCACATGCAGATCTTCCTCAGGTGTCCAATATTTGGGCAGGAACTTGTCTGAATTGGCATTGATGGAGGTTTGATGCTCTGAGACGACCACCCGACGGGTGTAAAGGTCATCCAGCACCGGATCGGCATATCCTCTGTCCTCATCAGAGTCACTCGTGCCATTGTTTAGGGCTCGCTGAAGAAACTCTTCCTCCAAAGTGGCTGTTTCAAAGTCTGCCCGCCCATTTACAGAGGGAATGGATGACACGCTGCTTCCCAAGAGAGAGTCATCCGTATGAGACGAGTGCAAAAAGAGTCTCCAAGAAGCACATGCATGAACATGCACGCAAAACTGTTAACCGCTGTTTTTTTTCCTTCTCCTTTCTTTTTAGTGCTAGTTAGTGGAATGCACAGCAACATCAAACCACAAGCAGTTTTAGTAATGAGATGAATGAACAGCGAATTAGTGAAGATCCACACAGTGCCAAGATGAACCTTGAAGTTGAAAGTTCACGCCAAGCAATTCTTCCAAATGAGCTCCACTACAGTAGAACACCAGTTTGGGAAAAACTAAGCATGTCTTCTAAATTAATAAGCTTATTTAGTTACAATCAACAGATGAACAAAAAGTAGTTAGGACCAGTTGGATGTACATAAGCATAAATATTAGGGCACCACGGCAGACACAGTCTATATTTGAAACACTCTCTAAACTCTGACCTCTGGTTTGATCTCTGTGGCGGCACTGTGGCCAACCGTGAGGCATCTGACAAGGTGAGCCATGATTTTCTAGCACTTGGGGTCACCATAGGGGCCACCCTGGGTCCTAGAGGCTTTGATGGGATCGCAAAGTTCACAGGGGCCACGGAGGTTACAGAGCGAAATCTGCGACTCGCTAGGTCGTCCTGCTCAAGGTCGGGTTCAGGGCGATCCGCATCAGAGTCACTGTCACTCTGGTAACTGCTTGCCCATTGGAGGAAGGCAGAAGGAGGAGGGAGGTTGTGGCATAAGCCCCTCCCACTTTCACTACAGCCAAAAGATGGTGGACAGACTAAGAAAACCACCTCCAATTACACACACAATATTTTTTCTATAGCCAACCCTGTCAACAAACTGTTTTAAAAAATTGAAGACTTTTTATATGGACAATATTAATAATCTACTTTTCTTTTCAATTACAACAGCAAACCTGCATGATCTCAAAACTCAAGCAGGATATAAACATGTATAAATGGAATAAAATTCAAGATCTTGTAATCAAAAAAAAAAAAAGTTTTAATAGGTCAACATTTCCTTGAATGCCACAAAGTGATCAGCTGATCTAAACATGGTAAATAGGGCTGGACAATATACTGTAAGTATATAAATAAATAAAAAAATAAAATAATAAATTTAAAAAATAAAATAGAATGAAATAAAAATAATAAACTTAATGAAATTCAATGTTTGCAAATACAAATAATGTAGATTAAATGTTAAATGCCAAAAATTAATTGAAAATAAAGGTAAAATGTTTTATTGTAGTTTATTACTGTATATTATCTTTCATTTAAGATTGCACATTTTTTATATAGAAAATTATCACACTGAAAAGCATTTACCTACATAAAATGCCATGTGAAGACTTCTGTGAGCATGAAAACAAATTACAAAAACAATATTTAGAATTATTTTAAACTATACAAGACATTTAAGATTCTTTATGGCCTTTTACGGGAAAAAAACTGAATTTATATCATCTTAAACTTAAAGGGATAGTTCACCCCAAAATTAAAATTGTGTCATTAATTACTCACCCTCATGTCGATCCAAACCTGTAAGACCTTCGTATCGAAGTTCGTTCATCTTCGGAACACAAATTAAGATATTTTTGATGAAATCCAAGAGCTTTCTGACCCTGCATAGCAATACATCTACCATGTTCAAGGCCCAGAAAGGTAGTAAGGGCTTTATTAAAATAGTCAATGCGACATTAGTGGTTCAACCTTAATTTAATGAAGCAACGAGAGTACTTTGTGTGCAAAGAAAACAAAAATAATGACAAAAATTATTTCTCTTCCGTGTCAGTCTCCGCTGTGCACTCACGACAGCCCCACGATGCATGTGTGTGATGCTGATGTAGACCCCAGATGCACTGCAGCGTGTTCACAAGCAAGCAAAGAAACGCACACGCATGTGTCATCGTACTGCTGTGAACATGCGTCGAAATCTGACACGAAAGAGAAGAGATTGTTGAATAAAGTCATTATTTTTGTTTTCTTTCCACACAAATAGTATTCTCGTATCTTCATAACATTACAGTTGAACCACTGATGTCACATGGATATTTTAATGATGTCCTTATCACCTTTCTGGGCCTTGAACGTGTCAGTTGCGTTGCTGTCTATGCAGGATCAGAAAGCTCTCAGATTTGATCAAAAACATCTTATTTTTTGGTTCAGATGAATGAAAGTCTTACGGGTTTGGTACATCATGAGGGTGAGGATTTTCATTTTTGGGTTGAAACCCTGCTGTTTATCTGTAATAAGCTTAGCATAAGTTGTCATCCAACATTTGTATGCGGAGTCAGTTTCTGAAGCGAAGGGAGCCACAAAGGCGAGTATCATACCTAGTGAGGTTTCCTGCATAACTCCTGTCTCCCTGCTGGTATTCCTGCCTTTTCTTCCTCAGGACAGATGGGAAATGCACTCTTTCCCTGATGGGGGCATCACTTTTACTGCGTTCTGCCATCCTGAAGCAATGTTCCGCTTCTGCGTCACTACAGCAACCTGGGAGATCAGAAGAGAGAAAAAGACATGTGATAAACAAAATCAACAGTCAAGTGAGATGTCAAGCACACCTCAGATATTTTTGTGAATACTCTGTGAAGAGGTCTAGGGCATTTATGTGTCTCTATTGCTTGTTTTGTTGTTCTGTTCACTGGAATCTTTTCTTAGAAAGTTATTTGAGAAATCAGGATATACTTGCAGACTACATTACGCCACTGTCTTATTTTTTTTTGTGTGTGTGTGTGTGTATTTCATATATGTTTTAAACAACACATTATTTTGCGTTGTCATTAACATTTTAGTATCATGACAACCCTAGAGCTCCCCAGTTTTCCATCCTTCAGCTGGCAGCAGCTCTATGCATTACCGAATGCGTGTGGAACGATCAGGAATGTCACACTTATGTGAATGGACGGGGTGAAGGGACAAGGTCTACGTAGAAAACTTTCATTACCAAGTGTTTGAGAGATGCAATATCGAAGTCACAAAGTAACCAAGACAATGTGATTTTAGTGATAACACTTAGAGATATTTAAGTAGTATGGACCATAATGTCTTGAAGCAAATGTTTGACAATTTTGCTAAATTGAGGTAAAGAAAAAAATAGTAACCTAATAATCAGTTAATAATCGGATCGATGGCTTAATGGGACTGAAAAGCCCTCATTTAAACTCCTTAATTGATCCAAATGAGCTTCACCGGAATGAAATTTCAATCTGATTAAAAGGGGTGGTGTAGATCTTAAATAATTTGTTAAATATGAAAATATTAGCCATTAGCTTAATGCAAAACCACTTTTTCAATTGGATTCAGAATTACCTTGTGCACATGCACAGTCATACAAACATTCACGTTTATGCACTTGATTTATTTATTTATTTATTTACGAAGTGCTCAGTAAAGAGGACACTGAATATTTGATAAAAAGCGATTTATATCAGTTAGTTCCAGTAACACTCCCACAGTTACAGACTGACAGACTACATTTGCACAGAAATTTTGTTCTAAATAATGACCATGTAAATTAATATTTGAATCAGATCACAAAGGTTAGGATGTGTACACTAACACTACTGTTCAAAAGTTGAGGGTTGGTAAGATTTCATGTTTTTTTAAAGACATCTCTTGCAAATGTAGTCCTAAGACTATTTATTTGATCAAAAATACAATAAAAATGTTAATATTGTGAAATATTACAATTTAAAATGTCATTTATTCCTGTGAAGTCTTCAGGGTCACATGATCCTTCAGAAATCATTCTAATATGCTGAGTTGCTTTTCAAAAAGTATTGTTTGATGAACTGATAGTTAAAAAAAAAAAACACCTTTTTTAGATAATTTTTTTGTAACAAATGTAAATGTCTTTACTGTCACATTTAATCAATTTAATGCATCCATGCTGAATAAAATAATTACATTTCTAAAAATAAAAATAAAACTTCCTGACTCAAAACTTTTGAAAGTGTGTATATAAACAGTACTTTCAGAATCTGAAATGTGATTCAGTCGGACTGATAAAAATCAGTGCATGCTAAAACACCCACTGTCCACTGCCAAGTTCCCACTGTGATGACCAAATCAAATAGAGCACAAGTACAATAAAAAAGGACATTACACAATCACACACACATCCAGTCTTACCTTCACTGCCGGCTCTGAGAGTGCAGTCTGAAGCCACGCTGATTGTGCGAGACTCCACTGAGTCCAGGCTCTCGACTGAGTCCTCTCTCCTGTAGCCCGACTGCTTCAGACTGAACAGATCCTCCCTGTCAGAGAACCAGCCCTCCGCGTACCCACTGTCCCTCACACTCGACTTGGACTGCACAGACTCCTCCAGAGCCTGAAGAAGGTGAATAAAGAGCCAAAACTTCAGAGAGGTTTTTCATTTTACTGACTAAAGAAATTACCTACATGCTGAGTAATATGTCGGTCAATTATTTGATAATTACTATGCGGAGACTAACAACACTGACTTACGCTTGACTGAATCAATTTATCAGTAGCCAAAATTAATGGGGAGTCCAAATCACACAAGACTCAACTGTAACAGCTCTCTAATTTAGTAATGCAATGATTCTGACTAGCAGGGGGCTTGTTTGTCTTGTGGATCTATTCCAATGAAATTTTAAAAACTGTGAATTGTTTTAGAATTGAATGAGAAGGTATTTTAAGCTGTAGACAAATTAAATTGACATTTTGTCATTGTGCAACAAATCTCAAACTTATGCCCTTGTTTATTTTGTTATTATTATGAATAATAATAATAATAATAATAATAAAAAAAAAACACTTATGGTATTGATCTATAAACAGGTCAAACTGGTATTTCATCATTTGCACAACAGAATCTCACATCCTTATTTTATAAATACTTTAGACCACAAAAATAATTTTAAAACAGATATGTAAAAGGTATTTTAAGCTATAAACACAACAAATTTACATTTTATTGCTTGTGCAACAACTCTCAGACTTGTTCATCCTTGTATATTTTATACATATGTAATATAATAAAAGTAATAATAGTTATTATCATTATTATTATTGAATAATTATTTAAAACGTAAATTAATTACATTGAAGGAATTTTAAGCTATAAACAATAAAAAAAAAACTGACATATCTAATTTAGCAACATTGGTAATTACATCCTTGTTTATTTTTTACAATAATTTCATAAAATTTAAAAATGGAACAAAAAAAAATTGTAAAAGTTTCATTGTAGTAAAAGATATTTTAGGCTATAAATACATAATGCTAACATTAATTGATCTTGTGCACCAGCTCTCAAACGTGCATTGCACTTCCTTGAATAAAAAGAAAGTAAGAGAAGAGGGGAAGAAAAAACAACAACAAAGTAAATACCTTAGATAATGCTGTGCCGAGCAAACCTTCAAAGGCTTTTAGATTCAGCTGTGGTCCGGTGTAAAATGGATCAGACTGGGCCTTCCTCCCCAACCAGTATATAGTTATCAAAACCTGTATGTAATAACAGAATGATAGAAAAAGACTTCAAACAAAAGAGGACAATATAATTGAAAACAAAGAGGAAGATAAACTTGAATCTGTATTTTTCCCCTAATTAACATGTAGATATTAATTTATCATTTATTTAAATCAGAGTTTTCACTTTCACAAGTTTTAATATGAAATGAGACAAAAGCAAAGCCTCTGGGAATTCAGTGTTGTGCGTGATTGCGTGAGGCATGAATGCCTTCTGTGTCCCAGTTACATTCTCATCTACAAAACTATGACCATTTACACACACACAGAGTGCCAACAGGACAGGAATGTGGCACACGTACAAGACAATGAAGACAACAGGGCTTTGTGGTGCCTGTTGGATCTCTAAGATGAATTATTCTAATGAGTAATCAAATATTAGCAAAACACCATATTACCAATGAAACAAAGATGCATGGCAGATGGTACCTACAGATGCTGTGCAGATCCAGCTCAAATTCCTTTTACAGGTTCAAAACGTTTATTAGAATTAATCATTAGTCATCAGTACCACTCATCTTTTTCCCCTAATATTACTTACTGGGAAACAATCATGAGTGCACCGGTGAACAATCGTGAGCATGTAAGAGAGCTATTTGAGAACTATATGGAGGTGTAAAACACTTTTCTAAATTAAACAATTTTTCATATTTCAAAACGTTGGTCTTCAATTGAGTCATTAATCCATATATAGTGCATGCAAAGCAGTGCTTTAAGTGGTTTTAAACGACACCGCAATAACACCTTCAGCAGAAGACTGCGACGAGATAAAATTACAAATCAACTTGTTTGGTATGCAAACTAAAGAGTCAAAGGCCAAATTGAGTTCACATTAAAGACAAGCCATGCATATACTCACTTGATGCACCGTTTAGTTCAGAAGTTATTGGTTCGCGATTAAGAACAAGCTTTTAATAGCAAAAACACTTACGTTTTTCAGTCTCCTGCTTGTCTCTTCAAGTCTAAGTGGAAGGAGAGAAGGAGGTTAAATGTGATGAACATTCACTGTCACACACACAGATCAGTTCCAGCAACTAAATCCACCCCATACCCTCCAATAAAATTAAGTCATTTCTATAAATGGACCTCAACTACATACCACATAAGCTGTACAGTAAGTCACTAATCATGTACTTTGACTTTTATTCACAACAAGCATTGTATACAAAGCTTGCAGTGCTAATTTAACAAAGACAATCAGCAAGCGCTCAAATAGAAACTCTAAACTATCTGACAGAGGATCATACTTGTTCCCTCAGCGTGCTGACACCGGACATGTGAGCCATCTGTTTGTCACCATGAACTAGCAAATATGGTTTTACAAAGGAATTCAGCTATTTAAACACCAGATACTAAGTGTCATGCCATCTCAAAAATAAGTCAGACAGGCTATAAGAAAACAGAACTTGAGCTGCGGTTCTGAGGTTATTAAGTGAAAGTGTGCATGTCATTTCGTTGAGCCCTAAACCAACATGACTGCGAGAAAGTATGCAAGTTAAAAATAGCAGTCAGATCCACTATAGCTGCACCATAGCATTTGGTTTGAAGGGACAGTCATATGGAGCTAAATTTAGAGGTCACTGTGCCTGCCCCCCTCGCTTCACCCTCTCGTGCCCCTCGTCCCTCTACAAGACCAATGGTATCTCAGCAGGATGGACAACATGATTTATTGTTCAGGGTTAAGTCAGGACCTGAAAAATGAGGCTGTGTGATGAAATTCACAGAGCAAGAGTTGAGACTGAAATTAGTTACTGGAAATACTTCTTGGTTTTGAAAATACCTTTTTTTGTATAGACAGGGATAACAGAGCAGTGGTTCTCAAACGGGGGGGTGAGGCCCACAACAAACCTTTAAAGGGGCCATTAGATGACTTAATAGAATTTAAAGTAATGAATTATAATTAATATATTAAAATAATCTAACTGAAACCATTTTTCTTCCATATGGGAGGCCTTCTAGTCAAAATGGTTGAAAACGAACATTACACAAACCAAACTCAAACTCAATGTCCACGTGAGCACCGTAACTCAACTTCTAACTACCATGCCAAATTTCAGACAACTAATGCATGTATTAAAGGCATAGTTCACCCAAAAATGAAAATTTTGTCATTTACTAACCCTCATGTGGTTCCAAACCTGTATGAGTTTCTTTCTTGTGTTGAACATAAAATAATATATTTTGAAGAATGCTGGTAATCAACCAGTTGTTGGTTCCCATTGACTTGAGTATTTTTCCCTTCTATGGAAATCAATGGGGACCAACGACTGTTTGATACTTCAAAATATCTTCTTTTGTGTTTAACAAAGAAACTTAAACAGGTATGAAACAACATGAGGTTGAGGAAATTATGACAATTTTCATTTTTGGTGAACTATTCCTTTAAACAATATATTTCTTCTAAATATCTACACAACGTTATTCCAAAAGCAAATGTTTGTCTTTGTAATCTTTTCAACTTGCCCTGCTTCTAAAACGACTTGGATTTTAGGAAGACATCAACCAAGCCCTAAACCCCTTTTCTCCAATCACATGTGATATAGATCCAACGTTTAAAATTCCATTGAATGTAAACTGAACCATGAATGGCAGTTCAAGTTGACAAATGTTTAATCCCAAGAATGGTTTATGCTCAGAATGATTTTAATAATGATGATTTTAATAATGACAGAGCTCATGAGTCAATGTGTCATATCTGACTGCACTGCCATTTAAATGCCATCAGATTCGATTCAAAATACATTTTCATAAGGCAACCAGACTAAAACATAGGTCTGGGTTGGTCAGCTATCATTGTTTGAGTTTGATGTTGGACAGATAATGTGTGACAGGACCCATCCAGCCTTTCATTTGGTATGGAAATGTAATCAAACTGCAAACACTACTCAAATTAAGTCTCTTCAGTCACACAGAACACTTACTTCTTTCTTTATACTCACACAAACAGCTAAAGCAGTAATAAAAGTTGATACATATAGATAGGTTAGCATCAGATGGCTTATTGAACTACACAAATATAATGCAAAAGAGACATTTAGAAGGCAAGGGCAACAAATCCAACTTTGACAGTTTATAACAGAGCTTTCAACCATTTACTGTGTTGCAATGTAACAAAGGGGAAAAAAAACCCAGCAATAAGAATTTCTGCTTTCACTTCTCTCTGCTCACCTGACAGTCACACGAGTGGACACATCTTGCAGATCTCCAGGATGGAAGAGCTGTGCTTCATTAAGCCCTAGTTTCTCACAAGCCTTGAGAAACACATTCACATTGTCCTAAAGAGAAACCAGCGTTGACTATTGCAGCTAGTGTAAATGAAAAGTTAGAAGTCATCCGCAATCCTTAAGCATCCGGTGAAATAATACAGTTGAGTTGAGAGTACTAGGCAGAGAAGCTTGGATGACAAAGCTCCACAAAGAACAGACCAGTATAAAAGACAGACTTGTCAACCAGAAAAAGGGGCGGGAACTGAAGGAGACAGTTGTCAGGTGCTGTCAGCGTTTACTACTGGAAATCCTCTGGACTCGTGGGAAAATGTCTTGCAATTTGTGCAATGTTTATTATACAAGTATTCCTGAATCATTTAATGATAAAATAATTGTTTAATTGAAGCTGGTTGAATAAATCTAAATAAAATCTGCATTTATAATACACTCACCAAGCCTGCAATGGGAGTGGAGAGCCTGTTCACTCGTTTAATGATGCCCGGCTTCAATGTGTTGATCAGACTGAAAACAGATGAAATATACTTTAAGTAAACCTAAAAAATATATATATATCTGCAAATCATACAGTGTTATGCTTAAAGAAATAAAAGAATAATTGAAAAATAACTTACTCGCACAGAAGGACCCCGTCCTCTAAGGCCACTCGAAAGCTTTTACTTCCAAAATGCTTTTTCGTCACTTCCTGTTAAGGAAAGAACCCAAACAGATCTCACATGCACAAATTAGAACTAACAATATATAAAAAGTTTTCCATTTTTAATAAATGCTGTTTTTTTTTTAAATTACTTTTATCATCAAGTTTCCAAAAAAAATTAAAAAAATGGTTTAAATAAGCAGCCAAACTGTTTCCAACATTAATAATAAATCAGCATACCAGACTGATCTCAAGAATCATGTGATACTAAAGACTGAATTATATTTTAAAACATATTAAAAGACAAAACTGTTATTTTAAACTGTAAAGATGTGTCACAATATCACTGTTTTTGCTGTATTTTTGATCAAATAAATGCAGCTGAACAAAAGGCTTCTTTAAAAAAAACACTTACAGACCCCAAACTTAAGAGTATATTATATGACATCTTATATGAAGTAAGCAGTATATATATATATATGTATATAATAAAACATAAAAGTAAATCCTGTCAGCAACACATACAGATTACGGAGTAAGAATCCATTTCTTTCCACAGACAGGAAACCATAAGCCCTCTCAAAAACATGGCATGCAACTTTCCACTCCAACCAGATACATTTCAGAGCACATTCTGATCTCAGTCGTCATATGCAATAGCGCACCACATAATTGCTTTTACTGCCATTAAGCAAGCAAAACAAACTGTGAGCAAAATCAACAAGTGCCCTATAATTTCCAAAAAAGATGGCATAATCACAAAATAAACCCATGCCATCACTGAGCCAAGTGAGACAGCTCTCTAACCAAAACCACACTTTCTATCTTTTCATATTGAATCTGTTCCAGTCAGATGATCATTCATCAAGTCATTCTATCCACACATTATAATTTGGCACATTTAGACAGGACCTCAGAGCCTCCTTCCATTATGCCACACAGTACAACATGTTTGGAGAATGAGGAGACCAAGCAAGAAGCACCTGACCGCACCAGTCATGTGGTGGAGTGGGCATGTGGCAAACAAGTCAGGGGTCCTTTGTGTTCAGATTGAGATGCACTGAAGCATCCATGCCTGATGCCTGTCCAATTCTGCATCTGATCATCAGCTTGTTTGGGCACATGGAATGTAATCCATCAATGGCTGCTTGTGTACAGTCTACATCAAAAGAGACCTGACAGAGCCAAGGCAGAACCTAAAAGATCTAACAACAGCTCACGATTCCATTATTTTATACATTTACAAATACATGAAGAGTTCATTTGCAAAAACCGATAACTCTGTTTTGAACAATTTTCAAAAAAAAAAAAAAATCAAGCTTTTCATTGTGCATTCCAGTTAATCTCAACCAAACTGCAGTTGGGTTATTTTGACTAAAAATACAGCTAACTAACAATAAAACACAATAAAAACTTGTCACATATACATATATATATATATATATATATATATATATATATATATATACACATATACACACACACATACATATATATATATATATATATATATATAAAGCATAGAGAAGCAGAGTGACTTTCATAGTTGTGCATGTTTGAATCACGTGCAACAACATGCAATCAAAAAGCGCTGCTATACTAGGTGGCGTAGGACTGACAGGTCTCAGGAAATGGTGGTTAGATCTTAAGAGGTGAAACTTCAATTCAGTGTTGTATTTTATTTTTGGAAAACAAAAAATATTCAACATGCAAAGCTAAACACTAAAAATTAAATTAAAATATTTCAAATAAATTCTTCTTTTGAACTTTCTATTCATCAAATAATTTTATATTCAAAATTTTTCCACAATATAACATATTAAGCAGAACAACTGTTTTCAACATTGAAAAAAAATAAGAAATGTTTCTCAAGCAGCAAATCAGTGGATTAAA
Organism: Acrossocheilus fasciatus; assembly: GCA_036784905.1. Classification (NCBI taxonomy): domain Eukaryota; kingdom Metazoa; phylum Chordata; class Actinopteri; order Cypriniformes; family Cyprinidae; genus Acrossocheilus; species Acrossocheilus fasciatus. The sequence continues at coordinate 24,367,650 of CM071938.1, forward strand.
ATGACTCATTATATCATCAGTCATCTAATACATCACTGTATTACAGACACAGAACTTTATAGTAAAGACACTATATATCTTGTACCTTGATGCTAACTCCGGGATGACGTAATAAAAGCCACTCCAATGAAAGCAAACAAAGCATTACATCATTATTCAAAACAATCAATAGGTTAATAAAGCTGGTATCTAGGATTCTATGGAGCTGATGGTACTTGGGAACTTTGCAAATGGTTTAAACCACATAAAGAAAGACAACCACAAATGCTTCAGATTATCTAAGGCTACTTTAAAAACATAAGCTTTCAAGACAGAAGGGAACATCATGATGAATGTTATCGTGTCTAGTTTTCATTTAATTGGCCCACCTAATAACATTCAGGAAATAAAGCATTTCCTGAGAGCTCACCCACATCAGGATATGTTCATTGCATTTTGAAAAGTGCATGCGATACCAAAGCTAAGACTTCAATAATATCAGTCAGGTTGTTTTAAAAACTGACTAATGTAATTGACTTGCGTATTTTAAGCATTAGATTCTCTGAGCGCCCAAAGAACAAAGTCAGTCTCAACAGAACATGAGGCTGAAAAGACCTGCACTTTTGCGGCCAGCATGGGGAAATACTGGATATTGATGTCATTACCTCAAGCCATCTCTGCGCCTCCTGGAACGCCAGCTCACAGCTGACTGCAGACTGCTGACGCCACTCCATCACCTGTGTGCATTTCACAGTGAAAAACAGTGTGAACATTAACCCATTTAGAGACCAATTACATTCAAGGACAAGGACACAAATGACTACACATTTAAATAAATATGTATATTAAATGTATATAAATGTTTATATATATTATGTTATATAAATAATAATAAAGTAGACTGAGCATTCATGGCTATTTCTACATAAACTACAGTTGTTTCCGAACAGTTGCAACATTTAAAGTTATAAAAAAAAACTAAATTAATGGTAAGCTAATACAAAATCATTGTAGAACCATGTTGCTTATCAAATTAAGCGATTTTAAATACTATAATAATAATAATAATAATAATAATAATAATAACAACAATAGTTGCCACTGAGCATTGATTTTAAGTTTCACTGTCAGATAAAGCTGCAACTTAATATATCTGTAAACATGTAAAACAGTAAAAGACAAAACATGCAGTAAATATGTATCACAGACAATCAATTTTGGTAAAAATTTGACAAAATGTGTAGAAGAATCACAGCTGAAATCACACCTAGCAGATCTGCAAACTTTGCTAAATTAAGAAAAACAAATCAAAAGACAGATAATAAGCAAAAAAATAAAAAATAATAAGAATAAAATATAAATTATGACTTGTCTTAGTATTGTCACCCCTTTAGTTTAGAACAGGCAAACTATTGTTGGTGTAATTTTTAAATAAGATTTTTTTTTTTTTTTGGCAAAGCAATATATTTTATATATTTTAAGTAATATATTAGCAGCATCTAATCTAATCAAAAAATCATTTGGGATTTTGGTGACACCAAAGGACAAAAAACACCACCACCAAAGAAAAGTGAAGTCCCCTGGAGTGACTCTGAACGGGTTAAAATCAACTTCCATCACCTCCATGTTTGCAACCCCAAAATATGCTTGATGTGATTCATAACACTGCGCACCTGTGGCACCCTACAAGCATCTCAAGTGGAATGACTCAAAACTTACCTGTTAGCCCCTGTTTCAAATATATTTATTGATTTCCTGTAACTACTCAGAAATTTCACTTCCAAGATGTCTCGACTCGAAAGCGCAAGGTGTTTCCCGCTACCGATGCGCGTGCCTCCAACGCAACTCTGTTAATCTGTTGCAAACATTGCTCCTCAAGTTCACACCTTGAAGTCCCTGCACGCGATCGGATCGTGCAGCTCTCCTCCACCGGACCTGCTTGTTGTCTTGAGCAGGAACAGAAAAGCCCCGTTCGGTTATGAGACAGAGGCGCTGGGCGCACAGGATAGTTTGCGTTTTTGCAGAGCAAGTGCATATGCAGTGATGATGATGAGTTTAAATATATGCCACGCCCCCTGCTGCTATAAAGACTGATGACGTGCTATGGCATGTGAACACCAGATGGCGACAAAGATTCACTTCAACGGCGTTGTTGTCATCTTGCTGAGCGCCTAGAAAAAGGCAAGGGCCCAAACATTTTTTTCACTACATCTTAAGCACTTAAGTTGTAACTAAGGTTAACATGAAAAATAACCCTTAATGCTGTGTGCTTAGTTATACTAACACAGTCAGGGGAAGTCAATTAAATATCTATTTTTTTTATCTATCAGCCTAAAATAGCTATATTATAAAAATGACCACACACATTCAGCTAACAAAAAAATGTTTAGATAAACTTTACCATGGAAATGAAATCATAATCAGTGTTTTATCTTTTCAAATTGTATTTGGATAAGAACACAGGTGCTTGTTTATGTTTGGGGAAACTAGTCTAGCTGGGGTGTATTCCAGAAAGCAGGTTATGTGACATACGTGGGTATGTTTGAGGATAAGTGAGCGGATAATCTCAGCTTTCGGTTCCAAAATCAGAGGTTACTTTCAGGGTATGTAAGTAACCAGCAACTTGCTCTCTGAAGATAACCTGCTCCGGAGCAGGTTATGTTCCAGGGTTAGTTCACTTCAGCGCTATCAGAGCATGTACTGACGAGCCTTCAGTGGGCGTGACAGATAGCGCACAATATTACATATACATATCTGAAATGACTTAATATATAATTAGCATCAAACAAACAATACAATTCTTATTCTCAAGGATTAAAGATTGAACGGAAAAAAAATAAAAATGATTGCAAAACCATCAATTAGGTGGCGATATGCACTAAGCATAAGGCCTACATGACCTTTGAACAGAAGAAGAAGAAAGAAGCAGTATGGTGCGCTTATTCTTAGCGTCCGTTTCCATAGTGACTCGTCAATTCGTCGCTCTGTTGAGACTGTCTTGAGTCTTAACCAGAACATACTCTGAGTTGAATGAACTTACTCCCAGACGCGTTTTTGGAACCACATACCTCGAGTAAGCAAGGTTTGGGGTTAATCAACTGATAGTTCAGGGTTTATCTGACAGTAAGTTAACCATGCTGGAATACACCCCTGATCTATTGCCAAAAAATAAATGAATAAATTATATATATATATATATATATATATATATATATATATATATATATATATATATATATATATATATATATATATATATATATATTAGGGGTGTCAAAGTTAACGCATGCGATTAATCTAAAAAAAATAAGGTGTTAATATTTTTTTTAATGCAAATTAATCGCTTGATAAGGTTTGACCCCAACTTCTTCCCGTCATCGCAGCGCGGAAGGTTATCTATCATTGTGTGATGAGGGTACAGCGAACCAGTGTTGCCAGGGTAACGGCACAAGTGAGCTATTTTGAAAATACAGTCACGGGAAAAATTACAGAGCCATGGGTTGCGGTTTTTTGGGCTACTTTTATAATGTACCAAGGCCGCCCAAGGTGTATATAGACAAATAAAAATTAAAATAGATCCTTTTACTAATGTGTATTAAAACAATAAACATGACAACAGTCACTATAGATTATATTAGATAATAAACACACGATTACGATAGGATATTTGTATGTGATTTTCTTGATATGAATGTGTACATCTGAAATGCTAATTTGTGCAGTGATATAAAAGGCTATAAATAGCATATTTTAACAGCAGTAAACGACCAATTTCCACATGTGATTGCAAAAGGAAGTTATTACAAACACTCGATGGTGATTTAAAGTGAGTTCTGAGTAAAAGTGTACTATTAATCTCATAAATTGTCTTATGAAGCATGATGCTAATATTAGCTCTAATGCACCTGCAGAGCAGGTCCAATTCTTCTTCATAATGCATTTTGTCATAATATTTCACGTAAGGATGCAAGAAAATGTTTTTTTTTTTATTTAGAAATACTTTTGATAATAGTTGGGTAAATGTATACTGGGATTGAAGCGATGTGGCTTGGTAAATGTTTTATTTACAGTTTAAAGGCTGATAATGGCTGAATAAAAACAAAAGAATAATGATAAAAGAATAATAAGGATTATGTCTCATACCTGGCAGAAGTGTAAAAGATTATGTTTCCTTAAACTTTAAAACACATTTATGGGTAAATCCTAGTATTTTAAATTTGTGATTAATTATGATTAATCACAGTCCATGACTGTGATTAACACGATTACATTTTTTAATCGATTGACAGCACTAATATATATATATATATATTAGTGCTGTCAATCGATTAAAAAATGTAATTATAATGCTTATATATATATATATATATATATATATATATAAGCATTATAATTACATTTTTTAATCGATTGACAGCACTAATATATATATATATATATATATATATATATATATATATATATATAAGCATTAGCATTCATGTTAGGTCTGAATATGGACTGTGGTCTGCACTGCTAAGCGCTTTTAACCTCACAGATGAGTTCTGGGCAGAACACTGATGTATCAGGCTACACACCACAATATAATCTAATCCAAAGATCTGTATAAGAATGACTGACATGGAATATTATAAAATTTTGATTGCATTATTATTTATTTACCCATAGATCCAAACATGTATATATTTTCATGCATAGTACAAAAATGTTTCATTAATTTAAAAAAAAACAAATATATATATATATATTCCATACAAAAACAGTTTAGTGATGCCTGTTAAGCTCCAGAAAATACCAAAAATGTGTATACAATTATATAATGTATATATACATGATGCAGTTAGATTAGATGCAATTACTGCTGTTTGTTGCAACATGCTTTGAACTTACATCGAGAGATGCTTTCAACAGCTGGAACTAAAACAGGAAGTGCTTCATCCAGCGACAGGAAGTGCTAACCAAAGCTGGAGCAATGTACAAGTCTGTCTGCCCACTGGTTTCCTGTGTGACTAGTCTGCTGTCAGACAACCAACACTTTATCACACTATTGTTGTCATCTGATGAACATTAAGACGGTACAGGTTTCAAAGCGTGCTAGCAGCTCTTCACAGGATGTTGGTGAAAGGTGTCCTCTGCTATTGATCTAAGCTTTGCGGTTTCAGTTGAGATGATGAAAATTAGTGAAGAAATCTGGTGATAAATATATTTAAATGCACTATTTTGTCAAATGCGTTGGTTGTCGTTTTTTATAGATTTTCTAATAAGAGAATACGCCATAATATAGCATATTATGGTTTATGTGTTGCACATCAGATGCTCTTAAAAAGATTGCAATCTTCTTCTGCTTAAAAGGCCAAATGTGTCAGTCCTCTGTCATGTGTGTCATGTGTTCCCGCCTCTTGTTTCCATATTTGGTCTTGTTCCTGTCCTTGTTAAGTGTGATTATTAGTTAAGTCTTGTCCAGCTGTGTTTTAGTAATTATCTGTGATTATCATGTGTATTTGGTTCCTGCCTGTTTAGTTAGTTTTCGTCTGGTCTACCCGTTATTCCCTGGTGTTCCTGTCTGTGTCAACCTTGCCTTGCCTTGCTGTCGTCATTAAAGACTATTATTTAGTTTATCCTCGTCTGCGTGCTCCTTGTTCCTCCCTGCTGTGTGCACCGTGACAAAATGCATGTGTGAAGGTGTCATGAATTAAGTCAATTAAAATATTCTATGTTCATTAAAGAGATCTCTAGCAATAGAGCAAGAAAGATTTATATATCTCTGTACTTGGGTCAGTCTGAGAGAAAAAAAAAAGTTTTGCGTTTTATTGAGAGGCCTAGTCTGATTGGCAATGTATGTTAAGTACACAGATTCAAGTCGAATGAAAGTTCTGCAAAACTGAAGCAAATTAGAGGATTGCTTAGTGGCTTTGATATTCCAAAATTATTCTCCTCATCAGTCCTAACTGGTATTTTTAAAGTTAGTTCAAACCCAGCCAAGAGATCGGAATTTAAGTAAACTTTGTAGAGGTTCTAGAATTCTTAGCAAGCTATCTAATAATCATTTGCACATCCATTGCCGCAGACTTCTGTTACATCCTGATCTTGAAATGTGTGTTTTTGATTCTAATTCTTGGTTTCTGAAGCCATTGGATGGAATGAGCTAAACTAGAAACATACAAAGAAAATTTGTTTACAGTTTACAGTGACTATGAGGTTGACCACACATATTAGAGGTGATGTTTCTTGAGCTCTAACTCTAACCCTTACTCTTACTTACTGGATATATGCTGGATATACATATGAAAATGTGTTCCAGAAATGAATAGATAAGTGAATGTTGGTTTGGCAATGCATGTTTGTGTGAGAGACATTCTTTCAGTCAACAACGAAGTTTGGTTAAAAAACAAACATCTAACCAGTCAGCACTACAATTCAGAAAAGTGGAGATTAGCCATTTTTCTTCCCATCTTTGAGGGGTCATTTCTATTGTTTTCAGCACAATGGAATGAAACCTTTGTTTAAGGATATTCATTGTGAAATCGCATTCTCTGCACATCATTTACGTTAAAAAAAAAGATTTTTAGATTCTACCCTCTAAAATGCCTCATGTAGTTGTTGTAGAGCCTCAGGGTGTGCGTGTATATATGCTTCTTTTGTCCCTGCCCACTGACTGGTGGTCTGTTTCACCTGGAGCTGCCCAGCTGTTTAGAGTAGCACTGGAAGAGCAGTACAGTTTCCTGAACACTGTAGCTTTGTCCTGATCTGGCATTGCCCAGCAGACATGTGAGAATAGGGAGGGATAAAGAAGGGAAGGTGGGCAGCCAGATATGTTAGTCCAGCCAAGGGCACATTTCACTCCTGTTAACACACATCTTAAAAATCTACTAGCGCCCTAGACTCACTCCCATTACAAGGTTCAGCAAATATTTGATGACAGTGTCAAAGCTGTTTGAATCAGAACAAGAGTGATTTTACCTTTTGCCCTAAATAATGTAAAAGAGTTGCTAGAATTACCATGTAGATTTTTAAATGTTCCGAACAAAATGTGAGCAATACTTGACGGTGCAAAACTCGCCTCCCATAGTGCTCAAATGATGTGGGTGGTTGCTGCAGTATATGCTACTCTTATAGAGGTTACTTCTGTCTTTAAATAGTGGGCCACAACAAAATGTACAAATGAGCCTCAAAATGACTTAAAATGAGACAAATCGAGCATTAAAATAAGTCATAACACTTTGAAGAACCAGGATTCCCAATAAAATACACACACACAAAATGGATATATGAGGTAGCATAATTTTAAAAGTGTGATTTCTAGAACTGGAATATTTGGTAAAATAGTTATGCCGAGCTCTAAAATATTAATTGAGTATATGTGTATGTAGCCTATGTATAAATAAATAAATAAAAACATTCATACAAACTTGTTCTTAGTCCATACCCAGTATATCACAAAAGACTGGAAAATTCATTTATTTCTTTTGAACATTATTGTAGACAACCTTGGAGTCAAAAAGATTGAGAACCACTGTGGTCTACATGCATCCAGATGGTTTGGTTGAATTGCCTAAATCAAACCTCTCAGGTCCATATGAGTCCAGCTAATAAATACTGAACTTTCTTGGAATGTTAAATATAAGATTCTTTGTAGGAAAAATAGCCTACAAAGAGTAGTCCGTTATTATTGATTAGTTCCCAAAAAAACAAAACAAATAGGCACAATATGCTAACGTTAGGGGAACTTTATGTGTTTCCGTAGTACCAGCCAAGATTAAAAATGAATGTATATCCTATGTAATACTGAAAGGCACTAATAAAAAATTAAATAAAAAATTCACATGATTGAAAAGATTTATTATTTCATTCAATATATTTGTATTTTTATGCTTATTAGACATTAACGGCATTAGATTAGCAACATGCTAATGTCAAATGTAAACTGATTTTTAATTCTGACGTCACTGTATCTGGGTCCAAGCGCTCTATCAGATGCCAAAAGCAAACAACGTACGATGTCAGTATAACACTGTGTGCTGTAATACTACCAAAAAAAATCATGATTCTAACTTTTATCTCCATAACGAATGTCTCAGTTGGTCAGACAGTGATTCATTCTTTATGGATCCGAAAAATATTGCTGTCTGTTTTTAAACGCTTAGCTTATACAGTAGGTGTGCTATGAATAGTGCTCATAAATGACTGTCAAGATAGTATTCTCACTTGAAACCGAATGGAGGCTTCGACCAGAAAACAGCAGGCCTTTTCATTACATCATGACTTAACAAGCAGACTGGAATCAAATGCTAGTCAAGAATCAAGTTTGGACTGCTATTTGAGTTTCTGCATTCCAAAACAGTCACTTATGTGGTTCCACGATGCTTAGGATGTTATCTTCAAAGATTGAGTCAGCCAACTAGATCTCAGAGTTATAATGATGCTAGCTAACTAGAATGTCCTAGCCAAGCAATTCTCAGTGTAATAACTTCACATCTCTAATGAACAACATAAATGTGATGAGGTAATCTTTTGTCTGTGTATGTGTGCTAACATGTCATGCGTTCTCAACAGGACCAAAGGAGGGTGACAAAGTGAGAGGTTGCTATGGTGATGCCTTGTGGTGTCAGAAGGGTGAGAACAAACTGATGTGTCAGATGGAGGAGAGTTCCCCCCCACACACCAACTGATCAACTTCCAATATCTATATAAAAGACAGACACATTGGATAACATTTTACATCTCAGTATAACCCGTGTGGAACTTTGATGGGACTCAGAAGAGTAGTGAGGCAGTTTTAAGCCTACAGACAGTGGTGTGAGAGCAGAAGGCATTTGGGAGTCTATTTACTGTGGCATTATGAAGGCAGTGCCGCAGAGAAAAAACTGTGTCAGTGGCTTGGTTATACAACAATAAAGCATGGGTTGCATGTCAGAGTGCCTATGAGTCAGTGACAGTTTGCTGCTGTCATTTGCAGAATGGTCGACACATATAATAAGGCACCAATAGAACAATGACTCAGGATGCTAATGAGGCGGTACTGCAGTTCAAGTCTTCATTTACTCTCCTTCAAATTATTCCAAACCGGAATGGCTTACTTTCTTCTGTGGAAAACAGTTTGTTTTTATGCATTTTATCCATTATAATAGGGACTTAGGGAGGTTTCAAGCTTCACCATAAAAGTACCACTAACAGTAGTCCACTCAAATTGTCTACAATATTCTAAGTCCTTTGAAGGCATAAAAATGGTTTTGTGTGAGAATCTGATAATCTTCCACTGTATGGCCTGCACAAGTCACATAAATCAGATTTTTGAATTAATGAATTTGAATAGTTTTGTGGATTGGATCAAATGGTTCACTGAAACTAATGATAGGTTCATGGTTTATACATAGCTAACAATGACTAAATTAGAATCAGCTCCTTACACAAAGCCATCATATGGCTTCAGAAGACTTAATGCAGCAGATTCTTATGAATCAATGAAACATATACTTTTTACAATATTTAATATAAGGCTCGGGTGTCCTCAGAATTTGTCTGTGAATTTTCAGCTCAAAATACCCCACATATCATTTATTATATCGCTTTGAAAATGCCCATTTTGAGTCAGAAACATGCTGTTTTTATGCATGGCTCTTTAAATGCAAATGAGCTGCTGCTCCCCGCCCCCATTTCCAGAATAGGGCTGTGCCTTAACAGTACCAAAACATCAGTTTGGTATTGATTAACATGTCTATCGTCCTGAAATCATATTTTAAAGCCATATCAGTTTAAACTTCTGACATACGGTTTTGTGAGCACACACATCCAAAGCACGCACACAGAAAGCGGCTGTCACACGGTATGTGAGTACTAAACTAAGTTCTCTTTCATGTTTTATTGAGCTTAAACTGTTAAATACACACACATTTATGTTAAAACCACACAGGAGTTACAAAAACAGTCGGTTATGTCTGTGAAGGTAAACAGCTGGGAAAGAAATCACATGTTTATATTAGATCTGTGTGGCAGCACCAATATACAGTAAATAAATCAATAAATCCACTGCTCTCTTGTCTCCTCTGAGGATGGGACTATGCAGCCAAAGACAGAAAAGTTATCATGCTTTGTCTGAACTTTTGCCATGGTGTTAAAACTGGTACACCGTTGTTGCTTGTGAAGACAAAATGACGGCGCCGTGGGTGGAAACGTGCAGATTAAGGGGCGGTAATGTTATAATAAGATCCCTTTACCACGTCATGGGGGAAGCGAAATCTGACACACTCCTTTTTTTCACATGCTTGCAGAAAATGGCTTACCAAAACAAAGTTGGGTTGTCCTTTTTCACATTTTCTGGGTTGGTAGATGCACTCGGGACCAGATTATAGCACCTGAACACTGACCACTGAAACACTGAAGAAAAAAAAAAAAAGGATTTTCATGATATGTCACCTTTGTTTGCACTTTTGGTTCCACAGTCCTGAAGTCAATGTTTTTTTTTTTTTAATGTGTTTTTGGTTAAATGCCAGAAATAAGGTCTAACAGAAGCTCAAAATAGTTTCAAGTTTCAAGTTTTATTCTATAATATAGAATTCATGGGGGATTCTTGGGGACATTGAAAGTCATCATGCTGAACTCATCTGCTCACTATAGTCCACTTTTACAGGCTCTTTTTTTTTCTCAAGCTCTTGCAAACTATTCTAACTCAAAATGTCCAACCTGTAGATTTTACATTAAGATTAAAAGAGTGGTTGGAAACTTAGTGGTGGTGATGTTGAACTCTTGAGACTGTGGTGTAGGTCACTTATAGCCTATAGTTAGCTTTTTACTTCTGGCGAATATATATAGGCTTCAAAATCCATTAAAGTTGTGTTCATTTGTGAAGATTGCCCTGATGAACAAAACATATCAGTTCACAGAGCTTATTTTCTGCAGCAATCCAAAAGCCAATGGAAAATCCTATTGGGTTTTTGTCAAAGGCATTAAGGTGATGCTAACTTACGGTTTGGCCTACAAAAATACGCCATCACAGCAGCACTCTATTAATTGCAACTATATGGAGAAAAAAACAACCAGAACACACTTCAACATTTCTCCTTTTGTGTTCCACGGAAGAAAGAAATTCATACTGCTTTAGAAGGATATGAGGGGTGAGTAAATGATGACAGAATTTCCATTTTGGGTGAACTATTGGGTGAAGTGGGTTTGAGAGGGAAAGTGTGTTTGGTAAGGCTGAGGTTGGATTGAAAGGCAACGCAAGGATGAGAGTGTTTGTTGTTAGATGGGGAGAAGGGAAACGGAAAGAGAGCGAGAGATCGAGGTTGGTCTGAGAGAGTGTGTGTGTTGGAATGCTGAGGTTGGAGTCTGTGCTCATGTTTCCCTCTGGCTTTGAAAATCAGGGAGCCCTGAGCCCATTAGGAGACAGACTCAGAGCTAAGCCAGGGCCTCCGAACCTTGCCAGCCACCCTTTTTTCTCTCGCCCCCTCTCTTTTGTCTTCCTACTGAGGCACTCACTTCAAAATAACCTCTTATTTATGCTCTCTCTCTCACTCATCCTTTACTTCTTCGCAAGCACTCTATCATTTTCATTTCTTTGTCACATTGTTGGCTTCTCTCGTTCTTCTCGTCTCTTTCCCCCTCCTGTCCTCCCCTCTCTTCTTCTTTCTCTCCACTCCTCAACTGTAACCCCTGCAAATTGTCCCTACTTTTGAAAACATTCCGTTATGAATTTTATCAGCACAGGTTCTGTTTATCAAAAGACGCTTCCCGTAAGGATATTTCCTGTGATGCAATGTAATAGGCATCGCGGCTCAGTGCCATATGGGTCTAGTTTGTGTGCGCCCCTAGTAAATGAGTCAGACAAATGTTTATAGTAGTACTCAGATTTTGTACTGATGTTTAAAGGGGTAGTTCACTCAAAAATGACAAATCTGTCAGCATTTACTCACCTCGTGTTTCTTTCTTCTATAGAACACAAAAGGAGCTATTTTGAAAAACGTTTTGTTTTTTGTCCATACAATGAAGGTCAATGGGGTCTAAATTGTTCATTTGGATCCCATTCACTTTCATTGTATGAACAAAAAGAGTTTGAACAAAACATCCTTCAGAATACTTTCTTCTACATTCCACTGAAGAAAAAAAGTGATACAGGTTTGGAACGACATTTGGGTGATGACAGAATTGTCTTTGTTGAATGAACTATCCCTATTTAAAGGGTTATTTCACCCAAAAATTAAAATCCTGACATCATTTGGTCACCTTCATGTCGTTCCAAGCCCATTAGACTTTTGTTCATCTTTAAAATACAATTCTTAATGAAACCTGAGAGATTTCTGTCCCTCCATTGAAAGTCCATTCCACCAAAACTCTGACGTTTCAAAAAGCATAAAGACATAAATGTAATTTACCTGAATCAAGCTGTTTAATCAAAGAGACATGATCACTTTGTTTGATGAACACATTTAATTTAGAGTTTTTTTCCCCAATTAAATACGAATCAGTGCACATAGAGCACATCAAATATTGGAAATGTAAGCTCAAATGTGCTTGCTTGATACAAGGTGTTTCTTCTCTAATGTCAAACAAGCACGTTTGAACTTTTACAGGAACTAATGACGCTTGTTCTTGTGTGTCAGTAAGTACAGTTGATCTGCAGTTTACCGTTTTTAGTGTGCTTAATGTATGTGATCAATATTTATATGTAAATCTAGCTATCTAGCTATCGCGTGTTTTCAGAACAGCTTGATTGAGTTGGATTACTTTTGGATACCCTTTTGAAACGTCAAGGTTTTGGTTATGTGGCCTTTCAATGGAGAGACAGAAATCTCTCAGGTTTCGTTAAAAATATCTTCATTCGTTTTTGTAGATGAACGAAAGATTTATGGGTTTGGAACAAAATGAAGGTGAGTAAATGATGTCAGAATTTTCATTTTTGGATGAACTAACCCTCAGACTGCCCGACAACTGAAGTCACTCATTATACTATGTGTAACATGCAGAGCGGGCGTGAAATTGATTCCTCGTCTAGTTTTAACGCAGACTGATCTATATGAAAGACCCCTGAAATGTGAACACGGTTGTAAAACAAACTATTTTTCCTCTGAATCATGACATGTCGCTCTCTCTCCTTTCCTTTCGCTCTCTTTTTCCACAGGCCAGTCAGCAGCTCCCCCTCCTTATTGACTTCTCTCCACTACATGTTCTCATCGTCCGAGCATTCCCTCCACCACGCCGAAAAGCTGTCTCTCATTTTCCCACTGCGCTCTGGTCTGCACTGGGGGCTGTAAGGGGGGCCGGGGGAGCGGACCCCAAACGACGTGGCAGAGTGAGTGTGTGTGCATCTATGTACCGACTAGCATAACCACACGCCCAATGAGGACAGTCAAAATGAATACGATGGGATTTGTTCAAACACATTTCCCATAAATGATTTCTGTCCACTATGGTCTCTGGAATGAATTACCAGCTCTGGCAGTAATTCATCAACAGCTACATCAGTTTAGAGAGGAATTTCACTGATACCAACCATGCAATTTCAATAACCATCAGCGAGGTTATGGGGGGATAAACTAACAGACAGACATGGAAGGAATGGGAAGAAAGGCAAACGGGATAAAGTCGAACGAATATTATGGTGATTGTGTTTGCTTGTATATTTGTGTCTGTCGGACACATTCAGCACAACAGGAAAATGGAGGCTGTGGGAACACTGGCAAGGAGGAAGTACTTCCCTCAAACACACATACATTTACCCCCCCCCCCCCCCCCCACACACACACACACACATTCCGACAATCGCACACACACTCCCTCCACACACATAAACTCCCTGGCCCCCTGCAGACTGTGTGGGGGGTGGTCGGTAGGGCTGATTTTGGCAGCGAGAGTCTGAAGGAGTCATACAGCACTGAGAAATACATTATCTAGGGTTTAAAAAAAAACGCACTAGACTTTGGGAAAAAGTATTGGACAGCAAAATATTGGACGGCAAAACCACTAAAGCGAACATAAGACTGAAAAGAAACAAGACGTCCGAGGTTAAGCTTGTCAGTTTTGAGGTGAATGTACTGAATCGAGGCACTGAGCTGTATTGATATGAGAGAGTTGTTTATTTATGAAGGTGATTCATTTGAAACATATTGTGAGTTTGTTCAGATCTGAATCACATTTCGGTCGATTTAAAAGTGTCTACTCTGTCACGATATGTTACGTCATGATACAAACCCTGCCCAGTGCAATCAATTACCCATAATGCCTCACAATGTGTCCATGCTGTTTGTATTTGTGAATTCTCGTGGTAAAATAGATAAGTGTCAACCTGGGGGGTATCGAGCTTCAGAAACAAACACAAACAGCCTCCTAGATTACAATAGCAACCCTTGGCATGAATGTTGGGGACCTTGAGCTAAATTTTAAACAAATCGCAACACATCCCATTCAGAGAGCCATTTCTTCACCTGTCTCTAATATAACTTACTAACAAAAGACAGAATGATTAAAAGTCATATTTTAAACTAGTGTTGTTATAGTTACCTAAAGCAAAAACTATTCAAATATAGATGAAATTAGATTTTAAAAAAAAGGTCACGCTTTATATTAAGGTCCAATTCTAGGTATTAACAAATCATTAACTATGACTTTTGCCTCAATAAACTCCTAATTTGCTGCTTATTAATAGTTAGTAAGGTAGTTGTTAAGTTTCAACCCGATCTCGTGAATTGGTAGGTTTATGGATGTAGAATATGGTCATGCAGAATATGTGCTTAAAATGTACTAATAAACAGCCAATATGTTAATAATAGCCATGCTAATAAGCAACTAGTTAATTGTGAGAATTGGTCCCTTTACTAAAGTGTTACCAAAGTGAATACGCTTAAGTTGAAGAACTAAAATTTCTAAAACCAAAAGTTAATTGTTGTGGCTTTTTATTTATTTATTCATTGATTTTCCATTTCTAAGCTTTGACAACTGCAACCTAATTGCTGCACTGATTAAAGTTTTGTTTTGTTTTTTTAACACTCTCTCGGTCCTGTATGTTTTGGTGACCAAAGTCTACCCCTCTTTTTTTCTCACAGTCTTGTCAGTGTATTTGACTGAAGATTTCGGAGCCCTTCAGCTGAAACAATATAAAAGTTTGTTTAGGTTAGTGTTGTGTGTGTGCGCATGTGTTAGCTGACAAGGTTCATTTCATGCCAGCTACTCAGTTATCCTTTATAGGTCCGAGGCAGTCAAATCAACACATAGTAAGTTTACATGCACAGTTATAATCTAGTTTAACGGGGTTTTTGTGTATTCAAGCTACAGCTTTCATCTGTCTGTCCAAGTATACATAATACAATAC
This sequence comes from Acrossocheilus fasciatus, assembly GCA_036784905.1. Classification (NCBI taxonomy): domain Eukaryota; kingdom Metazoa; phylum Chordata; class Actinopteri; order Cypriniformes; family Cyprinidae; genus Acrossocheilus; species Acrossocheilus fasciatus. The sequence continues at coordinate 24,382,930 of CM071938.1, forward strand.
GCAATCAAATATTTGTATTATTAAATACACATCAAATGTCACTTTTGTCTCTTGGAGCAAACGCACAATGTCAATTGTAGTCGGATTCATTTGTATACATACCGAACGAAGCCAAGCTACAATCATATTATAGATCTGTTATCGACTTTGCAAAAATCACAGATGAATCTCATAAAGATGAATCACTGTTGTTGTTTTTTATGACTTAAATTTTTAAAGTTTAAAACAAAGGTTCCAAATGAGGGTTTTCACTGTGATTACACAGAAGAACCATTTTTGGTTCCCCAATGAACCTTTCAATGAATAGTTCTTGAAAGAATCAATTTTCTTAGTTTCAGAAGTCAGGTAAAGAACATTTCAACAATCTAAAAAACCTTTAAACTGAAAAGAACCTTTGTGCAATGGAAAGGTTCCATTAATGTTCGTGGAACCATGGATTCCAATAAATAACCTTTATATTTGTAAGAGTTACTGTCTTTGTCTGCAACGAGCAAATATACACAGCTACTATTAAAATTCTTAATTACTCACCCTCATGTTCCAAACCTGTAAGACCTTTGTTCGTCTTCGGAACACAAATTTTGATGTATATTTTTGATGTAAACTTTCTTACCCTACATAGACAGCAAGGGAACTACCACATTCAAGGCCCAGGAAGGCAGTAAGGACATTGTTAAAATAGTCCATGTGACATCAGAAGTTCAACCTAAATTGTATAAAGCTACAAGAATACTTTTGTGCACAAAGAAAACAAAAACAACAACTTTATTCAACAATTTCATTTTTGGGTGAACTGTGCCTTTAAGACAGATTAGCCTCTCCTTCAAGGTCTAGTTTCTCCATTTTAATGATCTTTTCTTAAAACATCTACGGTATCCTCAGGTATACTCACCTTAGCCAGCCTGTTAAGGCATTTTCTTCTTTATTAAAGTCGTGTATATGTTTTTAAGGCAGGTGTTAGAGCAGTCAGGCATACACGTGCCCTCGGCTTCACATTAGCGTCATGCTCCACTGGCTTTTTTAGCAACCTGGCTAGCAGTTCGCATACACAGTGACTGCCAACCCTCTTTTAGTGTATATCTCGATCATGAAAAGTATGTAATAATATATCAAATAATAATTTCAAACCATTCCCTCGGTTGATTGACACCAATGAATTAACACTAAAACAAGCAGGCAAATTTATTTTTATAAGCCATCATGCTAGCTTCTGCAGAAGCTTGGTAATCCAAGACAATAATTAAAGATATTCTCCACACTTTTTCATTTCTCCCTTCATATCACAGAGCTTAGCCAACTCGAGCGCTTGGAAATCCATTTTAAGCGCCGAAAAAAGACCAAGCCAAAGTCAGCAGTCCAATCATCTGTCTTGATGCAGTTTGACTCATATAAAATTAACATTTCAATGCCAGCACCAGCAACAGATAAAGTCCTGTCAATCTAGCCACCTTTCAGAAATACAAGAAAAACATTTCTGTCAGATTGTGTGATGATAACCGTTCCGTCTGCTGAAACCACTAAACTTCCATGTAAAACTTGTGTTTTCTTTTCAAATTGCAATGGCAATGAAGCAACTAAACAGATGGGAAAAGCAGTTTGACCGTTTCTAAAGCCGTTGTCCACAGTTGACAGTAATTCTTTACCTGTAAGCAACCAATTCCTAATTACACTCAACTTCCTGTTCACTTTAGCCAGCTGAATAGTTAAAATGGAAGGGATGTTTTTAACAGCTTTGAGATACAGTAGTGCAGTGAGAGGGGGTGGAAAGAGAGAGAAAGCTAGAGAGAGTCCTCCACCTCCTCTCACACCTCCACAAAAGCACAGGACCGACACAAGGTGGGAGAGCAGGTCGCTATGGCAACTGACGACTGGCCTCCAAGGAGAGTCACACACATCCCCCAGACTTCCTCAATTAGCTTTACACACACACACATATGTTAGGGAGGGCTAGTGCTTGCTCTGGATGGACATTTTGGTTGCTCATTAACACAGGGTGAAAACAGTTCATTTCTGGATTGTTTAAAACATTAATTCTCACATATTTTTTAACCTTATTTCTACTTTGTTCAGTATATTTAGCTGTATATTTGTAGTGAGTGTAGTCTCCGTATACATCAGAGGTCACACACTTCCCTATCCTCTTGGGAATGGTGACCACCATTTCTGTGGGCAGGTCATTGACATGCTGGTGCATTGTTACCTCTGGCCCAGTAGTGGTTTACTGTGGTGGATCATTTTTGCCATGTAAGCAGCAGAGCTTGAGGACCACAATATAATGCTCCTAGCCAGACAACATGGTGTGTTCACTACCATCCAGGCATTTCTTCATCTTTAAGATGCTTTCAGATCACTGTTAAATCTCCTGAGCTCTATAAAAGAGCAACCGCTGAGCAATAAAAATCAATCAGTGATTGTTTATTTACTTCTTCCTCTTTTTTTTAATTCCCTGAGGAACATTTTATTGCTCAGAGGTTTGTATTTCATTGCTTATGAGACTTAATGGAAATTTAAGTATCAGGATGTAAGTATGTTTCTCCTAAAAGTACATATCACTTTTAGGAACCATTTTGCCTATGCAGCAAATAAAATATATACATATTTGTCCGGTCAAAATATATTTTAAATATATGCTAAATATAAACAGTGAAGCTCAATAAAATACATTTTTGAAAGTATATCTATATTTTGTTAAACTTGACATACCAAATATATATTTAAAAATGTATTTAGGGCAAGACTGACAGACTGCTTATATATATATATAAAAAAAAAGACATATGTTAATGTATTGTCTTGAATTGAAATACATACATATTTATATATATACATGGGATGTCCCCAGTTTTCACAAAAACTGGTTTACAGGGACAAAATTTGTATAATGACAGAGGTATGACAGAGGTATTACAATTTGAAGGTGGTTTATGAGGACACTGCCTATGTCCCCGTAATTCAAAAGGCTTAAAAAAACATACTAAATGGTGTTTTTTTGAAAATCTAAAAATGCACAAAGTGTCCTGTAAGGGGTAGGTTTAGGTGTAGGGTTGGTGTAGGACAATAGCACATACAGTTTGTACAGTATAAAAACCATTACGCCTATGGAGAGTCCCCACAAGGATAGCAAACCAGAAGTGCGTGTGTGTGTGTGTGTGTGTGTGTGTGTGTGTGTGTGTGTGTGTGTGTGTGTGTGTGTGTGTAAAAATATATTTATAGAAATATATTTTAAAACATATTTTTAATAATATATCATATATATCAATAATTATATCATAATATCATATCTCGAAATGTATAAAATGTATTATTATTGTATGTTCTGAAATATATTTTTAAAAATATAGAATTTCAGTCAACAGTTCTTAAAAGAACCATTTTTCTTAGTGTGAAGTACATTTTAGTAATTAAAAGAACCTTCTGTGTAATAGAAAGCTTCTGTGGATGTTAAAGGTTTTTCATCGAACCAGAGATGAACAATCTTTATTTTTAAGAGGGGACATAAAAATATACACAAATAAGACAACTGTTTAAATATAATAATAGAGCACTAAAACTAATGTGTATCTAATGATTTTTTTTTTCTTTCGAGAATAATTTGAGATAGTCTCCATCTCCACCAGAAAGTTAAAATAAACCAACTCTACTGACACATAAATGCATAGTTCAACACCCACAACATTTTCATAGTCTGGCACCTTCTCTCTCATATGCTCATACAGTACCTACCTACACACACACACACACACGCACGCAGTCCTTGTCCTCTCGCTTGGCAGCCCGAGGGTCCACCCCCTCTCTTCATTCAGCCTGGTCATGTGACCCGAGCTCTGTGAGTAGAACAGCACCGTGTGAGCCATCCATTCATTTCCTCCTGAGAAACACACGGCGGCGGAGGAGGGAAGGAAGAGAGAGAGAGAGAGAGAGAGAGAGAGAGAGAGAAGGGGGTCACATCAGAAAGTGCGACAGAGGAAAACAAGACAGAAAAGAGGGAGACAGAGGGACGCTGTAAGGATAGTGGTTCTCGCTGTCAATTACTGAGGTTAATAATCAAGGTCAGTAATGTCTAATGTTTTTTTGTTTTTTTTTGCTCAGTTTATCACTCCTTAGACTATTAGTTTGTTAAACTATGGACCTGTCAGCTGTCATTTAAAAGCCAGGTAAAATTGTCACTGAAAATAAGAGCTTCTTAAAGTCTTTATTTTATGATAAGAAAAAAACAAATTTTGAATAAATGTTATGAATATTTAAAATGTAAATGTTAACATAGCTGTACATTTATTAAGTAAAAAAAAAAGTAAGAGCTCAAACTGAATAGCATAAGAGTTATAATTAGTGTGACAGAAGCACTGGATTGTTTGGTTGTTCTTTATAACTTTCATTGCTGTTGACTTGGTATTATTTATTTTGTTCGAATTTTATACAATGTGTTTACAGTATTGCGATCTTTACTGCATGTTCTCTCTTCCTGTTTGTTTCATGTCATATAAGGGCTAATTTCAGGTATATAAATAGTTCCCTGAACATTTATAAATGTTACATAAATGCTGTATAATCGGTTTGTTTTTCTTATGGGTACTTATGAAAGAGGATTGCATTTACTTCCTTATTCTTGCTCTCTCTGTCTGTCTGTTTTATACTTCTGTAGGAACTGCTTCAAAATTATTTGATACAACGATACACGATAAATGTGAATACAAGAATTGCACAGAAGAACAGTAGCTTTGTTGTAGACCAGTAAGGAACTAGAGCTGTTGCATCTGTTGGTCTGATTTGGCATGGATGATTTTCTCTCTCTCCATCTGCCAGTGGTTTCCCTCTCAAGTATGTGACATGGTATTCCTAGCCAAGTCAATCAGGCCTTCAAAGCTCTGAAAAATAATTAGACATAATTCCAAGAAACCACAGTACTATTAGAGTTAAGTACGATTTAAATAGCTATAAATATACAGCATCCTCTGCACCGCAGAACAGAAACCGCACCTGAGAGTTCCTCCAGAGTGTTGATCAGTGTCTAGTGTCTGTCATGTCTGCACCGGATGAGCTTTGTTCTGCAGTTGCATGGTGAGGAAGTTCGGGGGTCACTGGGTATCATGTTTTTGGAAGCATTTCTTCACCTGAAAGTCAATAAAATAAGCAAACGTTCCTCTCACTGTGGCGCTTGAATGACCCAGTGAGGCAGCTGGAGCTCTGCAGGTTGACCTCTGGGTGGTTGTTGTTGTAGATGGTCTTTAGGAACACAAAGTGGGCGTGCGAGAGAGCTGCTGAAGGGTGAATGTGTGGGCTTTGTGCAAACAAGATCTGAATCAATAGTCTGAGGGGGTGTGAATCAGGTGTGAACAGAGTTTTGTGTTGCAAGTTTTTAGAATCCCTGTAATGGACTGGCAATCAATCCAGGGTGTTTCCCTTAATACAGTGCGAGATGTTGGTATAGGCTCCAGCATCCCCATTACCCATAAATTGCCTGATGAAAGTTTACATTTTTTTTTTTTAGTAGTAGGTGTCTATGTAAAAAATTGTTGTGGATTTGTCAACACTTGTTATTTTTATTCAGATATGATATGATTAGTATTAATCTTGATATGACTAAAGTTTCAGTAGTCAATGCAATTGTGAAGTTTCATGATCTTTTGGTTTCAATTTTGAAAACACAGCAAACCTACTGTGATACATATTAAAAAAAAATGTTTAATAAAATAATGTTTCGCAGTGTTTTTTTTTTTTTTTTAGTTTTTAATAAACATTTAATTTAAATAAATAAATTGTGTAATGTAAACATAGTTTTGACATGTTTTATGTATTATTTATTTAACAGTAATAAAGTGCAATGAACCTGAACTGACCTTTGATAAACAAAATGCATGCATATATACATACATACATGCATACATACTGTAATGTAAACATATTTTTGAAATTTCGAAATAAAGTTAAAAATGGTGAAATGTAAACATAGTTTAGTTTAAAGTATTTATTATTTAATATGTAAAATTTAGTAATAAAGAATAATGAAAAAACTGAACTAACCTTTAGTTAAAAATAAATAAATAGTGTAATGTAAATGTTTTGACATTTTTGAAGCATGTGCTATTTATTTACTTTGTAAATAATAAATAATGAAATAATTTGAATTGACCTTTGATAAAAAGACAAAAAATAAATAAATAAACACACTTTTTAAAAGTGTTTATTATTTATGCACTGTATTGTTGTTGATTAAGAAAAAAATATTACAACAGCTGTCACTGGTGCAGTACTCTTTCGAAAGATAAACCTTATTTATCCCTAAAGATTGCATATTAGTACAGTATTAAAAAGTACGGTAGCACTTTATTTTAGGGTCTCTTAACTAGTTGCTTATTAGCATGCATATTACTAGAATATTAGCCATTTATTAGTAGTAATTAAGCCTTATTCTACATAACATCCCTAATCCTACTCAATAACTAAACTTAACAACTACCTTACTAACTATTAATAAGCAGCAAATTAGGAATTTATTGAGGGAAAAGTCGTAGTTAATAGTGAATAGGTGTTCCCTATTTTAAAGTGTTACCAAAAGTACATAGTAGTACCTTTTGAAAGGGTATTGCCCCCATGACAAATTACGTTTTTTTTTTTTTGGATATAGTAATTGACAGTGGAAGTGCATTAGGACCCTACAAGGTGTGCAGATATGGCATTTTTAAAACATATCCCATCATTGTATCAGCTCTTAACAGTCACTGTGTTTAACCAATATGTGCATTTGTTCATTCACATGTGCAGCTGCAGTCACAAAGATACAACTCAAATTGGTATCAAACTGAATACTCAGTGATATCAGTACCACAAAAAAATACTGGTATTGTTGAATGTTTACTTTTAGATGGTTATCCCTAATCAGTACAGTAGACTAATATAGTATTGGAAGCCAAAACAGTTAATGGAAATGTAACTTGAAGTATTCAAAGATAAACTCAATCTTTTGCTTTCAAACTGATTTTCTGCAAACTGCATCTCTTCTTGGCATAGAAACCCAGCTGCTTGCATGCACCCATGCACTTACACACACCTACACACATGTGCCCTCAGAACAGAAATCTGAGGAACTAAATCTCCTTTGTGAGTCACCAACCTACAAAGAGAGAAGTGGCAGGGAGGTTCCTGTACAGTACGGGAAACAGCAGACCTCCCTAGTGACCGCCTGGCCCATTAAACTGAGCTCTGCAAAAGGGCTACAACCAGAGCCTGTAGCGGATGCACTTCCTGTGAACACTTTGACTGAACTTTGACCTCTGACCCCGTGGTCACTCCTGATGGGGCCTGACCTCCAAATGCAAGAGGAAGAGGGAGAGAGTTTCATGTGGGATCTGTTCCTGGTTAGGGATCTGTCAAAGCCAGACAGTTGTCTTCAGCCCCACTGCTGCTGTCAGGACGAATTACTTCGGAAGAGCAAAAAGCTGTTCTTTTTAAGTCTTGTTCTCTCTCGCTTTCACTCCTTTCGGTCTCTTCTTTGGTTTTCACCTGCAGTTGTCCGTTCTTTTTCACTTTCTCCACTTTTCCCTAGTCTTTAAATACAGCTGTGAGTTTTCCAGCCTCACCAAGGGCAGAGAAGGAAAAACAATTCTTACCCAGCCCTGTGTGAGCATGCACTGCTGGAAAACAAACACAGCTGCCTTGCTCATTACGAGCAGGGGCATCATAACACTCAAGGAAGAGGGCTAATATCGTTCAGGGGGTAAAAACTCTTGCCTTTTGAGTATCCAAAAAGAAAAATGTGTGTTCAGTGGCCGTGATCTGTTTTGGAAGGGCTGCGTAATCTCTAACGATCACATCCTTTCCTGTCCTCCTTTCCTTCTGCTTCCCTTCTCTCTTCACTGCTTTTCTGTAAGTTTGTTCTTTGTATGATGTTCAGTCTCTGGGTGGTTAGCGGTCACGCTAGTTAGCATGCTTGGTTACTGGCACTCACGCTGTGCTTTAGGGGCTGAATCTTTTCTGGCACTGCTCTAGAAGAGGCTCAGGCTTTCCCACAATGCTCAGGACAGCTGGGGAGGGCTATCGCTGCCCCCTGAGTCTGCACAGCCTAATGGGAATGCGGGCAGATCTCTTCCAGCTGTGAAACAGGCAAGACTTTCAAACACCTTGGTGGGTGGTTATTTGGACTGAGCGACATATTGAATATTCAGAATGTATGTGCAATGCTTTTCTGGTGATGTAAAATGAATCAGTATTGTAAATATTGTGATTTTAATGTGTTTCATTTGGATATAGGTTTACTAAAAGTGTGTCTTGATGGCAATTTCTTGTGTTTAATTGGTTCAGTCTTTTTGCATGAATCATATAATCGGTTCTCAATTCAACATTTTACACGCATGGAATTTTTTTAGCACTATATTTGGTAACATTTTAGTATAGGGACCAGTTCTCACTATGAACTAGTTGCTTATTAGCATGCCTATTATTAACATATTGGCTGTTTATTAGTACTTATAAAGCACAAATTCTGCATGACCATATTCTACATCCCTAATCCTACCCAATACCTAAACTTAACAACCACCTTACTAACCTTACTTGCAAATTAGGAGTTTATTGAGGCAAAAGTCATAGTTAATGGCTTGTTAATAGCGAGAGTTGGACCAAATGAGCACATGTTTTATAAGAACATTTTTTCAAATTATGAAATTTTACATTTATTTATAAAACTGTCCCATTCCTCTACTAAACATGTAGGTGTTAAAAACACGTCTGTTTATTGCTATAGCTTTTTAAATATGAAATATTCTGAAATTTGAAAATATATTTAATGTTCTTTATTGTGTTAATTTTGTTAAAAAATAGTGTGAAGAATATTTTAAAGTAGCTGAGTATACTGTATTTCTTGCTTTGAATTTTAATAAGCAAATTGAATTCAATTTCAAAGCAATATAAATATAACTACTTTACAGTTAGCTACAATTTCCAGTCATAATGGTTATAACCATGCAGGAAACACACAGACAATGTGTGTCTTCTCAAAACAGTTGAGAATGTCATTAATTCCCTTCTGTACATACTGTGCACTTCACCATTTTGAGAGCCATCAGAGGTGTGAAGGCAGCAAAATGTAACAGCAAACAAAGTGCAAAATGGACTGCTGAGCACAATAATCTTTAGGTTTAACTACAGTTGTGCTCATTAATTATGATTTAGATCAGACCAAATCCAAAAATGTGGCTCTTGGAGGCTGTCCCTGAGTGGAACCAGAAAGTAAGTCCACACAGCCACTGGCTCAAGTCACTGCAGTCAACTGACCTGCATTTGGAGACATTAAAAATTATATGATGGTTGCCCCTATTTATTTATTTGATATATTTTTTCAAGCTCTCATTTTCAAGGAACATATTCTTTTTCTTAAACTCTTCACTGTCGACGCCATGCATTGCGCAATATTGCCTAATAACACGGCCTTCAAATATTGCGCAACCTGGTGTGTGCCAGACCTCTGATAATAAACAGTTTGACGGCATGCGGTTCAACAGTTCAAGTCAAATTACACACATCTGTCTCACCCTGTCCAGCGGAACACTAGAGAGAGAGCTTCAGATGTTTCTGGCCTGTTGTCTTCATGGAAGAGAGCACAGAAATCCAGTCCAAGCTGTGACCAAGAGGCCATCGGTCATCTTTTTTGGCCTGATCTGGGAGCAGGATTGTTTAGTAAGGTCTTGATCTTCACCATTGTGAAACTGATCTTCAATCTGCACTAGTACATGTCTTACAGCATGCTGTGCGGTGTCAGAAAGAAGCAGATGAAGAAGAAATTACAGACAGGAAGACGGCAGAGAAAAAAACGTAGAGCGCATTTCAAGGTTTAGTTGAGTTGTTTGCAAAACAGCAAAAACAGTTTCTGACACTTTCACTCTGGGTACTTTCATCAACTTGATCTTCTGCAAGACAGAAAAGACACTTGTTGGATTAAAATTGTTTTCCGTGTATGTGATAGATGGCCATAGACATCTGACAGACTTTCCACTCACAGACACAAAGACTTGACCCTCTGTCACCTGTATGGCAAGAGGCAAGTAGGTCCCACATGAGGTCAGTAAATACTAACCTATGCGCTCCTCACACTGACAGATTTATACAGAGGGGTTCCAGGCTCCCCTCAAATCAATAACAGATGTGTAAGTAAGCGTGTTCACTTCTTGTTCTCTCTGAAGGCAAGTGGAAAATGCAGAAGCCTGATTTCTGAACTAAATTTGAAGAATCTGCAGGAGACGTTATGTAGTGTTTATTTACTTTAAAGACTATGAGGAGAAGATGAATCTTCACACAAAGCATTGATTGTGAGGCTGAGAGAGAAGGCCGTTTCATCCATGAAGAGCATTCAAGGATTTCATACGTCAACATCTTGTCTGGAATGTTTATTATTATAGCCATAATGCCAAAATCTCTTTGCAACTATTGATGATAGATCACCACTAGGTGTGTGAAATGGGCCGCCAAGAGGTCTGTCGGTTTGAGTCCCTGACTTCAGTGGTTTTTGATTAAACCAGACTTTTTTTTCTTAGAATTTGTTAACATTATTAGCTTTTCACATTATGGACTGTCAGCAACATATGCATAAATGTTTGAGCTATATAGCCCATAATTATATAGATCAAGGAAATCAAGTTTGATATTGCTTTTTTATTAAACATTGCACTGGAATACTTTATTCTGCCCCTTTCATATCTCTTGGATCACATTGTAAAAACACTCTATCGTTCGTTTCATATTAACACAACTGCTGGCATTTTGCGTCTCAATTGTAGTAAACATGTAGAGGTCTTCAGTATGAATTTTTATTTATTGATTTGTTGTCCTTAGTGGGATGCTTTAAGATAATTTACAGGTATGATTGTATAACAATTGAACTCAAATCAATATTTCAACTTCATTTGCTAGCTTTTTTTCTTCACAAAAGCTTTTATTTATATTCAAATCAATATTTTGTGTTGAAATATTTAACCATGTGGCTGTGTAATGAACAGGATAATGTACGTGTTTTTGAACAAATTGGTTGAGTGAATAATTCAGTAACTCATTAATAAAGACTATTACCTTTTTCATTCCTGAAAGAATCAGTATTGTTTGAACAAATCGATTCTTGAGTCTGTCTCTCTCTCTCTCTCTCCTCTGGGGTCTACAGTTTGAGAACCACTTATGATTTAGTAGATTTTCTCAATGGTGAGACACTAATAGGAACAAAAAGAGACCACTCTAACAGTAACCAAGAATGAGAAAACATTATTTATGAGCCTATTTAGTGGAATGACATGTTCAGATGAAATTATTCAGAGATCTGCTGAACAAGGAGAGTCCGTTCAGAAGACTGGAATGTTTACATTAGTGGCCACAACTGTTCCTGGCATTGTTTTACTGCAAATGTCTGGCCAGTCAATTCTTTAAACGTTGCTGTGTATTCACCGTTGATTCAAATAGTGTAACAGCACACCTCTCCCCAGCAATTCCACACACACACACACACACACACACACACACACACACACACACACACACACACACACACACACACACACACACACACACACAGTCTTCTTCTCTCCCTCACTTTTTCTCTCTTGGAGGTTTGACAATGTCCTGGCTCTATCCGACAGAAGTTGTCCTGCCAAGGAAAATGAGCTCTGTTGAAATGGAAAGTCTGAAGTCACTCAGGGCTTTTTGGCAAAAGACAATTACGCAAAGCAGGAGAATCTAGAAGTCTGCATCCTGGGGATGGATCCAGAGCAGTGTCTTTGGTTCTGCTCAATTTTTCAGCACATAGTTACTGAGATCAATTTAAGAAGGAGAGGTCTGATCTTGGAGCTGTATCCCAGAGCTTTGTGAGTTAAGACACAGATGTGTATGTTATCTAACCAGGGGAGGAAGGAGAAAAGGGAAGAGTGGAGATGAGGGAGATGTTTGTACAGGAGACATTGTGGGTGAGGCTTGAGCCTGGTTATCAGTAGCATGGCAGTGGGCAGGAAGCAGCTTTGACCTGAGTTCACATTCTGATGAAACTCGCCAACTTCCCAGAAAATATGTTGAGTCACTGCTTTCTCTAAATGAGTGAAAACTGAGTGAAAGACGCTTTGCTTTGTTAAGGACCTCATTTAATCTGAATAGAGATTATATCTAATCTTAGTTGAATAAATATAGATTACGATAGATTTTGACATTAGCATGTACCTAAACTAATGACCCAATACTTTAACATATAACATTTAATAGCATAATCATACTACTAACTTAATTACTTAATAGCGCGCACACACACACACACACATAAATAATCTGAATATTGGATAATATTTCAAAACATTCTGATGTTAGCATGTTTCTAAGCTAATTGCCCAAATTCTACAATAACACACCCAATTAGATATATATATAAAAAAGAAAAATCAATAGATATTGACAAAAGCATGCTACTAAGCATGATACTACATGACCCAATTGCATACACACATATTGGATAATAATATTAAAATAACTAATATAAAAATATTCCAATAGATTCTGGTGTTAGCATGTTGCTAAGCTAGTGGCCTAATGCTTAAATAGCACACAAAAATACTGGATATTTTAAAACCTAGTGAGCAGGCTTTTTGTCAACTCTACAGTTGACTATTCGTTTTCAATAGACTTTGAGGTTAGCATGTTGCTAAGCTAATAGCCCAGATAATTTAATAGCGCACACAAATATTTAAAAAATAATTTAAAAGATATTGACATAAGCATGTTACCAAAGTCCCTTTCAAGGAAAGTCCGTTCACTTGGCCGCCATATTTGCAATGCCTCCGGACAGCTCAAACAAGACCAAGTCCTATCTAATTGAATGGGGTAATCCTGAAATCTCAAAAACTGCTAGCTGAACTTGCGATTAAATTATATATTTCCATAAATGTTGTTTCTTATGTTCAAATGCCATTTAAAAGCTTATTTTTCAGGCTAGACCAGCCAATGCACATGCGTAGCTCCATCGCGCTTAATATGACTGCACATGTGCATCGACTGGTCCAGCCTCCAGTTTCTATGGGAACCGGAGCTTCTAATGGCCGCTGCAGTGACGCAATGACTTTACCAATCAACGATTGGCTCTTTCATTTAGAAGGTGGGACTATTTCGCCATATTGCGCGTTGCGGTTTTTCCCATTCATAAGTATAGGAGTGAACCATCTTTGTATTTCTATAGTCTTTTATGTTACTAAGTTAATGACCTAATGGCAAAAACACATATTGGATAATATTGAAATAATGGATAATAGGCCTATTCCATTAGATTCTGATGTTAGCATGTTGCTAAGCTAATGACCTTTAATACCACCACACATATGCCATTAGATAAAGCTATTTTTCAGTACTAATTAATGATTTATGCTCTGGTTGGTTGGTTTTGGCTGGTTTAAACTGGACACAGCTGGGTTAAACTGGTTAAGCTTTTCTCTCAACCTGGCTAAACTGGTTTTAGCTAGTTGGTCAGCTGGTATGAAAAATCTGACCAGTTAGAACCAGCTTGACTAGAGAAAACAAATTGTTCAAAACTCCTCTAAAACCTGCCTGCTAAACTAGATTATATAAAAGCTGTCTAGGTAGGCAGCTCACTAAGTCTGGGCATCTACATCTTCATTCTTAATGGTGTGCTTACCTTTCCTAAGATCCTAAGTCACCAAAGTAAATAACTAAAAGAATGACCAAGAAAATCTTCTTTACCAGTTATATGTAAAGACATTAATTACAAATTTACCTCATCATTCAGACCAAGACATCACAACAGGAAATAATAAAATACCACATTGGCCAACCAACCCCAAGCAACAAAACATTTCTAATGGCTTTATCCGGGAACTCACAGATGTTTTAAAGATGTTGTATGAGGTGTTACTGTACATACAGACATGTAAAGTGGGGTGCTGTCCATCATCACCTGGGTGTGGTGTGGAGCAGTGCTTTAAAGTAGAGCTTCTTTGGTAAGAACATTTATGGGGAAGTGAAGTGTCCTCAGACTGGTGCCATTAAAGTCGGTTTGGGCGTTTTCTGTTTTGAAAAACCCAGCAACACATGGACATAGACAGCTTTTGGAAGCAGGGATTTTAAGTGGGCACAGCCCTTCAGACCCCACCCGTTTCCTCTCACATCCTGTCTGCCAGGGATTACAGTCATGCACACACACACACACACAAAGAGTGAGAGGTAAACTAACCAGGTCAACAGAAGCCAAAACAGTCAGCAGTTTCCAGTCTCTCTAATGAATCTGCAAGCGCTGCAGTAACAGGAAGAAATAAGGTGATTTCCAGATATAATCCACCTCCTCTGTTTATCAGTGGGCTACTGCAGAGTTAGACAGTACTAACCCCATGACCTCCTAAAACCAAGGAAACATTCAAACTTATGCAATACTTCCGAACGCTCTTCATGCAAGTTTGTGAGCACATAGCTGCCTGTGCTTCATTCCTGTAGTGTTGGTTGTAGTGAAATTCATAAAGTTGGAACAATAACCAGTGGGATCAGAATTATTTTAAGAATTTCCTCAAATGTGATTAAGGTCAATGACAAATAAGAGTTTTCACAATAGGGAAAATGGAAAAATAAAGAATAAAAAATCACATGTGATCGCTTAAAAATGCACACTTTGTGTTACGTTCATGTTCGTGTCATATAGTTTTTAACTGAATGAACAATTGAGTAAAAAATACATTTTTAGGTAAAATATTTTTATATAATATGTAAAGTATTTAATATAATAAATGATTAAAATCAAAGTTTTTGGGGAGTCTCAAGATTTGTCATAAGGATCTGCAAAGTTTCCTCCCTGATATAATTTACTGTTTGTTTGTTTTTGGGTTTTTTTGTTTTTTGTTTTTTTTTTTGCTGTTAATTCCACCCCATGACATGGCGTTGGTGTTTTTCAAAGAAATATGAATAAGAGATTATACCAAACCATTTTATATATTTATTGTAAGAATTCTTACAATAAATATATAAAATGGTTTGGCATAATCTCTTATTCATATTTCTTTGAACTAGCTGCTTATTAGCATGCATATTACTAGAATATTAGCCATTTATTAGTCGTAATTAAGCACATATTAATGCCTCATTCTACATGACCTTATTCTACATCCCTAATCCTATCCAATACCTAAACTTAACAACTACCTTACTAACTATTAATAAGCAGCAAATTAGGAATTTATTGTGGGAAAAGTTGTCCTTAATAGTGAATAAGTGTTCCATATCCTAAAGTGTTACCATATATATATATATATATATATATATCAATAGATCCAGACAAAAATGAGCATCGTCCCATTAACCCTTTACCTTCCAGTAAATGACTCGATTTATAATGCCATTACTGAAGCAGGGGATCAGTAATTGCTAGCAGAGCGTGATTCTGTAGTAGTGAATATAACAGCTTGTCCATCTGAATTCTAGTAATTTGTGCTAGTGAAATTTCACACCTTTCATTTCCTGCTGTCTGGAAATTGGAAGCTATTTGTTGATTTTCAGTACATTACATTTCACATCTCATTTACTATAGCAAGGTTTCAGTTCTCATTTTTTAACAATCAGACACATATGCCAAATCATGAACACACAAAATATCTAACTACTGCAGTAAATCCTGCTGTAATGTTTCTTTCCTTTCCTGAAACTACCCATGTTTAATGATATCTTAACTGAATATTAAAACATGGGCAATGTCAATACAAAGTTATGTATCATAACATTCCTTATGAAGTAACTAATGTTTTGCCAGATGTCATAATTCAGGATTGCTGCTTCAAAAAATCTAAAACAAGATTACGTGGCAATGTTTGAGTGAGTTCTTTTCAAGCTGCTGTGTTCACAATTGGAGAAGTAAACAGAAAATGATAAATAACAACTGATAGATCGATTTTTCATAAGTCAAGGCATCTGTTCCGATCTGATCGAAAAAAAGTACCTCAAGTAGTACTAATAGTAAACACTCCTCAGAATGATATATTAATGCTTATTAAACCGTCTGGCGTGCTCTCTCACATATGTTTATTGTTATCCTCACGCAGTCTATCTATTCAACTGTCGCTAAGCACAGCTCCTATATGATCTGTGAGACAAATCCAAGGCTGAGCGCTTTTTACTCTGTCGTGTCATCACAGTTATATCAAAATATATTTGATTTCTCCGTTCCACACAACAACACAGTGTGATTTAGAACTTGAAGTTATTGAAGCCTAACATTGTTTTTCTGCTATCCCTCACAGGAACAGTGCTATCAGGATGTTGATGCTGGATGGGATGCCAGCCCTGCCAGTCAAAATCGATCCTGCAGAGTCACAGAGACGGGTAAGCGGTCAAAGCGATACCACACAGGTGTAGAGGCTTTTAAAAAAGGCATGCTGATAAGCAACCTGGTAATAATGAGAATTGGTCCATATACTAAAGTGATACAGTGATAATTAACCAATGTCATAGTCAGTCAGTCTGGAACCCTGTGAACGCAGGCAAGCAGAATGATGCAAACCGGTGCTGTTGTATTTATCACCCCTTGACCAATCAAAATTGATGAGTGAAAATAACTGTTATACAAGTCTTGCTGTCTAAATATTACAAACCTGTAAGGAAAATTTTATTGTCCAACAAACTAGCCATCAAATAAATAAATGAACAAATAAGTAAAAATTGCACATAAAAAGTCGGCCTTTGAGGACTACAAATATTTACAGGGCAAAATATCTACAGATATTTTCAGGGCAATTACTTTTATTATCACCATTAATTTCAGAAATTATTCTCATTACAAAAAGAGTAATTTTTACTCTATTTTAACGTTATTCAAAAAATTAACACAAACTAAAGGCAGTGTAACAATGTTACGATGGATGAATTCATTTTTTGTATTACAATTTATTAAATTGGTAACACTTTAGAATAGGGAACACTTATTCACTATTAACTACGACTTTTCCCTCAATAAATTCCTAATTTGCTGCTTATTAATAGTTAGTAAGGTAGTTGTTAAGTTTAGGTATTGGGTAGGATTAGGGATGTAGAATAAGGTCATGTAGAATAAGGCATTAATATGTGTTTAATTACTACTAATAAATGGCTAATATTTTAGTAATATGCATGCTAATAAGCAACTAGTTAAGAGACCCTAAAATAAAGTGTTACCACTAAATTTGAGTAGAGAGAGAGAGAGAGAGTATTGTATATTATTATTATTATTATTGTACTGTATCTATGTGTGTGTGTGTGTGTGTGTGTGTGTGTGTGTGTGTGTGTGTGTGTGTGTGTGTGTGTGTGTGTGTGTGTGTGTGTGTGTGTGTGTGTGTGTGTGTGTGTGTGTGTGTGTGTGTTATCAGTTATCAGTTTGTGTAAAAATGCTGTAAAATGAGGATGCTGTCAAAAATAATGTCATAAATAGAATTTCTTTATCAGTTAACTTCTATTTGTAACTAAATTAAATCAACATTTGGTGTGCCCACCCTTTGCTTTTAAAGCAGCTTTTGCCCTCGGCGCACTTGCACACAGTTGGAGATGTTGCCACAGTTCTTCTGGATTTAGTCTCAGTTTGTTCTGTTTCTTCATGTCATTCCAGACAGAATGGATGATGATCAGATCACATCTCTGTGTGGAGCACTGGCTGTTGTCAGACAAAAATCTCACTGGATTATTACAATTAATGGCCAAATGAATGTTTGGAATGTAAACTGATATTTCCTACACTGTAAAAAAAAAAATTCTGTAAATGGTAAAAAAAGCAGCAGCTGTGCTTGCTAGAATTCTACCGTAAAAAAATACGGTAACAACATTTTAGGTTTTACGGTTTTAACTTAAATTTACAGTTAAATACCATAATTTCATTAACTGATATACCAACCTTTTAAAGTACTGAACTCTGTTTTGTACCTTTGAAACACACTGATAACCACCAAATGCAGGTGATGATGAGAAAGTCACATGACGAACCAAAGCCCATCACAAGCAGCTTTTAAATAATAACATATGAAGAAGGTTTCATTAAACTGAAATATGCAATTAACATTCATTTAACAACAATATGTATGTAACATACAACCCTAATAAACATAACTGATAAGAAAAAACTGAGAAGCAGCATAGTTATTTTAAAGAAAAAACATAAAATTCAAACAACGCAGGGAATTCTGGGAACGTCAATTTACGTTTTTTCCCTGTAAATTTTACAGGAACTTACCGTTAACCATTTAACAGGTTTTTATTGTAGCATTTTCACAGTTTTTTACCGTTAAAATCATGGTCATTTTTTACAGTGTACTGACACACTACAGCAAAAGACAGAAATAACTGACTTAAAACCATTTTTAGCTGGTGAAAATACTAGTATTCTAATAATTTTGGCCACCACTGTATGTGAATGTACGTGTAATTTTTGCAATGCTAATATTTTGGTGTTTATGCAGTAATATCAGGACATATTTCTTAGGAAATCTGTGCTTTACTGTGTGTGCTTTACTGTGATATCTTTGGTGTACTTTGCACTGCTTGACTGGAGGTTTAGTTTAAGGTGTCCCGTGCTTGGAGTCTTCAGGATATATGCCAGAATTCCATGCTTGACCAAATAAACATATACACGTGCTTCCCCCAGTCCCCGAGTCCTAAAGCTCTCTCTCCATTTTCATGCTCAGCAAAACCCACACACATAATATTTTGCACCCTGTTTAACTCGTTTTAACGGTTGTCATTGTCATGTCGTTGATCGGGTCGAGTGCAGGATGTGCGTGGGCCACGCAGCTCAGCTTTGAAGTGTGTTAAATCAACAGGCAGTGCAGTCGTTGAAACGTGCTTCTTGTTTGAGTGGGCTCAACGCCAAAACCCTTTTCTTGGAAATGCATTGCTCCCCCCTATTAAAGCCGTCCTCACCAGAAGCTCTTCGGATTCGGAAAATTAGCCATAATGACTGGTAGCCCCCCATATGAGGGGTTGGATGTGAGCCGTGCAGGAGGGGAGGGATAGGAAGGTGGGAAAGGTGAAGCATGAGTCGGGAGAGAGAGAGAGAGGGTAGAGATGAAGTTTCAAAACATGTTCCATTTCGGCTGAACAGCCTCCAAGTCAACCACAGTAAAAAACAGAAGGGAAATTTTTGGGCTAGAAATAATGCTGCCAGCAGACCACTTTTTGTCCATGCTTTCATTGAGTCTGAGTGAGTGCTTCTGACATCTTTGACTGGAATGTTTTGTCGATTTACTGATGTTAATTTAGGATAACAGCTGAGTCAGTAAATGTCTAAAAGACTGCCTTTTCTTCACTTTTTCTCTGCACCTTTTGTGGTGTGTTTTCCTCCCATAAAATAAACAAGCACTCTCAATACTGTCGCAGTCCTTCAGCCCTCCGATATTCATTTCAGCCTCCTGTAGTAAGCAATCAGATTATTTCACTCAGAATCTCACTTTACCAATGAATATATACAGTATAATCCTTTCTTCTGTTCAGTGATGGACCTGGCCATAAGTGACATTTTCTACATTTATTGATTAAAAATACATTAAAAACAGTAATATTGTGAAATGTTACTACAGTACACGGTTACAATTCACGGTTTTTCAGCAGCCATTACTCCATTCATCAAGAAACATTTCTTATTATTATCAATGTTGAAAACGGTTGTGCTGCTTAATATTTTTGTGGAAAAATGTTTTGTGATAAATTTCTCTTGTACAAAACACAGCATTTACGTATTTAAAATAGAAATGTTTTAAAACATTATATATGTCTTTACTATCACTTTTTATCAATTTAATGATCAATTAACGATTCTTGCTGAATGAAAGAAAAATGTATTAATTTCCTTCAAAAGAGAAAATCTAAAAATCCCCCCAAACTTTTTGTAACTTGAATGTGCAAGGCTTCCTTATTCTAGCTGTACAAAAACAGCCTGTTATGCTGCTTGATATTGCAAACTGATATATCATATCATTTATTTATTTTATTTTTTTTGGTTTCCAGCTCAATTCGCTTTACCATTTACTGCACTTTGTTATTCTTCTAGTTATTTATCTATTGCAGCTAATGAATCTGAAGTCTCACACACTCACAGAAAGTAGCATACTTCATTGTTTCAAAATAAGGTGGATAAAATGTCTAAAATATAAATTTACTAGATAGAAGAAAACACCTAAAAATGAAAGTTTGGTAACACTTTAGAATAGGGAACACTTATTCACTATAAACGACAACTTTTCCCTCAATAAATTCCTAATTTGCTGCTTATTAATAGTTAGTACCGTAGTTGTTAAGTTTAGGTATTGGGTAGGATTAGGGATGTAGAATAAGGTCATGTAGAATAAGGCATTAATATGTGCTTAATTACTACTAATTAATGGCTAATATTCTAGTAATATGCATGCTAATAAGCAGCTAGTTAAGAGACGCTAAAATAAAGTGTTACCGAAAGTCCTATTCTAAACCTGTATGAGTTTCTTTGTTATGTTCAACACAAAAGAAGATATTTTAAAGAATGTCGGCAATTGCTGGTAGCCATCGACTTCTATAGTATGGAAATAAATACTATGGAGGTCAATGGCTACCAGCAACTTAAAAATATCTTATTTTGTGTTCAACTGGAGAAAGAACTCCATACAGGTTTTATCAACATGGGGGTGAGTAAATGATGACAGAATGGTTCATTTTTTGGTTGAACTTTACTATTAAGGCCATAAATATTCAATACAATCTTAAGACTGAAATCATAGGAAATCCTAGAATGTTCCTGTTTCAGTGTAATAGTAATTAATAGTTAACTGATTTCCTTTTTTCTCTTTCCTCTCAGTCTCCTGTGATCCATGACTACACAGAGATGGGCGTGCTGGTATTGAACCGCAGATTTCGGACACCATCAGATGATAGACGATTCTTGTCCGACCCCTTCCAGACGCAAACAGAGCCGGTGGACCTCTCCACCAACAGAGCCAGAACCTCCCCGTCACGTTCAGCATCCTCATCTTTATCCTCGTCTCCCTCGTCATCCTCATCATCAATACGATTTTGTCCACGCTCCCCTCCTTCCAGCAAGTCTGTGTCATCTTCATCACCGTCATCATTCTCTATGCCTTCATCCTCCTCCACTTCAGTCATAACCCCCGTTCCTCGTTTGAAGATGTCTCCAGTGGTGGCCTCTCCTCCATCCAGGAGTCTCAAGGGGCAGTCGTTTTTGCACTTACCCCAGCTGATGCCTCCTTGCTCCAGCCCGGTCCACCTCCACCCACGCCGGGTGCCGGTGGTGGTGCAGCCCATGCCGCTGGTCTACCCTGGAGTGGGATCGCTGGGAAACAGTAGGCTCATGATGCCGCTGCTGGAGGAAAACAGGATGCACAGGAAAGGTGAGACAGAAGCTGGTTGTCTTAGTGACCTCACGACAGATAAATGACTGACAGCCCAAACAGCCAATGAAATCTGCGCTGATAAGCCTTGTTGTTGTCTGCCATTTTGTCCAACAAATTTACTGAACTGGCTGTAACATACAAACCTCCATTTTTTCAAATTCCCAAAATTATGGTAAAAGGGTGTTGTTATGGTACATGTAATTCAATACAAGCTATTGGATCAGGGAATAACTCAGATCCAATGCTTGCAATTTTGATTTTTTTTTTTTTTTTTTTAATTTGAAATAAAATAAATGTTAATCGAAATAAGAAAAAAGGTCCAATTCTTGCTATTAAAAAAACATTAACTCTAACTCTATTAACTATTAACTCTATTTACTAAAAGTTACTAAAATTCCAATAAAAATGGAAAATATAAAAATAAAAACAATTGTAAAACATTAATAGAAACTACAATAGTATCTCCGGACACTTACGTTCATGTAAACGTCCTGTGATTTGTTTGTTTGTTTTTTTAAATATTTTTTATTTTATTTTATTTTTTTTATTTTATTTATTTTTTTTTTTTTTTTATTTTTTTTTTTTAGCATTAAATACAACTGCATACATGGAGCCAAATTTTTTATTTATTTATTTATTTTAAATGGTATCTGCAGAAAGTGTCCATTACAAAGGTTTTCCTTTGTTTTTATGTCAATAACGTTGACTGTCCGACTTCTTTGATCTCCCCTTGTAATTTCAGTATCTTCTGCTGATATTTTTAATGTTTCAAGGCAAGGCAAGTTTATTTATATAGCACATTTCATACACAGTGGTAATTCAAAGTGCTTTACATAAAAGCAACATAATTTTATTTATTATTTTTTTTAAAAACAAGGAATTAAAAAAAATAATATTAATAAAAATAAGATAGAAAAATTGATTTTAAAAGAATTTAAAACAGTTAAGAATAGAAAATGATCATACATAGTGCAATATGTTCGGATGTAGCACAGTGCTCATTCAACAAATGCACAGCTAAACAGATGAGTTTTGAGTCTGGATTTAAAAGTGGCTAATGTTTTAGCACATCTGATCTCTTCTGGAAGCTGGTTCCAACTGCTGGCGGCATAATAGCTAAAAGCGGACTCCCCTTGTTTTGTGTGAACCCTTGGTATTTCTAACTGACTCAATCCTAATGATCTGAGTGGTCTGTTTATGTATTTAGGTCCTAGGCCATTGAGGGATTTATAAACGAGTAAAAGTACTTTAAAATCAATCCTAAATCTAACTGACTTGATACAAAAGCTTGTGATTTATGTGATTGCATTTGAAGTAATTTATTCCAAAATCATCAGGTTCATCAGCAAACAAGCTGACTTGTGACTTCATCTGTCTTAAAAAGGGACTTTGCATTGTTAAGTAATCACTATTGTGAGGTCAATTGCCAGCATCCAGGCTACTATTGTGGCAAAAACCATCTTCCTGCACGTCTTTCACACTCTTCCTCTCTCCACTTTCCTCCCTCTTTGTCCGTAGGTGCAAAGCACTGTGTTTCAAAGCCTCTCTTGGCATTTCCGTGTTCTTGGCAGGGTCAGTGACAGAACCCAGAGCCTGGCTGTGTGTTAGACAGGCTCAGCTCTTATGAAAGCAGCTCCATTGTGCTCGTCTCTTTATATTCCTGATGTTACATCTGTGCAAGAAGTAGATGCTATGGCAAAAACTCCACTAAGCTAAACGAGGGCACCTGGGTTTATTAGTGACAAAGCGAATGGCGGAAACACAATAGCAACTGTGATAAGAAGCATGTTTAAAGACACTCAAACCCTTTTTTCTATCTAGGAAAGCTTGCCTTTAGGCAACAGAGCTGTTTTTAATGGGCTCTATGGCTAGGCAGGCTTTCCATTTATTCTTTTAGTCTTTTTTTCATCCTGTTTTTCCTCTGGGGGAAGGCGTAGATAGAAGCTGGAGATGTCCAATGTCATATAACTCTCTCTTTTGTCCTGTATTAGTGTGTGTGTTGTGTCTCAGTTGTGTCTCTTTCTGCTATGGACTGACCAATCAGAGAAGGGCATTTATCTACATCAGAAGCACACAGTGTGTGCAAACAAGCAGGTTGACACATAATTAGGCCTGTGCAGTTCACACTTTGATGATCCAATTTCAGTTCATTAAAAAACATTCAAGATTCACACACAGAGACCAGCCCCCTGTCTTGAGGGTCCGTGCCCTTATGCTCTGCAGTCTCTCTTGAAGTATCCATGGCAACAAGACAGGACATGGAATGACACGAACACAACGGAGACCTTTGAAATTGCTGTTACAACCAAACAAAACAAAACAAACCAATACAAACATGCCCAGATCGCTTATTGCAAGAATAAAGTGAACTATATTCTGTTATTCGTTTGAGCTAGGAATAGATGAGTTCACTCAGAAATTTCAGTGTGGATGTAAAGAACATAAAATGTCATTAGTTCTTGCGATTCTAATAACAAAACATCAAAACGTCAAAGCTGCAAAGGTTAGATAGGGGAGGTTTAGATTATCAGTGTTTAATCAGCTGTAAATCAGTGTTATTTTAGTATTATTATATACTATTATAGTATTTATTAGTTTTTTTTTGTTTGTTTTTTTACTTTTAGTTTAAGTAATTTCGCTCTAGTATGGAAGCCAGTTTCCTCCAATGAGTAAAAAATAAGGGAAAAAATAAGGGGGAAAAAAAATGGTAAAATTGCGACTTCTTATCTCACAATTCTGACTTTTTCTCTCGCACTTCTAACTTTTTTCCTCAGAATTGTGAGATATAACTCACAATTGCAAGGTAAAAATTAAGAATTGCAATATATAAACTCGCAGTTCTGACTTTTTTCTCGGGATTGCGTGATATAAACTTGCGGTTGTGGGTTATAAAGTCAGTATTGCATTATATAAACACAATTTTGAGAAATAAAGTCAAAATTGTGAGAGAAAAAGTCGCAATTACTCTTTTATTCGTTTGTGTTTGTTAATATTTCTATTTAGCTTTCAGCATTAGTTTTTGTAATTTTAGTACTTATTTTATTTCAATAGTTGCCAGGCCAACATTTCGAGTTTTCATCTAATATTTATATTTTATTTCTATTAATGAAAACAATTTGTAATGGTTGTAGTTTACAATAACAACACTGATTCAATTAAAATTTTGCTTATATTTTGATCTGTTTATCACACAACGGTATTCCATGACCACGGATAACTTCATATGCTTTAGTGGTGCTTTCATTGGTCTCTATGATTTGCTGTATAGAAAATAAAGTCTGGTAACACTTTAGGATATGGAACACTTATTAACTATAAATTACGACTTTTCCCTCAATAAATTCCTAATTTGCTGCTTATTAATAGTTAGTAAGGTAGTTGTTAAGTTTAGGTATTGGGTAGGATTAGGGATGTTGAATAAGGTCATGTAGATTAAGGCATTAATATGTGCTTAATTACTACTAATAAATGGCTAATATTCTAGTAATATGCATGCTAATAAGCAGCTAGTTAAGAGACGCTAAAATAAAGTGTTACCGTAAGTCTTTGTGAAGATACATTTAAAACATTGTTTCATGTAAAACAAAAACAAAAACAAAAAAAACAGTATATGGGTTTGGAAGGACATGAGGGTGAGTAAATGAATGGCTCAACTTTTTCTTTAAGGAAACTCTCTGTTGTGCACCAAAGCCTTTATTGGAACATTAATTAAAATATCATTACATTAGAATCTTAATGTGTCAGTGTTATGGCCGTAGAATCAAACTGAAGAGCCAGTGTCCACATAACTGAATCATGTGTATTTATAGACATAACTACAGAAATTAGTTACATATGTAACGACATGCAGGAATTTTAATTTTTTATTTTTATATCAGTACAATTGTAAATTCAACTGCACCAACATTCTGTTTTTAATCCAGTCACACACCGAATTGTTGATGGACTGTCGCCTCGACGATCTTTGAGTGACAGCGAGGATGATGACCTGCCCAGCGTGACCTTGGAGAGTGTGAATGAAACAGGATCCACTGCCCTGACTATCGCCCGCGCCGTGCAAGAGTAAAGACACCTTCATCATTAATCTGCAATATTTATAATCCAATCCTATCTATCATTGTGATATATGATGGTAGTTCTCAGAGCTCACTGTGTGCACAGTGATACAGTATGATATCCAGGATGACAAAAAAATTTAGGGTCACACTTTATATTAGGTGGCCTTACTTACATAAAAAAATAAGTACAATGTGCTTATTGTGTTCATATTGTATTGCAAAACACTTTTGCTGCTATTGAGGTGTGATACGGTAAGGTTAGGGGCAGGTTTGGTGGTCTGGGTGGGTTTAAGGGTGGGTTAAGGTGTAAGGGATGGGTCAACAGTGTAATTATATATGTAATTACAGAAATTAATTACTGATGTAACCACATACAGGTATTTTTAAATATATAAGTATAATGTGAAAACATATATGTACACAATAAGTGCATTGTATCAAATTATTAATTTAAATGTAAGTACACTGTAGTTAAGGCCACCTAATATAAAGTGGAACCAAATTTAGAAATACATTTTTTAGATTGTGATAGGGACCCAAGCTGTTACAAGGAGAATCACATTAAGATGTAAACATGGGAGGGGTGTTAGCATCCAAAAAGGTGCTTTTTACAGCAGATGCGCAAAACGTGCAAATAAATATATTTAAGAGCATAAAAACAAAGATTATTAATAGTCTAAGATTATTAATTAACAGTCTAAAAACTAAAATGGCCAGGTACTAAAAACAGTACCACTTCCTCTTTCTAATAGTGACAGTCATCTTACGTACACAGCTTTTCCAGGTTACACTTTATTTTGAGCTGCCCTTGTTACAGTGTAATTATACATTTAGGTACTGAGTCATATTAATTAACTAAATGTACTTACTATACGGTCAGGGTTAGTATGAGGGTTTGGTTTAGGGTTACTTGCATGTAATTATGCATAATTTATTGTCATTATTATCATAAGTACACGTAAGATGTGTAACAAGGACACCTTAAAATAAAGTGTTACCCTTTTCCGCTCTTACTAATTGGAACATACAGTTTTATAAAATATACTCTTGCCTCACCATATGATTAATAAATGAGTATAAGATAAGATATTTAAGATATAATAAGATAAGAGTTGAATCCAGCATAGGTACATACAATAAAAAGGATGGACAAAACCAAAACATACATTTGCACAAACATTTCCATAAATGCTCAAAAGCTAAAGCTTTCCACAAAACTGTGCTTCCTTTAAGCCCATGTCTACTTAAATAGGAAATGTAAATATTTAAAAAAAATTCACTAAAAGGTAAAGAACACAATAAAAACAGTGATAGAAGACAACTTCAAGAAGTCTCCATCACATAGATATTTAAAAGTAAACAGATATTTTAGACATTTTAAGTAAAAAAATAAATAAATAAAATGAGTGTTAGTGAGATTTATCTTTTTTTAAATAAAGAATTAGATACGGCACATATACCTGAAGTGTTTGCAATAAGAAAGCAATTAGGGACAAAGGCAATTGGCTGGCAATGCTGCATAAATGTGTGTGGAAAGGACAAATGTGCCAGTATCATTCATAGAAAGTTACAGGAGTGAATATTAGTGTGAAAGCGAAGTTATTGCATATTTGATCGGTTGGTTCTTAAATCTATAAGGATTTGATCCATGAGTCACGTTAATATATACAGTATACTGTTTCTATGCAGTTATAGTTTAGGGATAAAATTTTTAAATCTGAAAAAACCACCCTGGGGACATTTTCAGACATTTTGACTGGAAAAACTATTCATAAATAATTCCAGTTATATTTTTCCTTAATTATTGTATGATTATTTTTATTATTATAATTAGCTTTATATATTCTCAGAAATAAATGTAGAAAAGCTTTCACTGGAGTGGTACTCTTAAAGCATACATATTAATACTGTAAAGTTACATAACATTACTTAAAATTTACATATTAGTACCTAGATGGTACAAAATAGTACTTTTCGAAAAAGGTACTATCCCAGTGACAGCTTTTGTACCTTTTTTTCTGAGCATGTTTATATTTTTACGTGTTTGGCAGATGCCTATCCGATTTAAAGCATATTCAGGGTAAACATTTTGCGAGGGTGACCTTGTTTACCCAGTTGAGCCTCAGGAACTGATTTCAGTCTCAGAGGGAGTGTGTGCGTCAGGTTGAATCTGTTGTGGACACAGGTGCTGGAGTCGATGCAGGTTTATGTATCCCCTGACCCGTGATCAGCTGAATAATGAATGGACGTCATTCTTACCTTTATTATTATATTAAACTGATAAACTGGTCTCCAGACAGTGACGCTGCCCCGCACGTCCCCACCACTGGAAAGCCCCTCTGGTGTTCTCCAGTGGGAAACATACAAACAAAAGACGGAACATAAATGACTGTGCTGAGTTTAGTCTGATGGCAGCTGCTGTTTCCCTCCCTGGTTCTCTCTTGTTGACAACAGTCTAACGTTGATTCTTACTGTAAAGTAAACTTAGATGGAGTTCCTCTGACCTCGGACTACAAATTCCAAACTGCATTTGAGCTAACAGTCCTAATGGAATATGGAAAATAGTGACAGCATTTTAAAGAATGTAGATATTGTTTGAAGGAGGAGAAAAGATCTAGGATGTTTTCTTTCTTTCTTTTCCTCTTTGGGCCCCAAAAGTGATGGAGTGTGCCAAAAGCTACAGGTGCCCCTTGTTGACCCCTCTCCACACACACATACACTCACACTCCTGCAACCCAAAAGAAACAGGAAGTGGCTCTGTGGGAGGTGAAAAGGCCTCTTCTGCCACTCAGAAAACATTTCCAGTGAAGAGTAGGCACAACGTCTAATTTATCACGACAATAACATAAAATCGAATTCAAGAAAAGGCAGATTTCCCTGATAACAAACACCCAACGTTTGGGCCAAATGTGGCTGATAGCTGTCACATTTGGCCTAGGTATTGCATGGCTGAGCACATATGGCCCAAACTTTCCCCATATATGTTTTGCCATAGCTTTAGAATTCGAGGGAATTTTCTTTTGGATGACAATATGTTTTGAGGTATATGGTCCAGATGACAGCACACAGAGGAGAGCCATATATGGCTTGGCTATGGCACCCCATCGAATGTGTTAACTTATGCTTAACATTTGGCTTTTATTTGGAAAAACACATTCAACTGCTATAGTCATGTGTGGCAGGTTAGTGGCAGTCCACATCTCAGCCCATTCAACGATGCTGGTTGCTTTGTGTCTACCCTTATTGCTGTTGGTGAATTACTGAAATTTTGAAAATGTATCGGTTATTTCCCACCCTGCATCCTCTTTCAACCGCCGTTAAAAAAGAAGAAGATGTTGAAAAAGCTCCCTTTTTACAACAACAGCCTTTGCCCAGACACATATTATTCAGGTAAGTGCAGTTTTGGTGTTTTAAAGGTTTTCTAGGGGTGTAATGGTACACTTATTCGTACATAAAATTGTACCGAACAAATACAGTGTCATTTTAACCACTGCACGTGTGGAACTCAATCCGTTTCAGTTCATATGTAGCCTTTAATATTTTAGTAATGTGCCTGTAGCATTAGCTGAGAGAGATTTTTTTATGCTTAAGAAAATTGTAGGCGAATTATAATTGAGTTTATTTAAAGGCAGAGACACAAATTGTTCAGTAAACCACAGTTTATTAAAAAAACAAACAAACAAAAAAAACAATTGTATGTTTTCTCCCCCTGCTGTAGGCTACCAAAAATGTTTGAAACTGTGACTTCAAAACTGAGGTACCATTACACCCCTAATGTTTTCATTAATATTATGTATATTATTACTATGTTTAAAAATAGCCTGTTATTAAAGTAGCACTTTTTTTTTTTTTTTTTTTTTACATTTAGAAAATTAAAATTTAAAAAGGGCCTCACAGTAGCACTCATGTCTTGGGTGGTAGAAAAAAAATGTGTGCAGTGCCGATTTACAGTCATTTATGTGCTTGTCTTCAAATAGTATCTAATGTATGATACTAATTATGATATATACTAATGTTCTTTTTTCTCTTCTTTTTTCCTGACAGACTGTGAGTGAGAAAGACTTGCAAGACTTACTAAAAGTATCAATTTGAGTATAATTTATTCACTCATCTGACATTTACAAAATAGCACACTTCTGTTGTTATGTTATGTATTGTAATTCTGTTATTAAAATACTATAAACATTTTTTAAAAATGAGTGTGAGTGTGAATCCATTTTTGTGTTTAAGATTTACTGTGTAATAGGTGTGGTGTAAATATGGTTGATATTTATAAATATCCGCGCCAAAGGAAATTTGCTGACTGGGCATATGCACAGTAAATGTAGGCGGTTAATTTCCCTAAATAAACATATGAATAAACTCTCTTTTGATCTTTACATGACAAATAATGTAATTAATCATGTAAAATGTTACAGAATTCTGCAAACTTATATATTTCTGAACCATTAGCGCCACCAAACGGAAGTGCAAAAAATAATAGCTTTTTGTACTGTTTTCTAAACACGCCCCCGCCCTGTCTGCAAACATTACTATGTCGGGATGAGCAGCATATTCAAACTATTATTCTTAACCATGAATATTTTTTAAACTCTATTAGTAAACACCAACTAGGTCTAAAAGTATCTTAGATTAACAGATCTACTGCACGCAAGGAGCACGCAACCTCTTTTAATATTTGCTTGTCCGTCTGTGAAAATATTGCCACAGAGATCCACTCTGGTTATGAGAGAATTTAAGGGAATCAAACTACTAATGGTATAATTATAGATGTCTGCAGAATAGGGTGGAAAAGGAGAAATAATTTAACATCACTTCACCTGTAGAACAATGTCTGATGGCGTCCATTGATTATTCTATTAGCGTAGCTCCCTCAAGTGGCCATTTAAAGTAAAGAAGCATTTATTTTTTTTCTGAATTGTTTTACATGTGAATTTATTCCACACATTTCCAGTTCTGGTGTTATGTGTGTGTGTGTGTGTGTGTGTGTGTGTGTGTGTGTGTGTGTGTGTGTGTGTGTAAAGAATAATTTATAATAGTGAATATTATTACTAATAATTGATCAAATCATTGTATTAATTATAACTGTCATTCTGAATTAAAAACTACATTAGACCTAACATTTTATATACAGTTTAGTTTTGTGTGTGTGTGTGTGTGTGTGTGTGTGTGTGTGTGTGTGTGTGTGCGTGTGCATGTTTTTGTGACATATGAGGGCACATATGTATAATGACATGGGTATGACATGGGTATTACAAGGAGAAGGTGATTTATGAGAACATTTCCTCTTGTCCCCATATTTCAAAAGGCTTATAAATGCACAGTTTCCTGTAAGGGGTAGGGTTGGTGTAGGGTGATAGAAAATACGGTTTGCACACTATAAAAACCATTACGCCTATGGAGAGTCCCTACAAGGATAGCTGACCAGACTGTGTGTGTGTGTGTGTGTGTGTGTGTGTGTGTGTGTGTGTGTGTGTGTGTGTGTGTGTGTGTGTGTGTGTGTGTGTGTGTGTTTGTGTGCGCACATTTTTGTGACAAATGAGGACATAAATTTGTATAATGACAAGGGTATGACATAGGTATTACAAGGAGAAAGTGACTTTTCAGGACATTAGCCCATGTCCCCACTTTTCAAAACGCTTATAAATCACACAGAATGGAGTGTATTGAAAATCTGAAATAGCACAAAGTTTCCTGTAAGGGGTAGGGTTGGTGTAGGGCAATAGCACATACAGTTTGTACAGTATAAAAACCAAAAGTGGATGTCCCCACTTTTCACAAAAACAAACATGTGTATGTGTGACTACCACTGTCATACTAAACAAAACTGTCTTCATATGATATCTTTAACTGCTTCTGATAACATTAGAAATCATATGTTGTCATTGCAGTTCCCTGTTGCCGTTCAGCATCGAGAGCCTGCGGAGGCCCAGGCCTTCAGAGTCACCTGACTCAAAGAGGAGACGCATTCACAGGTGTGAGTTTGAGGGCTGCAATAAGGTTTACACCAAGAGCTCTCATCTTAAAGCCCACAGACGCACACACACAGGTGAGTCAGCCTACATTTACATCAGGTCAAGTTTTGAAAAACATTTTGTTCCTGTCAAGTACTTTATTTATTTATTTATTCTATATGTGTTTCTCTCTCTCTCTCTCTCTCTCTCTCTCTCTCTCTCTCTCTCTCTCTCTCTCTCTCTCTTAGGTGAGAAGCCATACAAGTGTACGTGGGATAACTGCACATGGAAGTTCGCTCGCTCTGACGAGCTGACACGACATTACCGCAAACACACCGGCGTCAAACCGTTCAAATGCAGCGACTGTGACCGCAGCTTCTCCCGCTCGGACCACCTCGCCCTCCACCGTCGCAGACACGCCCCACAAACATGCATAGTGTGAAAATGACATTTGATGGACAATATAAGCAGACAGAGCAGGACTCTATCTGCCAGTGTTGCATGCAGAAGGTCTGGAACTCCTCGCAGAACAAAGAGGTGAAAGACATGGGAATTTGACAGGAATGAGAGACCATGTTGGAGATGAGGTCCATGTAATATGAGATTCATCTACATTTATCTACATTTCCCTCATATGGTTTATCTTCTGCACTTTTATGTGAGGTTTATTCATAAAGGTGGGAGCCACAGAGTCTTGTTCTAACTATTAAAAGCCATGAGCAGTTAAAGGTGCTAGATACGATTTTTACACACAAATACTATGGAATCAGCAAGCAAATATTTGCTATGTAAAGATACAGTCTAATAACTACATACTTAGCAGAGAGTTAAGTCAGAACCCCCGTGTGTAATTCGAGCTTTTCTGTTTGTTTTTCTGGGGCGTGATTTTTATTGTATGTGAGCCCTCCCTTTGAAACTGTTGGCCCTCATTGCATTTATAATGACATAGTATGGAGCTTTCCCACATGCCGTGTTTCTATATTAGCATAATAGCCTACTTACCTCTTCACTTGACATTTTTAGTTTACAAAAGCCAAAGGTATCTCAGTTATCTCTCATTATATAAGTGTTCAGATGCAAAAACCATGAGCATTTTTCTCAGGCTCCTATATTTATGTTCAGTTATTTCACTTTTATGGCAATGAAAAGAACCTATTCATTGCCATTAAAGTGAAATTACTAAACTACACACAAGAGCCTGAGAAAAATGCTCATTTTAGAAGAAAATTTCAGATGGCACTTAAAGGTTTTTGCATCTGAACTCTTCATATCCCGTTTTCTTGATGTGTTGCCTGTGGGGGGGGCGTGGCCGAACTGAGGGGGTGTGGTCATAGTTTGTTTTATTCTGATATGCGATTGTTCTTGCGGTTGAAAATCGTATATAGCACCTTTAAATGTATTTGATTCTCCAAGCCTTCAGGTTTCCTTCAGGTTTACTCGTGGAAGTCTTATGGAATTGCATATCACAATAGTTTCAAAATATTTACAATTAATTTTGCAATAGGCTACTTATTTTTGTCTAAAAAAGCATTGCAGAGGAGCCTAAATCTGTTCAGTGCGAGCTTTGGTTATGCATTTAGAAAAAGTCCGTTTGGAAAAATAAACGTGAGCCTAATTTGCAGGGTAATAATGGCATGGCTGTCATTGTGTAGAACTAAGTACAAACACACACACACACACACACACACACACACACACACACACAAAACTAAAAAAAAAAAATAATAACAACGAATAATAACATTATCACAATGAATTTACTGAAAGTTCACATTCTAGCTTCAAATTCTGCATGGGCTCCAGTTATCACTTTATTATGGAATCTGAAATTGTTGTTTTTTTATATAACTGAATGTGAGGAGACGGCCGTACCATTGATGTGTTCTGTCCTCTCAGGACTCAGTTGTACGAGAGAAACATTCTCTCACACCGTTTAAAATTTTCCTTGCATCATTTGTGCACAAAACTAGTGTAGCAGATGTCTGTATATTTTATAGTCTTTACCAGGTGGTATATAATTTTTGTTTGTTTGTATTGTATGTCATATATTTGTTCTGTATTCTGAGATTTGCACCCTTCTGTCCATAAATATGTGATGCCAAAATTAATAGTATTTTACAGGGACCCCAGTGACTGAAAATCATGAGTGTAAATGATCGTCAAATGGGCATTCCTTTTTATTTTTTTCTCTTCTACAATGATGTATCTGTAAATGATGTTATGGTAAACATTTCAGTTTTATATGGATTTAACTGTGAATTTATACATAAATACAGTATATATGTTAGAAAAAAAGGCATGAATAAAAGCACAGATTTGTATGTACAGAAAAGACTTGTGTGACTTTAAAGACCAAATAAAGGCCCAAATGCATTATGAGTTTAGAGATTAAGTGATAGGCTTAATCTACTAGACAGAACAGAATATAAGAGACCATTTATAACAGATCAAATAGAGCATGGATTTATTTGTTTGTTTGTTTGGGTAACGCTTTAGAACCCGCAAAGAACTACATAAGTAGGCTATACTGAATTTACAGTGTATGTTTCTGTAATAGAGTACCTATAAAGAACGAACATGTAGGTATAAGGGTATAATGGTATAATGTGTTACGTTTGGGTAATAAGAGGGTAACAAACAGATATGCAACCTGCAAAGAACTGTTCAAGTAAACTGAAGTTACAGCGTAACTTTTTTGTAATTATAGTGTACCTCCGTGTAGGTATAGGGGAATAATATGGCGACGTTTGGGGAATAAAGGGGTAACAACCTGTAAAATTGCAAATCATTTATACTGTAAGTATTTTGAAACTAAGGGGTACCTATTCTAATATTACGTGGTATGTATGGCCTAAACAATAATCTTATGTTTGGGAGTGATTTAGAAAGACAATCCTTTTTATAATTTTATACTGGAATTTTATTATAGGCCGAGGTATTTTGAACCATTCTATTATTAAAGGAAACAAGATGGAGATTACTGAACAACAAAACTGGACATCTAGTGAAATGAGTTAATGAGTTTCAGCTACACTGTAAAAAGTGATAAGTTGGCTTAACTTAAAAAAAAAAATGAGGAAACCCGTTGCCTTAAAATGATTAAGTAAATAATAATTTAAAAAAAAAAGGTTAAGTGAACTTAACTTATTTTTTTAATTACCATTTACTTAAACATTTTAAGGCAAAAGGTTTCCTCAATTTTTTTTAAGTTAAGTCAACTTAACACTTTTTACAGTGTATGATTTGTAATTCACAAGTCAGCTTACCTTATGAAAGCTTATTAGTCGATCTTAGTCACACCAGCAACATCCCAACACCATCACCAAATAACTTTGCATGATATACCATCAAGATTCAATGCAGCTTAAAACAAGCTTACCTCTTTCCAGCTGTTCACAGAAAAAAAAAAAAATACATGATACAACATTTGTATTTCAGTGTGTATTTCAGTATTACTGTGATGTTTTTATAGCAATAATAATAATAATAATAATAATAATAAAAGAGGGTTTAATTTGGCCATCAAACAATTACAACTAGTGCAATATTTTTCTCTGTAATTACTGTGCAAATATACACTTGTTCTATGTTTAAGCCCAACATGTCCCTCCCTTATTCCATGTAGTTACAGGGTAAATACAACAGTTGCGGGCTTTAAATTAACGTAGTGCTTTGTTACCTCCTTGTTCCATGTAGTTACAGGTTAAATACAACATTTGTGGGCTGTAAATTAACGTGGTGCTTTGTTACCCATTTGTTCTGTAGTTACAGGGTAAATACAACAGTTGTGGGCTGTTATTTGAAGTGGTGCTTGTTCCCCCCTTATTCCATGTAGTTACAGGGTAAATGGCTACAACAAATTGCTCTAAAATGATTGTTTATACAGTAGGTCATACATTATATATCACATACAATATGACAACAGTAACAACACAGGCAACATATAATAAAAGACAAAGATGTATTAAACCAGTTCAGGAAAAAGCAAAGCAACACCATTCTTATACAGCTTATACAGCTAAACCAAATTCTTAATTGTTTAAGAACAAATTTAAGATTTTGTTCAATTTGTTCATGTTTTTCACCCACTGACGAAGTTAAACTATTATGGCCAAACCATCACGTCAATAAACACACAGTAATAAACAATGAAAGTCAAGATTAATCTGTGTATTATAGCGCACTGACAGGATTTTACCGTTTTAATCCACGTCCTCAAGCACCATTTTGACTAGCTCACATCTCCCGGTTTTAATCGCAGCTCAATGTTGTGAGAACATACTCAGACAAAACCCTCCAGTTTTAAAAGAACACATTCCAGTCAGTTTAAAAAAATCTCTCTCCTCTTTGCTTTGATTAGTTTTCTTGTATTTTTGACACCTATTCCAGTCATGAGCGCCGCAAACACGGATAGACTCGTCTCAAGCATTCCTAACCGGGGTTGCTTGCCAGGTTTTCACAACAAAATCCGCCCAATTGACCTTACGCATGGTTACTTCCTGGTTGTAGATAAGACAGCTCAGTCATTTCCGGTCAAGTGTACTGTGCCGTAAGGAGAGGAGAAACTTGTTTCTCAGTTTCTGATAAGAATGAGGCAGGAGATGTTTCTGTGAGAGTCTCTACCTATACAGGTGCGTCTCAATAAATTAGAATGTCGTGGAAAAGTTCATTTATTTCAGTAATTCAACTTAAATTATATAAATAAATTCAATGAACACAGACTGAAGTAAGTCTTTGGTTCTTTTAATTGTGATGATTTTGGCTCACATTTAACAAAAACCCACCAATTCACTATCTCAACAAATTAGAATAATAAAAAAAAAAAAAAAAAAAAAAACATTTTTAGTGAATTGTTGGCCTTCTGGAAAGTATGTTCATTTACTGTATATGGTACTCAATACTTGGTAGGGGCTCCTTTTGCTTTAATTACTGCTTCAATTCGGCGTGGCATGGAGGTGATCAGCACTGCTGAGGTGGTATGGAAGCCCAGGTTTCTTTGACAGTGGCCTTCAGCTTATCTGCATTTTTTGGTCTCTTGTATCTCATTTTCCTCTTGAAAATACCCCATAGATTCTCTGGGGTTCAGGTCTGGTGAGATTGCTGGCCAGTGAAGCACACCAACACCATGGTCATTTAACCTACTTTTGGTGCTTTTGGCAGTGTGGGCAGGTGCCAAATCCTGCTGGAAAATGAAATTAGCATCTTTAAAATGGTGGTCAGTAGAAGGAAGCTTCTCCACCCTTCCTCCAGACTATAGGACCTTGGTTTCCAAATGAAATACAAAACTTGCTCTCATCTGAAAAGAGGACTTTGGACCACTGGGCAACAGTCCAGTTCTTCTTCTTCTTAGCCCAGGTAAGATGCCTCTGATGTTGTCTGTGGTTCAGGAGTGGCTTAACAAGAGGAATATGACAACTGTAGCCAAATTCCTTGAGACGTCTGTGTGTGGTGGCTCTTGATGCCTCGACCCCAGCCTCAGTCCATTCCTTGTGATGTTCACCCAAATTCTTGAATCGATTTTGCTTGACAATCCTCATAAGGCTGTGGTTCTCTCGGTTGGTTGTGCATCTCTTTCTTCCACACTTTTCCCTTCCACTCAACTTTCTGTTAACATGCTTGGATACAGCACTCTGTGAACAGCCAGCTTCTTTGGCAATGAATGTTTGTGGCTTACCCTTCTTGTGAAGGGTGTCAATGATTGTCTTCTGGACAACTGTCAGATCAGCAGTCTTCCCCATGATTGTGTAGCCTAGTGAACCAAACTGAGAGACCATTTTGAAGGCTCAGGAAACCTTTGCAGGTGTTTTGAGTTGATTAGCTGATTGACATGTCACCATATTCTAATTTGTTGAGATGTGAGTCAAAATCATCACAAGTAAAATAACCAAATACTTAAACTACTTCAGTCTGTGTGTATTGAATTTATTTAATAGATGAGTTTCATAATTTGAGTTGAATTACTGAAATAAATGAATTTTTCTACGACATTCTAATTTATTGAGATGCACCTGTAAATAGCACCTGTAAATAGCACATATAAAATGAGCTTCACCAGAAGATTACGAGCTGGCTTATCTTTGTCTGGAAGTTCTAAATAGTGCTCCGTGTATATGGTCAATTGCTACTCAAAACTAGCACAATCGCGTTTCGAGGGGGGTTCCCTGGGAAAAATTCCCCGGGAAAACCGTGGACTTGGCAACACTGTATCCTAACCCAGGACTGGGTTACTTAATTGGGTCAAATTAAATCAGCTTCCTAACCCAACAGTCTCAACCGATCGTTTGGATTGAAACAATAATCTAGTGTGTTTAAAAAGTAGGCCTACACAGTGTATGTTTTTGCTAATTCGCTTGCTTATATAAGATTGTTGTATAGCCTACATACCACGTAATATTAGAGGTACCCCTTAGTTTCAAAATACTTACTGTAAAAATAATTTGTAATTTGACAGGTTATTACCCCTTTATTCTCCAAACATCACATATTATTCCCTTATACCTACACGTAGGTACACTATATGCTAATTACAAAAAAGTTACACTGTAAATTCTGTTTACTTGCACAGTATGTTGCGGTTTGTAATCTAAAGCGTTACCTTTGTTTGTTTATAATTCTGGTAGATACTGGAACTGAAACTACACTATTCTATGGCAAAACGCATATATGTTGACTGACAGACATTTAGAAGAGTAATAGGCCTATATAAATTACAAACATTTATACAATAGATGTTGTGTAAATATGTCTTTTAAACATATTTTAAACATACCTCTGTATACGTCCTGCTGAGACAGCATTTTTTAAAAGCTTTGGAGTGTCTATGAGCGCCTATGGCATAGTTTACACATGCCAGCTGAGCAGGATGGTTTCCTCAGGCCTCAGAACTTAATTAGGACTTTCTTAGACAACACTGGAGCCACATTATGTGCAATATTTTACACTTTGATATTTTAAAATAATATAAAAGTAAAAGTAGCAAGTACTTGGAGTTTTTTCTTGCATTCGGCCAGGTACGTTTCGGTTCATTTTTAATGTACTTTTTCAATTCACCACAAGGTTGCAGTAGTATGCCATTGTTCACAGACTTCTTGTCATCAGACAGCTTTCCTGAAACCGGACTTAATCACGCAGGTCAGTTCATGACACTTGATTTAACCTTTAACCCACCTTTACCCTGACTATGCCGAATATTTTAACGAAATGTCATCCGTTTTCCTTAAGTGTTGTCAGTAGGCCTACGTTAAGTGATCATGAAATACGTTTTCGTTTCCTTTGTTATTAGTGCAGGTGTTTGGACCAAATCACCCAGGGGGTTATATCTTTGTATATTAGCACAAAATATTCTAATTAGAGATTAAAACATGTTCCAGCTTCTGTTTGTGTGTGCACCTCAACAAAATTTAGTGTAAGTGTTATAAATATCTTAGTAAACCTCCTTTTGCTATAAAGGTTATTCATCAACTGCTATGGTTTGAGGTGTGTTTGTTTTTTTTATTAATGAAATATTAAATGTGTCAAAAATGGGTTACATAAGAAATATAGTCTTGGCTATATTTGGCTAGATTTTAGTGGACAACTACTGTGATAACTACCCCTTATTTAAAAAGAAGAAGAAGAAGGAGATGAACTATTTAGTCATTCTGTTTGGTTTAGATATATCACAAAATAAAATAAAAATGTTCAGTTTTACTTAATGGCACAGTGAACTTTATTAACATTAGAACATAAATGGCATTTATCTAAAATAAATCTAAATAAATCTGCTTAAAATCTAATTTACTTTAAAAAAAAAAAAATACAAAATGGAAGTCTGTTTCTGTAGTATTACTGTTGTAGCCATAGACATGTGGTAATCTTTATTTAGAAAGTTGCTTTTGTGTTTGTTTTCCTGTGGTATGTTAGACATGACCTTTAAATGTTGATTTAAGACCGGTTTCACAGATTTTTTTCCACATGATTTGAATGGAATTCCAGCTGGCTGATGACTTTCCTGATATGTAGCATTGATTTTACTGTATGTTGGAAATGTTTAGTTATTATTTTAGCTCTTTTTGAAAAGAAAATGGAGACTATTCATTTGTAACAACACCTGATAAAAGCAAAGCCTACTTCATGACTGCAACTTCATAAAGCTGTTTTACATCAAGCTATAAGGCCAGTGTCACACTTCCACAGCCGTCAGTAGGACAGGCGGACACACTGAGTGTGTTTGTGTTGGTTGGAAATAGATCCTGCATGTCTCAATCAGTCATCTCCCTCTGATCTGAGAGGATGAGAAACACCTTATGAAAATATTGTTTATCTGACAGTAAAAACAGCAGTAAGGCTTGTTGTTCCCCTTTCCTCTGCCTCATAATCCAAACAAAAGAATCTCTGTCATAACACAACCGCTGAGCACTTTTCAAAACAGAGAGAGAGAGATTGAGCGTGTGTGTGTGTGTACGGAAAAAAGACATAGGCAGGATGTTCGTATTTTAGTTGGCACATACTTTGCTCACTTGTCTTGCTTTTGCTCTTTCTTTTTTCTGCTTTATCTCTTTAGACATTTTTTGATATAATTTTGGCTCTTAAAAAATCTTGACTTTGTCAATGCCTCCCAAAAATTGTGCACCAGTGATCAAAAGGTGCTCTTACGTAAGTCACATTACAAAAAAAAAAAACGATGCCAACGCCATAAGACTCACAGAAGCAAATGCATGAGGTTTAGCGAAGCATTTGCAGGTTTGAGCAAGAATCAGGTGTCCGTGCAAATCTGTGGTGCAACGCTACAGGTTTCACAACAGACCCCAGGGCATTAGAAGAGTGCCAAGCGAAGAAAACGTGATTGCAGTACTTGCACTACAGGCTGCCAGACTCCACAAAGTCTCTGTCATGTTTTAGTCACAATTATACTGGTGCCATTGCAGCAAAATTACACCCAGAGGTTCAAAGGCTAAACTGATAATTGTAAAGGTGTGCTTTTTATAACCACCCTATGAGTCATTCTTTGTTATGCACAATGCTGGTGCATGAACAAACTTGAAGGTTTTATCGAGAGAGAGAGAGAGAGAGAGAGAGAGAGAGAGAGAGAGAGAGAGAGAGAGAGAGAGAGTAAATGTTTGCATGGTGCCTCAAAGAATGTTTTTGAAGTCAAAGTTATTTCATATTCTGAAGTTTTCTGCCCTATCAAAGGCCTTTAGAACCTTATTATACACAATAATCTGATGTGTTGAACAGTGAAAGCCTGCACGCTAATTTACAGTGAGCCTAAATAGTGGCGAAATGACACATAAGGAGAGAATGTGATATTTAACTGCAGTGGCACAAGCTTTTCTTGTCTCTGGCATTTGACAAAGCAACCCTGTAACCACGCCATAAAGTTTGGAGTGAAACCATTTATGACCAGTAACAGAATTCTCGTAGAGATTGTGACATAATGTTCCGAAGCCACTGTCTTCTGGGTAACTGCTGAGGAGCTAAACAAATGCAGTCACGTAATTGTTTACTTCCCATTTACTCCCATTACAGGCAGTTCTGAGGCTGCATTTGTAATATACAGCTAATTGAGCTTGGGGGATGGGAGTTCTGGTAAATATTTGGCAATTCCTCTTTGTGTCAGGAACATAAAGTCATATTTGTCTGAGGAAGCTGCTGTTATTCTGGCTTTTTAATCATAGAGTGTTCACATTTGCTGTGGTGAGATTTTGAAAGAGCTCACTGGAAAGCCGTCAGTGTAATGATTCGCAGCAAATGGTAGTGACAAGGTGAGGAAATGAGAAGGGTGGTTGTGTCTGGAGACTATGGCTGATTGACGGCAGGTTTTTTTCCATGCCTCTCTCTTCTTTTTCCTTACTTTC
Organism: Acrossocheilus fasciatus; assembly: GCA_036784905.1. NCBI lineage: Eukaryota > Metazoa > Chordata > Actinopteri > Cypriniformes > Cyprinidae > Acrossocheilus > Acrossocheilus fasciatus. Next base: position 24,424,125 of record CM071938.1, read on the forward strand.
CATATGAATGTTCCCACGGAAGTGAGGGAATCCCTGCCCAGGACAGAAGGTTTTCTGTCTACACAGAGATGCCACATATCCCTGCCTTTTTTCCTGTGTGTTCATGCATCATCCTTGTTGACTCATCCACCTCCACCAAATACGCTGCCTTTTCCAGATTAGCAGGTTATTCCATGCAGTTATTCAGCTAAAGACTTACCCCAGAATGCTAAAAACTTGTGCCATGCTGGAAAAAAGGTGAGTGAACTCACCAGCCATAAATATTTCATACTGGCCATGAAACAGCTCATTCATTCATTCATTCAATTCATTCATTCATTCATTCAGATTTTTTTTTACATTTTTATTTTAAATTATCAATAAGTTAATAATAAATATTTGTAATATTTTTAAATATTATTATGAAATAATATCAAATAATTTTATTTGTATACTTATGTTTTGGAATATTTTTTCCCATATTTTTTTCTTTTGATTGTTGTGGCTTAAGGTTATGAATATTGTTCATATTCAACAAGAAGGGGGTATTCTGCATAAATATTCAAAACATATACCATCAAAATGTTTGATTTGGAAATTAATTTAACTGGTGAAAAGTGACAGTAAACACATGAATACAAATAATGTTACAAAAGATTTTAATTTACATTTACTAACCCAAACTGAACTTTTACATTTACATTTATTCATTTGGTAGATACTTTTATCCAAAGTGACTTACAATCACAAAACTTTTGAATGGTAGGGTGTAAGCAAAACCATACAATTCAATGCAAAACCAGCAATTTCATACAATTAATAAACATAGAAAACAGACATGTTTCCGTTACATTCATTTCTGTTCATCCTGAAAAATAAAAATGTCACAAAAAAAAAAAAACATGAAGCAGTACAACTGTTTTCAACATTTACAATAATAAGAAATGTTTCTTGAGCAGCAGATCAGCATTTTAGAATGTAATAAGAGTTTTATTGTATTTCTGTTCAGATAAATGCCACCTTGAAAGAAGTGACAGTGACTTCTTCAAAAACATTAAAAAATCTTACCAACCAAAAACATTTAAATGATAGTATACAGGATATTATGTTACAATTCCTTGTAAAGTTGCAGACTTATAAACTTGCCGCTTAAAAAACAACAACACACATTTATCTCACATTTGCCACATAGTCGAGTGTTGACCCGCTTATGACCATCCAGTCAATCTCAAAATACAGTACATGCTGAACAACATGTAGCTATCATTTACCATGAGGCATAATGCCCATGAATGAGGACAGATATGCATTTGGATATGTCAGATATGCCTGTTCAGCTGTGACGGACCATAAGGCCATTCTAGAATGTCTGGGAATAGTGACGTTAAGCCTGATCTGGCCGGCGATCCCGATGGAAGTGATTGAGGAACATCTGCAGTCTTTCTTCTGTGGAATGAGCTAAGGAGCTTCATCCCACTCAGGTCAGTAAGTCAGTGCATGTGTGTGTGTGTGTGCGTGTGCGAGGGCGGGAGGCAAGGGTTCAAGGGTCGCTAGCACAATTCTGTTTGGTGTTTTTTTATGCTATTGTGTCCAAGGTCTCTAATGTACCATTGGAAAAGGGAGTTCGGAATGCTGTTTTCCATCAACACTGGAGAGAATGTGAAGAGTGAAAACGCGACAGCTGTGTGCAAAGGGGAGCGAAAGAGATTTGGAGAAATTTACAGGCATCTGATACGTCAAGTAGACAAGCAGATTACATTTGTGTGTGTGAGAGTGTGTGTCCACGTGTGTATCGTGTGTGTGCGTGTGCATTAAAAATGAGAGCTTCCAGGAGCATGAGAAAATGAGAGCGGCCAGTTCATATTAGTGAACCCCCAGGAAAAGAGTGAGGGGGAAGAGCAATTCGCTCTGAAAGTTTTGGAATGGCTGTCCGCCCGCGCACAAATTGCCTTGCCACCTTTGAGACATATATGCATACCATAAACTAACAGAAAAGAAATGTCTTGAGACTTTCAAAGTCAAACAGAACCTTCTTACATCCCTACCACCCACACAAGCGCAGCTCCGCAGATTGCAGGAGTTCCGGTTGGGTTACATGAACTTCTAACTTGGGTTAAGTTATTTTTTTTTTTATCAATTTTTTTTTTTTTAATTTCGTGTATGGACAGGGTTTAAAAGGATCATTTCATGGCTCGTGAATTCCTGTCAACTTGACTGGTTTAGTGTTACAATATTCAACTTTCCTATTAATACATTCATGTAGCCTACATATGCAGTGTCAGAAATCAAGAAATCAAAGCAAAAATGCCCCAAAAATGTAATATTTTAAAATTATTTTATATAGCATTTGATATATTTCATAATATTTGATACTTTGCCATGTTATCTAGTTATTGATTTAGTATAGAGTTTTGTGCTGATGCAGTATTTACTGTTAATACTGTGATTTTAAGAGTACCACCAATAATTAAATATAATTTAATTATTGGTGGTAAACTTTTTGAATTTGAAGAACAAGGTAAATTGTACTTAATTTGTCTTCCGGGAAGCATGCAAGTATCTTCTGTTGCTTCCGAAGAGCAGTACTAAATATATATATATATATATATATATATATATATATATATATATATATATATATATAGTACTGCTCTTCGGAAGCAACAGAAGATACATAAGATATATATATATTTCTACAAAATAAGGAAAATTTGGACATCTTCATCCTGTTCAAAAGTTTTCTTAATGCATCGTGTTTCCTTCTGGAGCATCAGTGAAAGTTTGAACCTTTTTTAATAGTCGTTTTTGAGTCCCTCAATTGTCCTCAGTGTGAAAAGATGGATCTCAAAATCATACAATCACTGCTGAAAAGGCTTCAAATATGCAAAAGATGCTGGAAAACTGAAGATTCCACAGGACATGGGAGGATTTTTCTGAAGAACAGTGCTCAGTTTAACTGTTCAGGACAAACAAGGGACTCATCACAAAACCAAAAAACAGTTGTGGATCATCCAGGTGTCACAAACAGAGACGGAAACCAGAGGTGAGTGAAATGACAAGGTTTATTAACAGGTTGGGAGCTCATATGGCGAGGACAGAAGTTGAGGACATGGCACAGACTGAGCAACCGAACGTACCTGATGACGTCACGGGACATACTGGGTCACCAGTACCAAGCTTGGAGGAGCGAGAGGGTCCGTTGGCTGCCTGGATGTCCAGAGCCCAGTACGTTATGAACTGAGCCCAGAAGGGATTGCCGTTGTATAAATGGAACGCAAGTCCTCCCTTCTGGACCTCCCAGCAGAGCAGGTTCAGTGAGAGTGCGGCAGTGAGGATGTCCTTGTCAATGTCCCAGACAATGGGGTTGACAATGAGGGATGGAGGGAGAATTGGCTCAGAATCCTTGGGGAAGTCAGGCGAGTAGAGACGGGATAGAGCATCCGCCTTGCAGTTAAAATTTCCAGGGTGGTAGGTGATGGTGAAGTTAAACCTGGTAAAGAACAGGGCCCAGCAGGCTTGCTTTTTGCTTTTCGGAGGTACTGGAGGTTTTTGTGATTGGTGATAACTTTGAAGGGATGGTTGGCTCCCTCCAGCCAATGCCGCCACTCTTCTAGGGCCAGTTTGATGGCTAATAGCTCCCTGTTACCGATGTCGTAATTTTGATCTGCTGGGTTCAGTTTCTTGGAATAGTAAGTGCAAGGCTGGAGGTGTGGAGGCTCACCATACTATTGGGACAGCACGGCCCCGACCCCTGTGGTGGAGGCATCCACTTCCACCAAAAATGGCACATGAGGGTCTGGATGACGAAGGATGGGGGCTGTGCTGAATGCGGTCTTGAGGCTTTTGAAGGCTTCAAGTTAAAGGACAGGGACTTGGGCTTTCCACGGAGCAGGGTGGTAAGCAGAGCTGTGAGCAGACTGAAGTTCTTGATGAACCGGCGATAGAAATTGGCAAATCCAAGGAATCTCTGTAGTTCCTTAACAGACTGGGGAGTCGGCCATTCTGTAACTGCTGTTACCTTCCCCTGGTCCATCTGGATACCTTCCTCTCCGATGATATAACCGAGGAATTACACCGTGGGACGATGGAACTTGCACTTCTCTAGCTTAAGGTACAGATGGAATTGCCTGAGTTTTTTAAGGACCTGCGCAACGTGGTGGCGATGGTCGGCCAGGTTCCGGCAGTAAATCAGGATGTCAATATATACTATAACAAAGTGGTTGAGGTACTCCCGGAACACCTCGTTCATAAATTCTTGCAAGACTGAGGGGGCGTTGGCAAGGCCATACGGCATCATGAGGTATTCATAGTGGCCGGAGGGAGTAATGAATGCCGTCTTCCACTCGTCGCCCTCCTGAATCCGAACGAGGTTGTAAGCACTGTGCAGGTCCAGCTTAGAGAAGATGTGGGCCCCACGGAGTTCCTCAAGAGCGGCCGGGACCAGGGGAAGCGGATAGGGGAGCTTGACAGTCTGGGCGTTCAGAGCTCGATAATCAATGCATGGCCTCAAGCCCCCGTCCTTCTTACCCACGAAGAAGAAGCTTGATGCCGCTGGTGAACTGGATGGCCGGATGTACCCCTGATTAAGAGCCTCCTTGATGTACTCCTCCATAGCCTTGCGCTCCGGGATGGACAGCGGATATACTCTACCCTTGGGGAGTTTATATACAGGCAGCAGATCTATGGGACAGTCCCATGGTCGATGAGGTGGTAACTGAGTGGCTGCCTGCTTGCTGAAGACATCCTGGAACGCCCTATAATCAGATGGGATCGTGGGAGTCTTGCTGGACTCGGGACTCACGATCCACGTGGAGGCGACCTGAGTGGCAGGTAACTTGAGAGGTCGTCGTGGAATTTCCCTGAGACAGTGTTGATGACACCATTCGCTCCAGCGAATTACCTCACTGGATTCCCATCTGATTTCAGGAGAATGGAGTATGAGCCAGGGGTGTGCCAGGATGATATCCACTGTGGACCCCTCAAGTACCAGAAATTTAATCTCCTCCTCATGCAGATTGCCGATCTTGAGCTTCATCGGCGGAGTCTCGAACTTCACATGCCCCCGTCCTAGTGGTTTTCCATTGATCGTTTTGACTCAGAGCTCCCAGGCACGCCGTTAACGGGGAAGGCATAGGTGGCTTAAGAGGTCTTGGGAGATGAAATTGCCCGAGGAGCCAGAGTCGACCAGGGCAGAGGCTGAGATGGATTGGACTGGAGTGAATAGTTGCACAGTAAGCACAGAAAGCTTGGAGATTATCGGATCTATTTGGAGAGTACTCACCGCTGGACGTGGGGGTCTGGTGGGGCATGATCGGATGAAGTGTTCTGCAGAAGCACAGTAAAGGCACAGCCCTGCTGTCAATCGGTGGGTACATTCGTGGCTGGAGAGACGAGCTGTGTTTACTTGTATGGGTTCTGGTACTGGGGGACTGGTGGTGGGTGAGACAGGCTGGTGAGTGGCTTTGGTGGTGTGGCAGGCAGATAGGCGTTGGGAGATTCGGTTAGCCCTTTGCATAAAGCCTTCCAAACCTAGGGAATCATCATATTTTGCCATCTGAGCGCGAATAGTAGTATCCAATCCCTGCCGAAAAGCGCTGATGAGAGCTGCCTCGTTCCAACAGCTGGTTGCTGCCAGAGTACGGAATTGGAGTGTGTACTTGTTGGTAGAGGAAGTGCCTTGACGCAGGTGAAGTAGCTGGTCCGACACCGAGAGCGCTCCGGTAGATGATCCAAACACCTCCTTGAAATGGCGAGTAAATACTTCATAGGAATTTATTATGGCAGTATTGGCATCCCATATAGCTCTAGCCCATATAAAGGCTCAACCGGTGAGAAGAGAGATTAAAAAGGCTACCTTGGATCTCAATGTATAATGCCACTTGTAGGAGAAAGCCGCCACACTCAGCCGAATCACCCACATAGGCAGCCGGTAACACCATGGGATTGGCAGAGGCAGATTGAGGGGGTGGTGTTGGCAGAAGCGAAGCCCGAGGAGTGTTGACCAGCTCCTCCAGGATCTCAGAGGGTGATGAAGGCCGGGGATCCATGGAAGTAACGGTGTTGGTCCGGTCTTCTGTCACAAACAGAGATGGAAACCAGAGATGAGTGAAATGACAAGAAGGTTTATTAACAGGTTGGGAGCAGATTGTGGAGAGACAGTAGTAGGTGACTTTCTTGGTGGTTGGAGGTGTTCGGTGAGCCTTAGCTGTCAGCTGATCGGAGTTTCTATTTCAGGGTGGATGTTGAGCGGGAACCAGGAGTCAGGGAATTCCTTCACAGAGATTCGTAGGAGGATTAGGGGAGAAGGTCTGAGAATCAACAGGTAAGTATAAACACAGGTTAGTACGAGAGGAGTCAGGTTACTGTTCAGGTGGTGAACCAAAGACCAGACGATGAGTGTCAGAAGGGCTTTTCACACTTGAAATTGTTAACCCTGGGTTTCACACTGCTCATACTATGCCTGGAGTTAACTGCTAACCCTGGGTATTCATTAACAGACGTTTCACACGGTACATTCCTAAACCCCGGTTAACGTTCTTATTTGCATATTTGCGGTGTCACTGTCTCTGATTGGATGAACAGCAGGCAACCTGTTTACACGGCTTTTCCTGCGTCTGGCCAGTTATTAAAAACGTTGCCGCTTATGTCTTTAGATCAGCGAAGATTGAGGAACAGCTGATCAGCTGTACAGGCAGGGATAGCCATTTTTAAATAAATTTAGTAGCAGAGCTACTGCAAGCAATTTAGTGCTGGAAATCCAATTATCCTTTGCTGAAACTTCTGCGTCTTCATGAAGAGCTCAGGTCATGGTTGCTTAGCAATGGCAGACGCCAAGCTACAGCGATTTGGAAAGAAGGAGAAAACGGCGCGCTTAACATTTTAAACCTGTTTTTAGGCGCGACATGTGAATGGCCTCATGACGCACAAAGGCGAGAAAACAAAGACAAAAGTACAAAAGAAAGAAAACAAGGAGCAAAGTATGAATATTTCTTTGAATTTCTTTTAAGTGTGGAGAGACTAACGTTATTGTTTACTTGTACAGTAAGAATAATACCGTCTCCTATTCACTCCAGTTCACAAGCTTTCTGTCTTTTGATATTATCTTCTCACCGGCTGCAGTTTACATAACGCACGTTTCCTGTTACTGATTTGACATGAGCCTCGCTGGCTGTCTGTTGCCAAGCATCCAGCAGCAAATAGCAAACACCGCTTCGTTTCACACTGAACACCACATATGCGGTGCTAACCCTGCTCCGGAGCAGGGTTTCATAACCCCAGGTAAAATGCGGTGCTGACACCGCTTTCAAATTACAGGTGTGAAACGTGTCTTTACCCGGGGTTAAAAGCGGTGTTTAGAACAACGATAACTCGGGGTTAAGCGCAGTGTGAAAAGCCCTAGAGAGAGTGAGTACTTATGGGAATGCTGATGAGGGATTGCAGGTGCGGGTGATTAGAACTCAGGTGATTGTGATCTGGTGATTGCTGTTGACGGCGGTGACTCTCTGACACCAGGTAACACACACAGTATTAAGAACCAAGGGTTCCCAAAATTTGAATGGGGTTATTCTAATAATTTCAGCAATTTTTTTTTTTTTTTGTCTTGTGTACTAAACGTAAAAATATTTTATGTAAAATATTTTACTCAGGACAGTACTAAATAAAAAAATAACATGCATTTTGTAACACACACACACACACACACACACACATATATACACATTATATTATATTATTGTAATTATTTATATATTATTATAATTATAATTAGATTTTATATTTAATATTAGTTAATGTCTAGTACTATTTAGTATTCAGTAATATGTAATGACTATATATATATATATATATATATATATATATATATATATATATATATATTAAATAATTACATTAAATCTAAATAATAAAACTACAATTACTGGCTTAAAATGAATTTTGTGAAATTGTGAAAAGTATTCAATAATATTCAATATCTCATGATTTAATATTGAATTATACAGAAACTAATGGCTCACAATTGCTTTACTCAACAACATTTTAGTTTAAGTTATATTACACTGCACATATTCCCACACACAAAAAAAAAAAAAATCAGATTTTTTAAATATAAGCTACATCTGGTCTGTGTTATTTGAGGTTGAGTGGCTGCAGGGAAGAATCTGAGGGAGCTTCTCTGCTGCCCTGTGGCAGGGTCACTGACCAGTAGCGTCCATTTATCTTAAATATGCGTAAATCTTCTCACAATACACATCTAACCTGTTTTGGACAGAGACACCTGCCACATATGTTTTCTATCAACAAAAAGAGAGGGGAAACATTACATGTTTGTGGCATTACACAAATGTTTAAACCTTTAATATGCGTCAACACCTTTCACCTTTGCTGTGTGTGTGTGTGTGTTTTATGGCAGGTGTGTGGTCACTAGCCGACAGTAGTGGTGCTCACCTTACATAGAGCTTACACACAGAGTGAATGGAAATATTATGAGAACCCATTAGCTTCAATTATCTGTTGTCATGGAAGCTTTTGCTTTGTCCAACAAAGAGTTACTGAAAGCACTCATATGGAATATAATGAGGATTTGGCATAAACTCGCCTTTCACCTCAAACTAATCTAATATTTGAATCACTAGCATTAATCATTTATGTGTGCTGCAGGTAAGAACGGGATAGTGAGTGGGCTGTTTACAGAAGGAGGAGGTCTCCCGTTCTCCCTGTTCTACATTTGATAAGTAGTCACTGAGAAAATCTGTCAGTTTTATGGCATGTGTGTGTGTATGTTTGTGAGACACTGGATAGTAAATCAATAAATTTGATTATTCATGTTTTGATTTTCTGTAGCTGTGCAGAGTGTGTGTAGGCAATGTTTTTTTTTTTTTTTTTTTTCCTTTTCTTAAGAACACTCAAGAGGGTCTTAGCCTTAGTTTTATATTTGCATAAACATTAACAGATAAAATGGTGACTTATTAGAGTGTACTTTGAGCTAAAATCTATAGAAATCGATGCAGAATGATGGTTGAATAATTATTAATGGAGTTTTTTATGAAAAGTGATGTCACCCACAAACTCATGGTACTGACATCATAACTTTTGGTGAGCAGTCACTATATGGGGTAAGTTGTCACAATGGGAACCTGCCAAACAGCATATTAGAGACTTTTATCTACTTTTATAAACATACAGTATCCAGATTTTTTTTATCAAACCAATATGTGCAACTAGACAACACTGTCTCAAGAATAAGAATGATCTATCTATCTATCTATCTATCTATCTATCTATCTATCTATCTATCTATCTATCTATCTATCTATCTATCTATCTATCTATCTATCTATCTATCTATCTATCTACTTTTAGTAAAAACTATAATATAATCTCACTGATACTAAAATAACACTAAACTACAGCTATTATATGGCTTCAGAAGAATAAACTACTTTTATGGTTTGGATTTTTCTTTTCAGATTAAATTGATCTCGTCTGTTTTGCATAATTTAAATGTGATAATATGTGATATCTATATAATGTTCTTTGACTTTTTTTAGTAGTCCACAATCAAAGTAGTTTCACATCATTTGCCAATCAAATCATATATAAATATACTGTTCCTATGACTTTGATGGTTCTTGAATACGATCCTTCCCAGTCCTACACAGACCACTAATTTAAGTGTACTTAATAAACAAAGGGTCAGAATTAACAAAGCGGTCACTACATGTGAATGTGTTTCCGCAATGACACAATCAAACAACTGAGGCTCTGAAGCGTTCCCATGCTTACTGCTTTAGCCACAGCTGTTTTAGTGCATCAGCTCATGAGATTGCCTCTCAGTGTCATGGAGAAACTCGCAGTACTTCATGGTTCACCGTCTGCCATTTTATTTTCCTCACGCTGAGGTGTGAGAGTACCGAGAGACTGAATCACGGACGCGGATCCTGCAGGCCACTGAATCACCCACTTTTTAACACATAGATGTGTATCAGCGGCCAAGCTGTCTTCTGGAAGCTTAAGTTTGTCTTCAGCTATGGCAAACAAATGTCAAGAGCAGCCATGAGCAACACACACCCCCTCAGGAGCAGCACTGTTGATGTTTAAGAGGGGAAAGTACCCATTTGAAACCACTGTCCATTAAGGTATTAAGAACATGATTAGAACCATAAGCTCAAGCTCCCATGTGTTCATTCAATGCTTATTATGTTTCCACAGTGTGTTGGGAACAGGTCCTCCTGACTGTGTGGGTGGTCTGTAAAGCTACACTGGAAAAATTGCAGCAAAAGCAGCATGTTGTATCGGCCCGCGGCCAAAAGCCCAGATGTGACATTAATTGTTTGTAATTTGCTCAATGAGCCAGTAGTCCCTTTTCACACTCAGTAAATATAGGGTAGACTTTGTAAGTTAAACAATAAAACTTCATATTTAAGTTCAATAAAGAGGAACAGGAAATTTAATGTTTTTAAAGTAATTCAACCAGACAGTTACATGACCTCTACTGGTTTTGTGTGGACTGTGGGCTGCGGATCCAAAATTCACTTTTTTCTGTACCTGTCAAGAGCAAGTGAATTGAGAAAAACCATTATTATTGTTTCAAACATAATTTGTCTGATTGATCTATTCATTTATTAATTTACACTACTTACAAATGAGGAATATCACAAGCAATCTGTTGTAAGAGCCAGAAAGGAAAAGAAAAAAAGGTGAAACTGCCGGTCTTCAGTGAAACTGCATTTGTCACAAAAACGTCAACAATTTTAGTAGCATAAAGGAAAGGAATATTCCACATTATGCCATGGTCTGTCTGAATACTGGATTCTGATTGGCTGGCAGGTGTTGATTAAATTTGTTGAACTGCACAGGTAGTTCCAGGTCAGTTTAATCACGTTCTATATTAATGCGCTTCCTATTAACATTGGTAACCATAGTAACATACAGTTACAGTTGAATTGTAATACAGACGAAAATAACCATCATTTTTATTGTTCCGGTCAAATATTGCAGCGCAAATATTATTAACATCTTTAAATTATTAACATCTGCTGGCAAATGACCATGGCATAAACGGGATAATCAACGGCTAGCTGTGCATTACACGATTTGAATGCACTCTGCGCGTCCGGTGGTTCACCTCCACATCCTGCATTCAAATCGTTTAATGCACAGCTAGCCGTTGATTATCCCTTACTTCTACCATATGAGGGCTTTTAACACTGCACTTATGGTTATCGTTGTTCTAAACCCTGCGTTTTAACATCCCAGGTATGTAATTTAAAAGTGGGGTTAGAAGCTTTTAACTTGTACAGCGTGAAAAGATACAGTGTTAAATTGTAAGACTAGATGCTTAGCAACTGACACCCAGTTGCTTGCCTCATATTCCATTATAAAACGGATAGTTCCGGTCCTTGATTCTGATTGGTTGAGCCAAGTTCGAAGCTGTTGTAAATTACTCTACAAACATACACCTTGTTTACATTTGTGTGTTGCTCGGCAACCACTTTGTTGGGACCACAACTGTTTCTGAGGAACTACCTTATTTGGCGGAAGAATAATGTTTTTATTAATATCATTACACTTTATTTGCTCTGTTTTATTTTGTGAAACCTTACTACGTATATGGAATAACCATTTTTAAAAGCAATAAGCCCCGTGAAACCATGGTTTACAGTGAATTTATAACAGCTAAGGGGGCTTCGCGTCATGCCTAACAACGCCTCTTAGCTGTTATAAATTCACTGTAAACCACGGCTTCTTGGGGCTTATTGCTTTATTATACTTCACCGAAATATTAATTCAGGAAAAACTTGATTGCAATCTTCTACAGTGTATGATGCTAAAGCTGTTATGTAAACAGATCAAGTGCTCATCCAGTGAATGAGGCTGACACTTTTAATATGCAAATAGGAACTTTAACCCAGGGTTTAGGAATGTACATCCATTAAAAATTAACCCCAGGCAAATTTTGAGCAGTGTGAAATGTGAATCAAGATAACCCAGGATTCCTTTTAACGGGTTTAGAATAACCCTGTTAACTAATTCAAGTGTGAAAAGCCCATGGAGTACTAAAAAAGACATTAGAGAGACAGCCTAGGCAAATTTCTGATATTAAAAAAAAAAATAATAAAATTAAAAATTTTGGTAACACTTTATTTTAGGGTCTCTTAACTAGTTGCTTATTAGCATGCATATTACTAGAATATTAGTCATTAATTAGTAGTAATTAAGCACATATTAATGCCTAATTCTACATGACCTTATTCTTCATTTCTATTCCTACCCAATACCTAAACTTAACAACTACCGTACTAACTATTAATGAGCAGCAAATTAGGAATTTATTGAGGGAAAAGTCGTAGTTAATAGTTAATAAGTGTTCCATATCCTAAAGTGCTACCAAAAGTTTTAGTTGCATTTGATTTGAATGTGTTATGTTTGTCGTAATAAAGTTACTGGCCAAATGGTTTTATACTTGCAAAAGCCAGTTTTTACTCACAAATTGTGCTTTGGCAAGTGTTCACTCTGAACCCTGTCTATAGTTCTTTTATTACAGAGTGCTGCAGAGATGACAAATTTTGCATAGGTCAAAACACAGAAACGAGTTTGCATTTCCGGTTCTCAATGTCCTGAAATCAGTGGGTGTTTTGAAAGGGCTTAGTGCCTAAATACATGCATTAAATAAGTCTGTAAATGCCTGTGGTTAACACAAGTTCAGCATATTTTCATGTTTTATTCTATGACATAAAATACATCAGTACCACTTCCATGTGATTTTTAAAGCTTCAACTGAGCTCTTGAAAACTATATATATATTAAAAAAAGACTTAAAGAGTTGTTGGAAGCTTAATGGTGGTGATATTGAAGTCATGCAGCCATGCTGTAGTTCGTTTATGGTTAGCTTTTACTTCATTTAGGCTTCAAAATGCATAAATGTTGTGTTCATTTGTGAAGATTATCATGATAACTAAAACATGCAAGAACTTTTGTTGGTCTCAGAGCTTATTTTCTGCAACCCAAAAGTCAATGGAAGAGTACTCTGTCGAGGAAACCAGAAAGACGGTAACTTACAGGTTGGCCTACAAAAATACATAATCACTGCAGCACTCTATTCATTTGACCAAAAAATAAAATACTGTAATTTAGATTTTCATGCTATTGCAGATGTACTGAAAAGGAGAATCACCTTTAATTTATCTGAGGACTGTGTGTCTAGGAAACTCCCTCTGAAAATTCTAGGGGCTGTAGAGACATTTAACCCGACCATCCAGCTGCATGATTAGTGCTTGAGGGTAGCGGTAAAAATTGGGTGAAATGTGGAGTGCTGTAAATCAGACATTTTTTTTGCCCAAAAACTGACACCTTGACTGCTTGAACTTATATAAAGGCCCATAAAATTGTTACTTTGGCTTCGTCAGTCTAAAAGTTAAGCTAACAAGCCTTTGAATTGTCCCAATTCACATAACTACAAACCTATCAAGTCTTAGAGTTGGAATAGATTATGCTAACCTGATTATAACCGGCCCCCCTTTCTGACATTATCCATATCATAACATGCACAAATCTGTGAGAAATAAAGCTGTTTCCTTTGTCTTTGGCACTTTTGTTTGTTTACAGCAACGGGAGACTCGTTTGTATTGAGCTGGCTGGGACAGGTTATGAGAAAGTGCAGCTTATGATGTTTTGAGGGCTGAAAGTGAAGAAAAAACTAGGGGCCCTATGCATTAGAGAAATAATGTTCACTCTGGGGGTTTAAAACCTCCATGTAGGCTACGGAAAGGGGGAGGTAGGAGAGGAAGAAAGAGTGGAGGAGAGAAAGGGACTTGTAGGAGTAACAATTCTCAGGAGGAACCTTGAAGAACCTCCTGATTGGGTCCAATGGAGCTTCCATTGTTTGCCTGTCTTTGACATCTGAAGTTCATTATGTCCAGGGGCTGAGGTTTGTCCGAGGAATCAAACTAAGAACATATGTAGAAGAGAGGGAGAAATTCCCCTTCTCTTTAAAAGCAATGAAAGCATTTATTTTCCTTTGTGGTGTTTCCTGATCTCATATCAAAAGCTGTATTGTTTCTTTGCTCACAGGGGTCCCCAACGTTTTGGCAGCTTGTAATTCGGTTGCACCCCAAGAAACCAGTGATGCCTCTTAAAACAAACAGCGCGTTCACCAAGTGTCCATCCGTGCTGATCGTTTCTGAACATACCAGATCGTTATTATTCCACATACTGGTTGAGAGTCAGATAAAAAGGGGCATCATACTAATTCCAGAATTATTGTGAAGAGGTTCGATATGATTGATAAGACATTTTCAGTAGTCACAGTGGACTCTGGTCGGGACCTATGAGCCTGTGAGCAGAGAAATCATCCCTTCCAGAAGTGATACCATTACGATTCCAGTGATAAGATAGATTTCTACAGGCTGTAAACTGGAGTTTGTGATGTTTGTGGGATCTGTCTTGTACACGAGCTGCACAGCAGCTATTAAAATGTCCATATTAAAAATAGAAATCTTCTTGAATTACGAGACCAAATTCTACTATCAAATTACATTTAAGGTCCTTAATTAACATTAATATTTTATATGGGTAACACATATCACTTGTACTCTTTGAATATCACCAATTCTAAGATATTTTTTTAAGAATGTTGGTAACCAAACCATTTTTGGTTACTGTTGACTTCCATTCTATTCCATCTCATTCTCAAAACAGCCATTTAACAAAATATTGTTTAAGTTTGAAACAACATGGAGGCGAATAAATGATTACAGAATTGTCCTTTTTGGGGTGAACTATCACTTCATTACTTAATGTTTTTGTTGGGCAAGATGTAAAATTTTAAATGGGTTGCACTGGGTAGTAAAAAACGTTGAGGTATTGTATTAACGTCACTCTCATTCTTGACGTATGTTGACACAAAAAGGAATTCCCATTAATTTTCTTTTTCAGAGCTTTAGGGTTTGTTTGAGTTGCGGAAATTGTTTCTTTACAACGTCAACTATCAGATAAGAGACATTCAAACTTTGTGGCATATGTCCAAGTGATCTTTGAAACTTAACTTTCTGCTTTGATGATAGTTTTATCTTTACTCCTTTGTAGTATTTATTTTCTTGGACCTTAGAAACATCAACAAATATAAGTTGGTATAATGAGTCAACAAGAACCCCTTGGAATACACCAATGTAAACTTTAGAAACCTATCTGTATCTGCTTTGAGGGAGGTTGATTAATGATCGTTCTATGTATTTTATTCTAAACACACATTATTATAGTTCTGTCATTAATTCTGTAGAAATGGAACAAAGAAATAAACGTGTGAGAGAAGTTTGTAAAAAGCATTAAAAATTATAAAGTTGATTTTATTAGGTTTCATTTCAATCAGTAGGCAAAAACATTTTGTCAAGAGGACAACCAATTTAGAAATATAATCTGAGAATCTACAAAATAAGTGAAATATAAAAAAAGAATCCAAAAACAACAAAAATAGTCACACAGCCAAAATCCAGAGCAATATGATCCTTTTCCGAAAAAAAGGAAGGAAAAAAAAAAGAACAGAGCAACAAATTTAATCAAAATAATATTTACAATACAATAAAATGTCATAGTATTTACATTAAGGCATTTCAATTACACAAAACTTGTCAAATTCCACTTCACAAAGCCAATGCAATAAATACATCGATTTTACAAGAATGAACCAGTTGATGCTTTAACCCTCTCTTAAATGTGTGAAAGGCAGCCGAATTGCGGTAATGGTGAAATAATGGTAACCTGCTAAATTTGTATTTTCTGTATTTTCATGAACAAGGAGTTTAGGCATGTGCTGCTGATAAAAAACAAACATGAAAAGGCACTTTAAGATGAAATGTGTTCAAAAGAACAGTCACTGTGGTCTCGTACATTCATATGAGCTTATGCATCAATGACAGTAGGAAAACAAATGGTCGGCATGCTTCTGTGTGTATAAAGGAGACTGTACAAATCACACAGCTGTCTAAAGCCCTTTTCCACTTCTCATTGCTTTTCTATACCATTGTTTAATAATTCATGAAATAATTGCTGTTCAGTAGCAGCACATTATCATCCAAAGCTATAAATACTTCAGCAACTAAAAAGAGGGAATCGCTTGTGTACCTGAAACCCCGGTTTGAGCAGTAACTATTCCAGTGATATATATATATTAAAAGCATTTATCATACATAGATATTCATCTTTTCCAGTCTAATTCAAGTGCAAAGTAAAATGGGAGTTGTCTTAGTGCTTTGCAGATGTACAAGAATGAATCCTAAAGTTCATGTTTAAAAACATTTCATCTTCCAATTAGAGAGCCGAGTCTCATGTACAACACAGCTTATTTGTATTAAAGAGAATGTCAAAATGAGATGAGGTGATCTATACATCCTAAAGAGAGGAAAACTGGATTTCGTGGTAATATCAAAAGTTTTTCAGTTTACAGTCGACAGCTCTCGACAGGTCAGAGAGAGAAGATTACCCTAAACATTATAAGGTTCGTCGCAGTCTAGAGAAAGAAATAAGCCGTCTTGTTATCACTTCAAGTGCATAATAATAATAATAATAATAATAATAAGTATCTGTGGATTTTTCAGTTAGTGTGTTTTGCGGTCTAATTCTGGTGCCTCTTCATATGCAGGGCGAGATGATCGGAGCGAGAGAAGCTGCGGCTGCACACGGCGCACTGGAAGGGTTTGGCTCCCGTGTGTTTCCTGAAGTGACGTGTCAGCTCATCGGAACGAGCAAACCGCCAGTCACAGCCCTCCCACGTGCACCTATACGGCTTCTCACCTGAACACAGAACACAATGGACACCACGTTTGGTTAGGTACATGAAGTCACGAACACAACACGGAAGAAACTATCATTCACGGTTAAAAAAAAAAAAAAAAAAAAAGGTTTCTGTTCACTAATACATTAGTAATACTAAATGAGTAATCTGTGTGGGTAGGGTTCTCTGTCATCGCTATAGTAACCATAACAAACATATACTGAGAGGTGTGGAGCACATTAACCTCACTTAACTCAATCTCTAAGATTAAAGTATTTCAGTATTTTGGTATGTTCGCGGAAGCTGACAAGACTAAACTCATAGTTGGCCATAAATAGCAGAACAATGTTTGCCTTTCTAGAGCTCGGGTTTAGAATGTGTTTAAAAAAAAAAAAGAAAAAAGAAAAATATGATAAGGTTATTTTTCTTTTCTCTACCAAAAATCAAGTCGGTTTGATAATGCTTTTGGAAAATCCTGCTAGCTCAACACATGCATAGGTATTCAGATAGTCGATGGCTGATAATAAAAATGCAAATTGTACATTCAGACTACTCTTGAATGATTATGATTGTGACTTTAAAGGGAGAGTTCACCCAAAAATGAAAATTCTGGCATCATTTACTCACTCTTCAATTATTCTTAACTTGTATGTTGGTAACCAAACAGTTGCTGGTAGACATTTACTTCCAAAAAAAAAAAAAAAAAAATACTATGGAAGTCAATGGCTACCAGCAACTGTTTGGTTCCCCAAACTCATACAAGTTTGGAACAACTTGAGAACTAGTAAATTATGACAGAATTGTCCATTTTTGGGTAAATTTTCTTTCTTCTGTGTAACACAAAAGTGTTTTTTTGTCCAATCAATTAAAGTTATTGTGGTCAAATGTTGTTTTGGAGCCCATTGTATTGACAAAAATAGTTAAAACATTCTTCACAATATCTTTTGTGTTCCACAGAATAAAGAAACTCATACAGGTTTGATATGTGATGTTGAGTAAATGACGGCAGAATGTTCATTTTTGAGGGAAGTTTCATTTAACGCAATAATAGTTTTTTGCATTGCAATTTTATTAAATTATTTGAAATCTCAGTACAAATGACAACAACCTGAAAACATTATCCAAATGTTCTCATTTATCTTGGCTATTGGCTTTTAAGTAATATGAAATGGACTATAAAGAGCGATACTGTAAGTTAAGCTGTTTCAGCTTCATGCAGTAGGTGCGGCGCTCAAAAACAATTAAGCTGCTAAACGTCAGAACATGTGCCTGTCTTGAGCGTTAACATTTGTGAGGAGAGCCCTGAACAGGAATCCTGTAATGACTTGTTTGGATATCTCATCTCGTGCGTTGTCTGCCTGAGGCCCCTCTCGTCTCTCCAAGGACTCGTTGGATTGGGTTTTATCTTCATTGGTTATCTAGACATGGTGTGGTTTTTCTTAGTCAAATAAAATAGAGGTGATGTTGTTTATCTGTTTATTAATTATACATCTTCAAGATAACAGGATAGTGGTTGATGATGGTTTTATAATACTACTTAATATTATTAATAAAGTAGTAATACTTAATATTGCTAAATGAGCGATAATGAGTGTTAAATCTACACTACCATTCAAAAGTTTTTTTTTTCTTAAAGAAATTAAAACTTTTATTTAGCAAGGATGTTTTATATTAAAAGAGGCCAAACTGATGTTTGTGGTCCAAAACATCAAGATTTACAACAACTTAAAGTCTCTGCTGAAAAACTGGAACAGTTGGCAGGTTAAAAAAAAAATCTATTTGTGAGCTTTGTATAAATATTTTTGAATACTTTTAAAGATTTTTGTGTATTTATTTTAAGCAATTTTGTGTATCTTGTGTACCACAGATGTTGGCATCATTAAACTGACCCAATCTGTTTTCTAGGAGAAAAAAAAAATAAAAATAAATAAATAAATTACTTATACAAATCTATTACAAACTAAATGTCATTATGAATTTTTAACTAGCACTTGCACAGTGTAAATCTCACGTTGACAAGCTGTTTATTCAAAAAAAGCAACACTGTCAAAAGTCTAAATCGTGGCATGTCAAGTCTTCCAGAAAAGAATGGGTGTTGTTATCTTATCGCAATAGTGCTTTACAACCAATATGAGCCTGTAATTAGACTCAGAAATTGGTAACATAAATCTATACCTTGAAAATGGAAATGGCCTGATAGTACAGTAGTTTATCAGTTGATCAAGTTCACATACCAAAGGCCAGATTCCGGAATGTATTAATTTCCACTCCTCTGGGTCGAATGAGGTCTGCTCTTCTGTTTACTTCCATTCAGATACTAAATCTATATCTTCAAACATATTTTTTATAGAGAAAGAGTTCAAAACCGAACATGTTTTCTACTTATATTTTCAAATGTTGCCTTGAGGTCATTCAAAAACTGGACGTTAGAAATTGATATGGAAAAAGGAAGTAGAATAGGCTGTTCCTGCTGATGTATTTGGGCCTGGTTTTGGTGCAATCTCATATTAGGAAGCGACGCAGGATAGCTTTCAGGGAGCGTGCAAGAATGAACGCATGTGCATGCCAACAACGCACTTCTGCCCAGCAACATGACAGTAAAGTGCCAAAATAGGAGGCCAGCTTTATCCAGCATAAATAAAACCATTTTTAATTGGGGAACTCTTACCAGTGTGTGTCCTCAAGTGAGCTTTCAGGTGGGACGACTTGGTGTAAACTTTCTTACAACCTAAAAAAAAAAGAAAAGAAAAAAAGAGAGAGAGAACAGCTTTTGTTACTCACAACAGTAAGCATTTGTGTGTTCAAAAAAAAAAAAAAAAAGTTAGGACGCTGTTCAACATGTATAGAATAACTGTAAATGATTAAATATTCAAATTATAAATTTAAAGTATTTTTATATTTGATGCATGAGCAGTATGACGAGAGTGTGCTTTAATCTTTTTTAGAGACTGAAAAATACTATTGTTTAAAATATCAATTATTAAAATAATTATACATTATTAATATTTATATCAGTATATTATATTATCAGTATTAAAAAACAATTAAATCATTATGCTTAATACATAAACAGCATGACAAGAGTGTTTACATTTTTTGAGAATTTGGGAGGTTATTGAAAAAATACACAAGTATAAAAACAATTATAAATTATTCAATATTTAAATTGTAAATTGCAGGTATTCAAAAAAAACTATGCAATTATTATGCTTGACAAAAAGCATATCTCTATGACAAGAGAAATAAAAAATCTTGGTAGGCTACTGATAAAATAATTATTGAAATAATTCTAAATTATTATACATTTAAAAAATGCAATTATTCTTGATGATAAACAGCATGACAACTGTTTTCATTTTTAGAAGATAAGAAATGTTGTGAGGCTGCTGATAACCAAAAAAATATAATATAAACTTTGAAAACAATGATAAATTATTAAATATTTAAATGACAAAGTATAAGTATTAAAAACAATGCAATTATTATGTTTGATGCATAATCTTGAGAGATATAAAATGCTGGAAGACTCCTGATAAAAAAAAACAAAAAAAAACATTTATATATATATTAAAATAATCATAAATTATTAAACAGTATAAACAATATTTAATATTAATAGAATGCAAATTATATGCCTGATGCATAAACAGTAACATATTTTTTAATCTTCTGACAGACAAAAAAGCTGCAATTATTCAAATAATAGTTATAAATTCTAAAACAAAACAATACCATTTTAATGTCTGATGCATTAACAGCAGGACGAGAGTGATTTAATCTTTTTGGTCACCAACACAAAATCAGCTGGTTCACTCATCGCCACAGTCACATATAAGAGCATCCTGTTATTTGGTTTCAGTATGCTTTCTTTTCCAATTAGGAATCCAAAGCCCATCTCATGTCGTTAGCTGTAAAACCCCACTCAGTGAAGTAAAGCAGTGATGGGTTCTTAATTGCGAAGCTCGTCGCTTCAGACATGCAGCTTCTTAGCGTAAATGCACTATTAATGGCACTGTGAGGCTTGTCTGTTTTACAATTTGCCCAGTCAATTTGATGCAACAGGATTCAATAACAATCAGCCTGACGTCAACTCTTTGGCATTCATTTTTGAGCACTGGTTAAAAGGCTTTGGCCATCTCTGAATTATTTAACAGCGGATTGGAGTGTGTGAGTAAGAAAGTGCAGTAGAAAGCAACACAGTGCTTCAGAAAACACAACAGCATCTTGTCAATTTGGCTACATTACAATTTTGATTTATGGCTCCAGTTCAATTAAACGTATTAGTTTGTACCTGGAAAATCACAGTGGTGTATCCGTCTTTTCTCGAGGTCTGGGTTTGTTCTTCGGTTGTAACGGACAGGCATGGACCCAGTGGTGGCCGGAGCTCGTGTTGAGGTGGGTGTTGGGTGACTGGGCGCATGGACAGCCATTTTGGAGGCGATAGTGGCGGCGTAAGATGGTGGTGGTGTCAGATTGTGAAGCATTTCCTTCTGTCTATCAGGACTGCCAGGTTCTGAAGTGGGAGGTGAAGGGGGAAGATAGGGCATTTTGAGCTGTGAGTGGGCTTGACCCTGAGGATGCACAAAGTGGCCTGGGCCGAGAGGGTAGCCGGACATGCCACAGTATGTCTTGGCAGCAGTCTGTTGGGTCGCTAAGTGCAGGTTGTGGAAAGTAGGCATCTGTGAGGGCACCGAGTGAGCGTGAGGGTGGGAGTGCGAATCGGCTTGATGCGGGACGTCCAGCTCAGAGCTGAGAAGCTGGAAGAGTGGCCCATCCTGTGGGATGTCAAAGCCTTGCATCTCCTGCTTGACAAAGACCCCGGAGTTATCGTCCATGGCATTGATTTCAGAACCTGAAGTGGAATTCGAGTTAAAGATGCTGGTGAAATCGGGCAGCGTGGATGAAACGGGGCCTGTCGAGCTCACCGGACACTCGGGATGAGAGAAAGGCGCCGTTACAGGTTCAGTTTTGATATGGTTGGGGACCGAAGGCCGCGCCGGCCGGCACATCCCCGTTCTTAAATAAGCGATGTCGGGGAGGAAGACATTCATATTGATGCTGTAGGGGGAACCGTGGTCGTCCCCGAAAAACTGGTCCATTGTAGAGATGCTCTCTCGTCTTGACTTCTTTGGGTCAGGGAGAGCCACAGGTTGTGGAGACAGATATTTATCCATCTCAAGTTTAGCCTAGAGAGCAGAAGAGAGAAGCATAACATTGTAAATGCAGTTGTAAAGGCCATTAAAGGCAAACAAGATAAACAGATTTCAGAATAATAAGGGCTGGAATATTGCACACGCTGCTTCTGTCAGCAAAGCTGGCAGGATCTCCTGGGACTGCTTGTGTTGGCCGAGCACAAACACGGTATACATAAAATTTTAGAAAAGCTTGCAAGAATGCAAATATTCACTTACTGTTACAACAATAGCCAGCATGCCTGCTTACTCAGCTAAAATAATATATGGACTACAGAACACAGCAGACACTTAATTCAGCTTACAATATAAGTATATTTTGCATTAAAAAAAAAAAAGATTCCCCAGTATACTTGTCCTATGTGATTATTTCCTAATCTGTGTTATCAAATATATAAGGAACTAAAAAAAAACTGAATTATTCCTCACATGAACAAGCATGTTGGAACAGGTAAAAGTAAATATATCGTATAGACCTAGCAATAAACCGATTTATTGGCCAGGCTGAGTAATTAGGAGATTTTTCCCTTGTTTCCACTTAAACTGAGGATGCTTTGGACTACTTGCAAATTTAAACACTGACGACTTTTCAAACTATGTTATGGGTAATGGAAAATCAATGGTAATAATAATGGTAATAGAAGTCAGTTAACCTTGAATTTATAGTAAATACAAAAAAGTAAATATAAATAACAATAATAAATAAATAGTAAAAAAGGAAAGAAACAAAGTTTTTTTTTTTTTTAGTAAAATTAACAGGCAACTATATTAGAACAGGTAAAACTACATCTAGTGATAAACCGATTTATCGGCCAGGCTAAGTAAATGACCGATACTTAACCAATAATCATTTCTGCTGAACAATTAACAGAAAGGTCTTTAAATCTTATTAACTAATAATGAATCATTTCTATATTTTTATTCCTGTGAATTTTTAGTAAAATTTATCTCATGCTGCTGTCATTGAATGTTTTATATTTACAGTATATCTGCACTACCAACATGAATGTTTGAGTAAAAGTATGATTTTCACTCAAAGTCAAAATATAAAACCTAAAAATCTGAACTTGAGGTTTTAACAGCTGATCTGCGATGTGTATATATAAGAGCATGACTCGTTTGTGTTGCTGTATGGAGCAGTCAGAGGTAAAGCATTTATCAAGTCTTCTTCGATATGTCTCTGCTACATTCCGCCTTAGACTGTAAAACAGCGCTCATACCACAAGCTCAAAACAGACTTGCTGACAGGTGGAAAGCATGCTGGAGAGATTGCTCAGCCTTTCCAAATAAATGCCTCCCAATTATCATAAAACCGTAATCAGCAGAAAATAGTAAATCGAGACTCATTCATTACTTCCTGAGAGTGACATCAGTCACTGGAGGAATAAACATGAGGGAAAATAAAAACATGTATAAAAACATACATGCATACAGAGACTCAGAATGCCAGAGCTCTTTAAGTGCTCTTTACACGGCTGCTACACATAGCTATTTCTGGATTTAGATCTTCCAGCTGTTCGCCGGACATGTATCTCTTTCACAAGTTTTCAGATTGAGGCTCAGCGTTGCTGGGAAGTTTCAGGAGCGCGAGAGCGGCGCGCGTGGGTGAGAAGAGGGAGTCAGTTGTTGATGGTTCGGTAGCCAAGAAACCAACTGCAAGCAACTGACAGGAGTCTGTGCGCTCCCCGACCCAGCCCAGACTCTCCCCTGCATTACAACCACAGGGAAATCCCAAAAACATAACCAAATCCTTCTGAAATACACGAGTGATTCTTCATCGGAGGACACTTTGGACTATGTGGTGAATCTTCATATTATGCTATGTCTATGCGTGGCATTAATTATGGTAATGACATTTATTGTTTGCATTTGGAGAACACTGGATAAGCACTGAAGCAGCGAACACAAGTTGCGTAGAAGATTTGAATGTCTAATAAAACATAAACCTAAATTTAAATTCACAAATAATAACCTTCTTTGGTAATAACACCTAGAAAAACTCAATGCAGATCATGATGTAAAATTAATTTATCATCTTTCATTTCTTTCATTTTTAAACTGACCTGGTGTAAATGATTGATAGCCTAGATACATTAGATTACATTACGATGGAAATGAACAATTAGTTGTTATAAAAATACAAGCATGGCTTATATATATATATATATATATATATATATATATATATATATATATATATATATATATATATATATATATATATATATATATGTTCCTATGACAAAGTGTAAAGTAGAGTTGTCCTGAATTCAACACTTTTTTACGTTTATTGAAAATAGTAAAGTAAAATTCTGGAAGGGGGACAAAATTCCAAATTTCCAAGAATCTAATACTTTAGAAATATATATATTTTTTAGCAATTAAAAACGACTAACAGTAGGCTAATTAGGCTAAGGAAACACAATAAAAAGTTACATTTATTTTAAACTATTCTTTAAACTGGATTAATCCCACAACCTCCCCACCAAAAAATAAAATAAAATAAATAAATTATCGTATGGAATAGAAAAATGCCTCAAATTAAAGAATCGCACATGCATTTAATGGGGCAATGATGCTGATGGGACTGCAGGCGTGCAGCCTGCCGCATCATCTACAACGGCCCACCTTTCACACGACTGCATGCATGCATTTGATCTTTAATTCATCCAGTGATAGTCGCATCTGAAGCAAAATCAAAAAGCGACGCTTCATTTAAAGAACTGATTAAAACAATTACCTGACAATAGTCGTTTGATAAGCTCCTTTCCGTGTCGGGATTCTTGGTTTCAAAGGAAAACAGAGAGGAGTCCTCCTGAAAGCCGTCGGATAGTGAGGGTTTGAGAAGCGAGAGAAAGTCATCTTGTCCCGGTGCGAGCGCAGCGCTCATCGTAAGAAGCGTAGCGGCCATAAAGCCGTGGATGTGACGGAGAAAGGGTCCGCAGGATGTGTGTTGATAGACGTTGAGGAAGGGGAGGTGAGTGTTTGGTGCATGGAATGACACCCGTACCTGTATGTGCGCGCGCTTTCGGTAGTAATGTCCCGTTTCGCTTCGCTCCGTTCCCGGAGCTCTGGGATATATGTGTATAATCGCTGAAGGGCGGGGCCTCACTCTGACAGGCACTGAGAAAGTGAGACGGCTACACCTTTACTACTGCTGTTACTCTAACAGCGCAACAAACCCGTCAAAACACGGAGTTAAATCTGTCCACCCCTCTAAGCATTTCCTTTAGCATTTAAATAAAGACAGCGGTGCAACATAGGCTAAAATTAAGCCTAATCTTAAGTGATTAAAATACAATCACAACTGACCTAGAGAAACAGCCTAATGTGTTCAAAATTGTATTCATTATTTTTATAGGTTAATTCTAAGTGCACTTTATGATAAAACATTCTTTATTTTATACAATACAGAAAAAGTGTGTTTGTCAAAATAACCAGCTACAGCAGAGAAGTAAATAGCCAATAACAAATCATAAAAACAAATATTTTTCAGGGAAGTCGGATACACGAACGAATGACTCTTGTGAGTCGGTTCTTTTATATGAACCAACACACAGCGTAGCAAGGGTTGTCCGATTCGAATGAATCAGTCACACTTATGAATCGCTTACCGGATTAATGTATCTGCTAGTCACTTACAGAACGCAAATATTATGTTATGTTGTAGGCGCTACTTAACGGGATAGGCTACACATTGTGAGAATGATTTAATCAGTGGCATTTTTAACTACTCTTTGGTGGGCTATTTTTATGAATAGGCCTACATAGGACCATATTCTATTGCATTTTTGTCGCCTCTAAATAAATATTATAGGCCACGTTTTGCAGTAACCCATTTTTACTGCACCTAATTTTACTTACTATTATTGTTGTTGTTATTATATCTGACTTCTTATCTGTTTTGTTCGTCTGAAATCTTATCTGAGATCTCATC